>JAFBJQ010003018.1:0-11305 GCA_016785345.1 Trinectes maculatus
CAGCGTGAACCAGAGAAATGAAAAACATAAGATGACCAGGGTTTTTTTTTTCTTTTACCTCGACGATGAAATTCAGGCGTCTGATGATGAACGGCCCACTTAGAAAGACATCAGCTGCATTACATTCATCAGAACTCTTAGATACTGAAAGTAGTAACTTCTGATTATTCAATTAGTGCTAGTCAATTAGCGTGCTTTTTAGATGTGACAACAAGGTCAACAGATGACACAATGGGACAAACAGTGAATTATACGTGTTTAAAGAGTGTGGCCTCTAAACCATTTAAAGTCCCATCAGATATTCAGCATCAAGGTGAAAGCGGACCTGGCGTTTCAGTTCATTCAGTGTGCCAGGGCTAATGAAGGAATGTGCAGTTCATCCTCATCATTAGCTGGGAAGTGATGATCTTTCCAGCTGAAACCTGTGTTTTGAGATGGAGGCGTTATGATCTGTGTTGTGTCGTCAATGTCTGCACTCTAGACATCTGTTGACAATTCAATTCAACAACACAAAAATCACTTAGACACACATATATATTTACACAATTTCACACACAAAAAAATCTGACACCTTTATGCCCCCCGCTACGTCCGCTCTTTTTTATAATATACACAACTCAGTTTGTCTTACGATGACAAAACAAACAAAACTCAGGGTGTGGTTCTTCACCGAAAAGGAAAAGTTCATCTTAAAACGCAGTGGGCTGTGCAACTGACGACCACACAACCCGAAGATAAACATTAACACCGAAAAGCTAGATTTACTTATGCAACCGCAAAATCTCAACTGACTTCGTAAGCTCGCGACTCAAAGGTGCAAATCATAAAAGCAGATAAAGTATTGCGTTGTTATGTCACCAGCAGCAGACGTGATGAAAACATACAGCAGCTTTAAAACAAGTGGAGTGATTATTCCATTACCTCAAATCACCTCATGGTGATAAATATATAGAGAATTAAAAAAGTAACTTTACCACTTAAACAGAGACCGAAAGTGGAAATTACGACATTGTTGTATGCAAACGTAATGATCAAGAAGTGTCGTGTGTTTTTATTTGGTAATAAAAGATTGAAGATTTCAGATCAGTGTAACTTTCATTTCCTACATACACATCTGTGTACATTATCTATGATGACTCAGCCGTATTCAACAGCAGAGAGCTGCCATAATAACCGCAGCCTGTTATTATTTATGCAGATTCTGAAAAGGAGCAGCACATTTACAGATGAAGCGAGACTCGAACCCAGACTGCGGGAAAAACATGTTACATAAGTCGTAATGAATCAAACACCTCTTCTCCTACTCCTCCGGCCCAGACAGATTTTATGTTGATCAATTCCTGGTCCACTTACCTCAGCACCTCCTGAATCTATTAACTGCTTTCCCCCCTTGCCTTTATCAAGACAACAACATTCCGCGTTGGTTCCGTGTGGGTTTGGGATCCTGACAGATGTTAGTTTCATAGCGATGGCTAAATCCTGCTTGAAGCAGACCCAGCGTTCTGGATTAACCATTACAGCCAGTGGCCACATCTGCCATGGCACAAAAATGGATTTCTTTCAGTGTGTGCAGTGCACAGAGTGTGTTTCTTTGTGCATCTGTGATTTGATTTTTTTTTTTTTTGTGTGTGTTTGCATTGCCCGATAAAGTCACTCACTCAGGCAAACAGCCCAAACAGGCCAACTGGTGCAGTCCATCCTCTCACAGAATTATAAGTAGGTGAGGGGAAATCATTTCTAAAGCACATTCAAACACGGCTGAGCTTAGCGACGCACAAATAGACAGGACAAACGACTAAAAACAAACATAAAAACACACACACAAAGCGATATAAGGAATTACAGACAGGTAAAAAGGGGCCAGTGAATAAAAACAATTTCAAAACAAAGACAGAGGAGCACATGTGATCCGAGGTGAAGTGGCCCAGTTTGCTGGCAGGACGTCGGCTGTGACAGACAGGATGTGAAGGAGAGGAAGAACTCAGCCGCTTTGTGGTTGAGTTGTGATGATAGGTTTCTGCAGACGGAGCCCAAAACAAGCACATCGTGCCCGTTACTTTAAACTCGCTGGCACAGGACGAGTATATCCCTTTGGAAACAAACACAGAAAATAAATACCACACTGACAGACCCCCGACCCCCCCCCCCCCCATTCCCCCTGCAGCCCTAATTATCTGCAAAGTTCTCATTTCATGTTGAATAGGAACATGGGGGTGGGGGGGGGGGGCGTACCTGTAGGTCAGATGCATTTAATACAAACCGATGATGGCAGATAAGTGCTCAGACTGGCCTGTCGTCCATAACAACAGTAATGTGAACGGTGTAGCTCTGCTACGACGGTCGTCAACCAGCCGGTTGTTCCCTAAAAAACAAAAAAACACTCTCACTCTTGGAGCAGTTACAACACAAATGGCATCATGCACTTATTGCGTTGAGTTGCAGGCTTATTGCAACCCGGTGTGTTTGATTACACACACAGTCACTGGCAATATGAGAGCGTGTGCTCTATCAGTGTTCATTATGAGACCAGCGTTACACTGTTAAACCATAGTTACAGCGGTACCTCATGTAGAGGACATGCTGCTCGGGGATACTGAACATAGACAGTAGTACTCTGTTATGATTATGTGTACAACTCAGATGTGCAATTTCCCATGTTGTGCCCCATCTGTGCATCGTTCTCAGTGTTCAAATTCATATTTACTCAATGCTACTGCAAAAACATTTGCATTACACAACCAATTTTAGCGTTAGCCAAACGATGCAAACGTCCGTTATCGTCCTCCCCTCTCGTCTTCTTTGCAAAGGTATCACAGAAACGTCGTGCCCCTAATCTCCACTCCATTTAATTAATTTGTCTATTCATTCAATTAAATATATAATGTATGATGACAGTCCACTCCTCATATCCTTACCGGAGCTGCCAGCAGTAATCCTCAGTCTCCAGCATTAACAGAAATGGAAAATCCAATCCTTTGTTTTCCATCAACAATCAGAGACAGTTGTCGTGTGCATTAAAAAAAAAAAAAGCTCTTTGCTTGATTTGACCTTTACTAGTGGTAACTGCCAAACCAATTTCATCATTATATCCATATATCCAACACTCTATACTACAGTTGCTTTTAAATGATAATGTTCATATACATGGAGCTGCTTTTCAGTTTAAGGTGAAGACGATCTTGTGATTTTTGAAAAAAAGGGTAAAACGTGTTTTATTCTTAATTATTTTTCAAATGATAGGTTTCTAGTTGTTTGATCATCGCAACAACAAAAGAATGAGATAAGATATTTAAGGCAAAGACGCATTATTGTCAACGTTTGTTGTGATTCATTTGATTTGGTTGTGTAGCTGTTCAGGTGTTATCGCTACACTCTCCACTTGTGCAACCACAAATCCCCTTTCATCTGCTCCTGCCATCTCCATGTCCCCACTCGGATCTCACACAACACTTTCAGGTTGGTTCTGAGATCACTCAGAGGATGAGTATCTCACACAGGCGAGAAGAACACCAGCCTCTTAGACATGGCTCTGTGTGTGTGTGTGTGTGTGTGTGGGTGCGGGTGAAGGGCTGCTGGTGGTTATGGGATGTGGCCTTTGTGTTGTAGGAGGAACTGTATGAAAAACCTGAATGAAGAGGTTCACCTCTTAATCTCAAACGCAAACACATTTTGAAAACATGCACTATGTCAGATCAGGATCCATTAGTGCACAAAGAGTTCCCACATCAGACGCATTTTTTAATTAAAGACTATTTAGTAGATCAGTGATACAGGAAAGTCGGGTGGGGGGTGGGGGGGGATCTCACACAACACTTTCAGGTTGGTTCTGAGATCACTCAGAGGATGAGTATCTCACACAGGCGAGAAGAACACCAGCCTCTTAGACATGGCTGTGTGTGTGTGTGTGTGGGTGCGGGTGAAGGGCTGCTGGTGGTTATGGGATGTGGCCTTTGTGTTGTAGGAGGAACTGTATGAAACACCTGAATGAAGAGGTTCACCTCTTAATCTCAAACGCAAACACATTTTGAAAACATGCACTATGTCAGATCAGGATCCAATAGTGCACAAAGAGTTCCCACATCAGACGCATTTTTTAATTAAAGACTATTTAGTAGATCAGTGATACAGGAAAGTCGGGTGGGGGGTGGGGGGTGGGGGGTTACACAAGACTGTGGCATTCAGATAAAACTGCCGGTTGTGGTTGAAACTCAGCAGATACAAGGTGCACTAGGTCAGATGGCTGAGATAAGTACTGTATAGTGGGACAGTGAAGAAAGAGTAAGATCAGATATTTTTTTCTATGGAGGCACAGCTTAAAGTTCACGAAGGTGAGGAACCACTAAAGGATGGTGTCACCTGGCACCAGGCCCAACACACTGTAAAGTACAGTACCTGGTTACAGCACTATTAACACCAATACCAAATGTTACTCCTATAGTAACACTAATACAGCACATCCTGGCACATTTTAACATGTACTGATACACAGCTTATGTCTGTAGTATTTTTACATTGGCTGAATTTTCATTCATTCTTTTTTTTTTAACAGTTTAAGTTTAAGATTTATAACACAAAACATCATTGACTTTGTTGTGTGTGTGTGTGTGTGTGTGCGTGTGTTGATCACAATACACAGCTGTGCACCAACAATCAAAGTCAAGTCAGATCCGTATTAGTGTTATGGCTCTGCCAGGATTGACAAACTTCTCAGGTTATAGTGGCCTCTAGTGGTCAGTGTGCATACTACACCTTTTCATTTGTGGCATCTGAAGATCCAGCCATCCTCCATGTAACCACTTCTCCTCAGAGGCCTGTGGGGGTGAGCTGCAGCCAGTCCCAGCTGGTTCTGAGTCTCAAAGAGAAACAAAGTAGATGTTTGGACATTATATTTAACATGACATGTGCATGCATTCACCACTAGATGGCAATAATGCTCCACTCCAGTTTTGGGAGTGAACCGGGAGAGTTTCCCAGAATTCCCAAGAGTTCTGAATGATGAGGCACCTTGACGTAAATCGGCTGACAGCACCAGGTGACTACACGAGGAAGTAACAATATATTGTGTGAGACACTTGCGTGCTGAATCGCCATGAGAAACAAACTGCTAATCCTCCATTGTGCGTTGTTGACTGTCACATGTTTTCCAGCAGAGGGGAAAACACCATTAGAGTAAATAGCAGCAGCGGCTTGAGTTGCATCTTGGCCTTCCACCCTCCTGTTTTTTTGATACGCGCCTGCGCCAAGTCTCCGCCGTCCTGCCAACAGTTGCCACCAACACAAAACCCACAGGACTTTTCCATCCTCGATAGAAAATTGCAATCAAGTCGTGTCCGCGGGGGAAAGCTGGGGTTCAGGCGCTCGCTCTGTGATGTTCTGTACCGGTCTGATGGTGCCTGCCAGCATGTCGGGCCAGGAGCGTCAGGGAGGGAAACATGGAAAATTAACTGGTGCCAATTGCCAGAGGGATCATGTGACTGTACACATGTGAGCAATGGTACTGAATCTGGAGGATTCCAGCAAAGTTCACACAGAGATCCTCAGTCCTCCTTTCTGTTTGGAGACACACATATACAGTATGCACCATATGTTTTAAATGGCTGAAGACCACAGCCATGTTCAAATCTGATGTTTAATTAAAACTCATTAAACTCATTTGAGAGATGTTCCTTTGAACCTCCTCCAACCCTAAACAGACCCCTGACCCCAAACCCCAAGTCCCTGTACCACCTCCTGAGCCCCGTCCATAAACTACACCCTCAGTTTGTCTGCATGTTCTTCAGCTCGTGGCTCAGTAGCAGTAAATTGTGCATATTTACAATGTGCACTAACGAGCGCGCTTCATTATACCATTTTTCTGGCGTAAGGATGAAACTTGCATAGAATTAGCATATGGAAGCCATTATTGTTATTCAGCCAGCAGCTCTAATCAAAGCTTTACAAAGCATCACGTCAGAACTTCTGAGCAACTAATGACCATCTCCAGGGCTAATAACCCCAGTGAGGGAATCTCTCATCCAACACACTCCTCGCGTGTTCCGATGTGAAGGTTCACGCCTGTGGTGTTGAATGTTTGCATACAGACACGCGGAGCCTGCAGCAGACATGGCACAAACAGGCGGTCGGGGCTTTTCGTTTTTCCCACTGGAGCATGTTGCTGATTGTGTGAGTCCTCCTCTTCCACCGCTTCTCTCCTGACCTCTGACCTATTTTCACTCCCGAACAGAGGGAAGGGCATCTGGATGCGGCGTTCCCAGGTCGGGCCGCTCATACACTGCGGTCTATGTAGGTCAGCGAATGGCCCTCAGTGTCACTTGTAAACCATAAACAGATCGAGAATGCACGTGTGTGTGTGTGTGTGTGTGTGTGTGTGCGAGTGCAAGTGCAGCTAACTAATTGCAGGGTTGATGTGCATTTCACAGGATGTCACTGCACTGGGGGAAAAGTCCATCTGTTGCCAATGCTCCTTCATGCTTCATGCTTGTTCAGCCATAAATATGGCTCCTATAATTATTTGTTTATGACATGCATTACATGATACTGCTAATAGAGACTTTCATTTTACCGGATGCCACTTTGAGACACATCTCTATGCTTGGAGAGGCTGGAACATAAAACATAGAAGGTTAAAAGCAAGCAAACAAAACAAAACAAAACAAAACAAAAAAAACTCAATAAAAACTCCACGCACTTTGACGTTCAAAACCGGATTGGATTATATTATGAAGTTTTACATTTCAAGCAGAAATCATGGGCAACCCATGAAATGAGTTTTATTCAGTAGTTACAATTTAACTTCAGACAAAATATTCTGTCTCTTTTCTTTATATTTATATTTACATTATATGGAGGCACAAAATGGTGCTGATTGTGTTGATTCTCAGGGGATGTATAAATAATGGCAAGTTTGGATTATAGTCTATATATTAAATATTGAATCATATATTCTGATTCTGGCTGGTGTTCAGACTCTGTCAATTGTCATTTTCACAGCTTCATAACATTGATCAGTCTTCACCCACAGAGGCGAACGGCTGATGTGTCTCTGCTCTGCGGAGGAGATGTATCGGGTTCATGTAGTTTGACACAGATTTAGGAGGCAGCGGTGCCTCGAGGGGCGAAAGCATCGATGCTTCCATGCTTCAGATAACATCAGAGAGTTCATGGAACCAGAGCCTTGATTAACCCCTGTGTGACTCTCCTGGTCCAGCCAGCTATGGCTTATGGTAAGACTCCAACGCATGAGCAGTCCACCATCACACACACAGACACACACACACACAGACACACAGACACACACACACACACACACTTTTAAAGCCTATGGATAAATCACAAATGAAAACTATTATTGATATATATAATAGGCAGTTCTGCAAATTAAATCCAAAAATGATCAAATATATATTCTGATGAAACATATTAACATGCAATAAACATATTAACAAATAAACTCACTTTTTGACAAAAATGTTATTTTTTTCACCTAAATATAATTCACTCTGCATTTGGTTCATTTTTTAAAAGTTTAAAAAAAAACTTGACAAATAGGCCATTATTTTACGAGGGTGACGATATATGGATGTATTTCAAATAACATATATTCATGTTACACTGGAGAAAAAAAATGCTAAATACCTAAGGTTTATTTTGATAATTGTTTTTTTTAATCACTTTCTGTAATTTTAATTTAAAACTCACCCTTTAATTACAATGTCGTTTAAAGATATTTAATTCTTAATTTGTTCATGGAAAAAGTATCTTTAATTCAGCTACACCCATATTGTGTTACATGCTAATACTTAACTCACCACCTCATTAAAAAATAATCAACCCACTGTGTTTCATGAAGTCACATCAGGAAAACAGCTGAGACTGAGAAGTGACAGGTGAGTGCAAGAAGACCTGCAAATCCCCCCCCCCCCCCCCCCCCCCCCCCCCCCCCCCCCCCCCCTTCCCACCTCCAGTCCCAACGGGGACGCGCGTCCTCGTCTGCAGGTCTTCACACCAGCCCGCAGTTGTCGATGTCCCCCCTCCGTACGTGGAAAGGCAGCGCGTTGACAGCGATTGATTTTGGTGTCAACAGCTTCACAGCAACTTCCTGAGGAACAAAAGAGGATCACTGAGCGAGGTGATCTAAAGTGACTAAAATGTTATTATAGGGATATCTGTATTATATTTAACATATGGTAACCCACAGTATATGGTCAAGCATAATAAAGATACTACATTACGCAGTCCTGTGTCTCCTCATACCCACTTCCACGCTAATGCTCAGAGGTGGTTTCAGTCTTTTTGTTTCCAGCCAACTCTTTGCTATAAAAACGAGGATTTTAGTATTAGCAGATTCTGAATTTGGCAAACGTGTCGCCACGTTACAAACGCAGGTCAAACCAAACAAAGAGCAGAACCACACGTTCCCAATCAGAATCAGACGTTCTTTATTTATCACCGGAGGGAAACTCAAAGTTCCCTCAAGTTCAAGTTCTGAGTCGGAACTTTAAAAAAAACAAAAAAACACGACCGTGACCTTTGCCCTCTCAGCAGATAAACACTGCTGCCTCGGCTGTTGTGCAGTTTCCAGTGAAGCTGCAGCTTGGAGCTGCTGGGATCGTCACACAAGATGTAAACACAAGATCAAGGTGTTGTGTTGGCCTCCAAGTTACCCACACTAACACACTGTGTAGTTTTCAATGTGTCGTTATATTCAAAACGTACGTTCATGTAAAGCGGTGCCCCTGCTCCTCTGCAGCCCTCTGAGTCCGTGCCGACCGCTTTGTTCATCGTATGGAGAGAAAACCACCACCAGGTGTTATTAATAACACTGACAACAACTGCGTTCCATTTGGATGGGCTGGAGCAGAGCTATAGTATCATTAATATAATTAGCTGCACATGTGCGTGTCCTGCTATCTCAGATCAAAATGTCTGCTGCGAGCAGGGTGCGTGTATTCAGCACTGCCGGCACCACGGCCTCTCGTTCTGTTTTTTCTTTTTTTTTCTTTTTTTGAGGATGAACCATAGTTTGCCGTTTTTTTTTTCCCAGCGTGTAATAGAAGTACAAAAAAATCCAAAAGCTGCCTCCAAATGCATGGACCTGCGCTGTGGTGTTCGGCGCTGTGGTGTTCTGCTCGTTAGCCACGCTGTCTTGTGAAACCATGGACGCGAGGTATTTTATGAACTCGACACCGGATCCAGTTCATAAAACCTGGTGCGGAAAGCTGCTCGCCCAGCACATCCAGCAAATCGTCCGTGGGTGGAAGGCGAAGCGAGCTTGGCTCACGCGCACGAGGAGAAAACATTCCCTTTTCTTTTCCTTTGCAGTGAGTGGACACATTGGAAACACGGCCTGTTCCCAGCCTCTTCACTGCTTTTCCATTTTTTACCATTATAACAAATGCAGGTGTGATGGTAGGGAGGTAAACTGATTTATAGGCTACATAATGGACTTGTGCATATATGTACAGGTATGTGTGGTATAGTAAACAGTGAATGGTAGATGCTATCGTAACAAAAACAGTGGTGCAGAATATAAATCATTACTTTAGCTTTGATACTTTTCAAACCACAATTTGGACAATGTTTCGACAGAAGAACGTATCATGAGATGTTTTGTACGTGCAGAAGAATTCCAACCTCAGAGTTATTGTAGGTAGTGGTAGTACTTTATCCCCTGAGCAGCCCCGCAGGAAACTTGATGTACTGCATTAACTACTCATTGGTCTGCCCTTTTGCCCCCCCCCGTTCGCCCCTTTTCCTAGATCACTGTCTATATCCGGGCCAGCATCCTGAGTAGAGTGCGCTCTCATGTTCCAGATATTAAATTACTCATAAAATATTTGCCTGGCCTCCAGGCTCGGCTGCAGCCTGCTCTCCGAAACCTCCACTTAGCCCCCGAAACGTCTCCGAGTGCAGGCTGGTGCCACCTCTCACAGGAAGGTCAATTTTTCCAATTTAGAAAAGGGACATTACACGGCATTTCAGAGTGCATTAGCGTCAGAGCTCTGCTCTTGTCACCTTTTTCTCCTCCTTGCCATCGCACATACTCATTTCATACAGGTGTGTGTGTGTGTGTGTGTGTGTGTGTGTGTGTGTGTGTGTATGAGGGGGAGGGGGGGCCCTATAACAAGCTGTCTGAGAATCAGTCTCATCACTCACGCTGTGAGAAGTCGACTGTACGACTGATGAACTTCTAAGACGTTATAAAGATTCAGCTGGGCACTGACCCTGATGGCTTCTGGGTATAACACATCACCCTCTCTTTTATTTATTTATTCATTTATCTTGAGCTTTTTATTAAACTGTAATATATTTTCAAAGTGAAACATAAATTAGATACTAATTACTATTGATTGTGCACCACAGAACCATTTATTTAATGTTAGCCAAAATGGTGCAAATACAAAAACGTAAATCAGACATTTAAGGAGATATAGAAAGCTACAGACTTAGTGAAGTTAAAATATTTAGCTTAAAAAATGAGTGGTATCAAATTACTCCACTGGAGCTGAACAATTTAGACAACTTGAATAATAACTCACTGTTGACACATTTCATATATTATACATATATGGAGGGTTTGTTGCCATGTGACTATTCAGAGACTAATAAATTATAAAAATATACATTTGTTTTTTGAATGTTTGTGAATGTGTTTTTTCCATATTTTTGAAAGGTTTGAAAACATAGAAATAATTCAGAAAATGACTACAACCTGTATTTGCTTGAACAAAGAGGGTAAACCATTTTAAAAAACAACAGTAAACCACATGGTACCTTTGATTAGTGAATGGATATGTATTCAAATTGATATATATATATATATTAATAATTAAAACTGCAATATATTGTCTTCTGCTTCCAGCAAAATAGGTGAATTAATGTTTAATTCCACACAGAACAGACATTGAATAACTTTATTTTCACCTGCAAGTACTTCCAAACAATGTGGAAACTAAAATTTGCACAACAAAAAGTGCAGTTAGTTATATTAAATAATTGCAGTGTTATTATTATTATATATTATTATAAATTATGCCGAATGAAATCTATTATTTCCCTAACTGGAAAAATATAAAAAAAACAAAACAGATATAGCAACGTAAAGCAGATGTGAAGATTCCTCTGACCTCATACCTCAAACATTCACATATGGCCACTGAAGGCCTGACTAATGTAGTCGCACCTTCTCTTATAGATCCCAGCAAAGAGGAGGTGAGAATGCAGTCACCCATGATCATTACCAGCTCACTCATGAAATTGCCAACCAGGGGGCAGTGATGGAGCAAGGAGAGAGGGTCCGACATCC
>JAFBJQ010003018.1:11314-42561 GCA_016785345.1 Trinectes maculatus
AAATAACTTTCAATAAAATAATTTTAGATGTGTATAAGAGACAGATATATATGTATGCCAGCCACATGAAATATTTATATTCCACAGAGAGGCTTTTCCATTTCCTCCAGCGTTGTGTTTATTAGATCCAGATTAGATTCAGCGTTTTTAAAAAATTTTTTTTTTTTTTTATCATCAGCCTTTGTGCACACCAAGCAGAATCACAAGCGTTTGCGAGAAACCCGCGCAAGTGAACAAATCCTCTGCAGCCACGGCTGCAGAAAATTAATGTCTTCCCCATACAAATCATCGTTTTATTAAAGCATAAGTGAGTGTTAAGAATTGAAACGATCCGCACCATGAAGCTGACTGAACCTAAAATATGATTTAACAGCGCTGAACCTCCAAAAAATGGGGGTCTGTAATTGGCTCCCACTTAGCTGTATGAGAGAGGTTCTGGAAACCCTTAACCAAAGTCACATAAAACTAAAAGGCCCCTGCGAGGTTGGCTGTCCACACTATCCCAATACTCCACAAGTACAGTGCATTAATCATTCAAATCATATCTGTGTTCCTGCTGCACAGCCACCGGCTTCTGTGTCTGAGGGCTGCTTACACCCACTCTGTATGAAGTTACATCTCTGTCCAGGGATTTTCAACATCAACAAAGCCACGTTTCACAATATCAAAAACAGTTTTAGCCCACATAGGGGTTAACGTCTCCTGTCACAGCTCACACAACATATTAAAAATGATTTGATGGGCTTCGTACTTCATTATGTTTTCAGATTTCATGAGCATCGATCATAAAAGTAGTTTAAAGTCTGAAGCGATGATATGTTTCAAGGTCTGTAACTGATCTGTACCTGAATCTCAAATATAGGAATCTGAAAATATTAACGATTCAGTCAGTCGAGAGGATTTTGCTGATTTTTCTAATGTTTCTTTTTGAACTGAGTTCATTTGGTAAAGAAATATCCATCTGAAATATTACCCAACTCCACGTAATGACAGATTTTATAAGAATCTCTGCATTTTGTCAAAATAACTTCATATACACATTTTGTACATGTTTGTTATTATTATTTCACATTCAAAACAAGTGGAAAAAAAATTTTTTTAACAACCTTGACTACAGGAATGTAGCTCTAGAATAATGAATAAGACCTTAACATTCATCTACATTTGTGTGAATATTTCTGAACTTCCTGAAAAAAAAGTTTAAAAAACTATGAAGAAAATATGAAACATTTTAAAATTCCTTCTGAGAATAAATAATCTGAGTAATGTTGACATTAACCTCAACATACATCATCCAGACGTCATTTCATCCTGTAAATCTTGACGTCTCCCGCTCCAGAACTACTTTTGCTTGCAGCCTGTAGACAAAACAAAGAAAAAAAAAAACTGTTGACATATACATTTAATAGGTCAGCTCGTCATGTCAACACAAACACAGCCATTATCGTACAGCTGAGCCCAGCGATGAGCTAAGCCACAGTTTAAACCAGCTTTCCAGTATAATTTATGACCCACAAGTCAAGCCAGATTAGGCGTGATTGGATCGCCAGTGCCATATGTGACCTACAATCTGTGCTCCGCTTGTACAGCAGGGCGGGGGAGGTCAGTGATCTCCCCGGGCAAAGGTTGCTATGGGAACGACCTCTGGATGCTCCGCTCTGCTCTTTGCAGTCCTTACACATCTTAAGGCAGAATTATCAGGCCAATGCTCTTCTGCTCTATTTCCTCACTTTCTTTTGCACAGTTTTATCTCCCTCTGTTTCCTTTCCACACACGCACGCAACACACACACACACAGACATTTACAAGCAGTGGCATTTGGACACTTGCTTGCATGCTGACACATACATGCACATAGCCTCAAACGCACCCTTACAAGAGCCCCCACATGTATATCAGCATATACAGCATACACACACGAATATGCATCACTCTCTCTATATATGTAGTTATAATATATCTGTATTGCATTTTATTTACATGCGTTTGGAAAGTCTTCATGACTTTATTCTATTCTTAGCATGTTTTGGTGAGTCATGTCAGTTGAGCGTCATCGTTAAGCCTCCAGACAAATTGTGGTCGGTGGTGACGAATGTGTGTGAGCCAGCAAAGGGAAATAAATTCTGACCACAAGCTACTGGCCTGGGAAAGTTACAGTGTCTGTTCATCCCTTCATGGTCAATTCAACATTATCTACGATTAGTAGTTTTAAGCTGGACCAGGTTTCATCATTATGTGACAAGAGGAGGTTTTTGTCTTTAGTGTTGTTTAATACGGGACGATTTACTGTGAGCACTGACTATATACTACTATATACTATACTACTACAGATGACAGGAAAGTACTTCTTAGCTTCTTGTATTGTTCATTAGGATGAAATTATGAGATGGTCGGGGGATAAGAAATATAGAGGTCAGATAAAGGCTCTCCAAGATAAATACCTTCATTTCCTCGGTCTATTGAGATACAATCTAAAAAAAAAAGAAAAAAAAATCTGCCAGTAGAAAAAGGTCTTGTTGCAAAGTCATTATATTCAGTGAACATGAGTGAAAATATAATTGAACGCCCCCTGGAGATCTCCAATTCCTCTCCCTCTTCCTCTCAGGTTTAAGGTTAAATATAAAGGAAATACAATAAAGAGCTAATATCCCCCAGAGCATCATGTTAAATGTACCATTTTTACGCTTTCCATCAGTGACAGTATCTCCATCTAGAGCCCGTGAAGTCATTAGATGACTGCGGGATTTTCTACTGGATCCTTATTGAACTGTGCAAATTTGTGAAATACTTTTAAAAGTCACTTCTTCTATAGTTAGGTATAACATTCTTTAAAAAAAAGGGAAAAACAAAGAAACAAAATAAATAAACTGTACATTCCTTATGACTATACTGCTGTAAAACAGTTACAGTATGCAAACATAATTTTAAAGATTATACATAATTTAATTTAATTTAATTTATTAGCATGAATGAACCGAGCTGGCAAAATGTTAGTGTTCCCTGAGTCACGTAAACAGCTTCACCTGCGTTTGTGTGAAGTGAGGAGACCCAGCTCGCCTGTGAGGCTCTGCGTGGAGAGAGAGAGAGAGAGAGAGAGAGAGAGAGAGAGAGAGAGAGAGAGAGAGTAGAAGCACTGTGTGCATCTCCAGGAAGAGAGAGAGAGAGAGAGAGAGAGAGAGAGAGAGAGAGAGAGTAGAAGCACTGTGTGCATCTCCAGGAAGGAGGAACTTCTTTGAGACGCTGCGGCACGACAAGGTTCATAGAAAGAATATCTGTCTTTCTATGCAACCGTGTCTTTCCAGGGTTCCGCCATGCTTTTAAAGACTATTATCAAACTCTTGAACACATAAAAAAACTAAAAAAAAAATCTGTAGGAATGCTTCACAATGACACATACTCCTCAACGACTGACGTGTTTGTGTTATCATCATTTGATCTCATGCAAACAAAGTGAAACAGCAGCGAGCGCACTGCTCCTTTTCTCAGGCTGTAACTGTAGTACGACGTACAGGTTCAGAGAAACTGACACCGGGCCATTAACGCGCACACACCGAGCTGGCACATAGAGTTTTGAGAGGGAGGTCAGAGTTCAGAGGCCCAAGACACGAAGAGGACGCGCTAATCCCACCTGGTTCCTTATTTTAATGTTTTGTGGAGCAGACGTGATCAGGGCTTTCTGGTTGCCAAGCTGTGAGTAGTGGCGGGTTTCAGGGGGCTTAGCTTACAACCCTACACCGGTTCCAGCAAAGCCAGCCGAGCTGGTTCACGATGAAAGACTGTGTCTCCACAAAAAAAAAAACGTCCAGAGTGAGAGGCAAAGAAAGAGGAATCCTCTTAGTGGTAATATCCCGTTGTGCACTTCCATCTGTTGCTCTGTGATGGCCGAGCGTCTGTAAAGGGAGAAGAAACGAGACAGGGAGGAGCACCAGGAACACTATCATGGGTTTTCTTATAAGTACAGAGGAAAGAAATGTATTTACGACATTCCAAACCAGAAAAAAGATTCTCGGTGTTTAATGGAAATTTAATTTATTTGGCTTTTTATGGGGATATGTTTGTCTGTGCCAAACCCCAAAAGCATCTACGTGGCTAATGCTATGAAAAGATGTGTGCTCAAAAAAATGTCTCAAATGAAAAATTAATTTAATTAATTTTTTTTTTTTTTTTTTTACAATTTAAATGATTCAATCATTGTTTAGCATTGTAGAAGGGAAACGTTATCTTCACAGTTATGATGCTTAGTGAAAACAGGCTAACAAAGCAATAAGAGACAGCAATATTAGTATATATGATCACTTTGATCATGATATATTGACAATGAGGTCATTGATTGAGGAAACCCACTTTTTGGGAACCAGATAAATTGTTACAACTGCGGACACAAGTTTATAAGTTTATGTTATGCAACAACCCAAACTGTCCACAACTTAGCAGAACGACTAAAACACATGTTGACTGAGGCTCAGCTCAGTGTGCGACATGGGAACATGGTCCTGAAATGTAAACCACAACAACAGCTCACAGCATCATCATCCTCATGGCTGCTGATTTATGCAAACAGTTCCTATCAATTAGTCGAGAGCCCCTGAGGGGATGTTAGCATCCAAAAACCAAAGCCATGATTGATGACTGCCATTTTATCAAGGCATTCATTTCTTCATGACTGTCCGCCCAGTCACTTTTTACAGGGTCTTTGCTTTACGGCATTAGTGCTGTGATTTATTATGATGATAAAACGTATAGTCGGCCTGCAGACTGGCACGCCGCGTCCCAACACATTGCTTTTTAACTAGTATGGAAGATGGAGAGAAGACACGATGGTCTGTCCTCAACCTGGACTCATCTTCACTTTTCACTTTATGAAAACTGTGCGACTTCTTTGTGAAGGGGTTAAAGGAACAGGCGTCTCCTAGTCAAAGTTTTGTGGAGTTCACTGAACGAGAACGTCAGTGAAATCCTGCCAAGGCTTCTGGTCTATTTAATTAAAGCTGGGGTAACTTAGTGGGATTGAATTAAGTTTTTGGCAGCGGCACACCAATACGCTGGGAAGGTGGTTGCGGGTGGTTGGAGCGCCGAGGGGTGGGGCCGACCATTCATGAAAGATAAGCAGCTCCCCACCTCCATGAAATAAATATTTTCTTTTCAAAACAATCTGGAATGTCTTTGTTCCCCTATGTGGCGGCAATATTTAATTTCACGACAAGGTTTTACCTTTGTCTGTGAAAACAAACAAAGCTATGTGACTGGGAGTTCAGCGTGGTTCCTCAGCTTGTTAAGAGTTCAGTCAGCTGACTCTCCTCCGCCTGCCTGCCTGCCTGCCTGTGAAAAGGTGCCTAAGCTAAGGTTAATCCACGTGCTAAAGGTCTCTCTAGATTAGAGGAGTCCATAGCTCTTTATCAGCAAAGGGTCAGGGATCACACAGCAACTTTCATGACGAGCAGGTCGTTTTCTTTCCTCGCTCTTTATCCAGCTGCCGATGCCCAGTGTGTGTAACGCTTCACCGTAAGCCCCGTAAGGCTCCAGGTGAAATTGATTCCAGGCCCAGACTGGCTGTTTCCAATGGGGCTGACTTCAAGCTAAATATTCCAGAGGATAAGGAGAAGCCTGTGAACTGCAGGAACTCCGTCTCACCCTCATCGAGCTCGTTTCATCCCTCTCGAGAAATAATTGCTGTCCTTAAAAGATAATGGGGCTCGGCGAATTGGCTGGGGTCAATGTTTTTGTTTTAAATTAGTTGAAATGAGATAAGGCATGGGAAAACAATAAAGGTTTAATTACGTTAACTGTGAAAAAGTAACAACAACATCAACAATAATAATAACAACGGCTCATATAACACAAAAGCTAAACATTAATATAGAATATATATGAGTTAAAAATGTCTATGTCAATAAACATCACTGTATATTTAACTTCATCAAAGCTGCTGTCTTTCTGCTGTCTCTGAATAACACAACTTTTAATTGAACCAAAATGAGAATTGCAAAATGACTTACTCTTACAATAATAAATAATACAAAAACAATAACCAGCACATACAATTCAGAATACGGTTGGAACCACAGGGCTGAGCTAGATCTCTGACGGCCAGCGTAGCCTGATCTTATTATACAAGCAGATACCCGGACTCAGATTCTGAATTTAACGAGGAGCCGATGAAAAGGAGTTCGAGCTGATTCATGGGGGAGCCACATTGGAAGGACTTGCTCAAAAGTATACCTCCTGCTTTCTTGACCAGTCTTTTACACCCTAATGTCATTCTTCATTTAATTAAAACATATTTATATATTAATTATGTTATAATAAAAAATATATATTAAGCAATTTACATGTGTTTTCTAAATCTCAGTTTTAGATGATACATTTTAATTAGCAGTGTAAAAAAACAACATTGTCATGGAATGTTGTTAAAAAAGGAGACCTTGAGCTAAACTCAGACAGCTCAGCTCTCAATCTGAAACTTTTCAGTGTCTTCAATAGCAAACTTAACTATGCCTGTTCATTTTTTCAAACTGTAGGTGGCAGTGTTGATGCAATGACACGTTTACAGCTTTGGGAATGATACCGGCCCAAAGCTCTGAAGTACTTTTGTTTTTCATTTGAATTTGACAGGTGAAACCAGGGATCAATGATTAGACTTATTTCACAAATGTGTATATGTATGTAAAGTGTAAATTTCTGTTTTTTTTAGTTTGGCAATAATGATTTGCTTTGACTGCATCTGAGCAGACTTCAAATAAGTCCTGTCCAACAGATTTATATCGAAAACTCTCATTTGTAGAAATGAGTATTGTATTACTATAATGATAATTGCATTCAACATTAATATATAGTTCATATTTATATATTTCATTTATATTATTTTTAAATGTGGATTTTATATAGATTTAATTTATTTTTAGAAATCGAATTAATTAAATGTCATGACATTTAATAATAAAATAACTTTCAATAAAATAACTTTCATTCAGCAGCAAGTCTGAGAAATTTAGAATAGAACATTCTTAAAAGCTACTGTAAATATCTAAAAAGTTATTGCAAAAAGATAACAAATCATTTTATTTTATGTGCCTGATTACACCAAAATATAAGTAACATATTACTAATTTAGTTATATTCTTATAAATATACATTACAAATAAAAACATATATGTTTATATAAGAAAGAATTATTACAGTGATGAATAATTAATGCCGCAAATGATATTTAAGTGTTTCAAGTTCATATGTATTTTTTCTTTTTTAATGCATATTACATAAAAAACACAGTTAAAAAGAAAAAAATTTTAAATGGTAGGTAGTTTTAAATATGGTAACACGCTGAATAACACTGAACAGAAATCAGCCCCATAACAACTGTTGTGTAGCTTAGCTTCAAAGCATGTATCTGGTCAGTGAATGGCCCACAAATAATGGATTTAGTGACAATGACAACTTGGTGTACGATCAAATTGTTCGAGCATGTATAAGCAAAAATCAGTTTCTTCTCGGTGCACCTTGTGTGCGTGTGTTATTAGGAAGTAACTTAATGTAAGTAATTTCTTGAATGATTTATGAGCCATGTTTTGTGTGTACAGTCGACTCCTGCAGCCAGTGTTACTGTGACGTTTAGATTCTGCAGTGTTACATACCGATACTGTATGTTTTGCTTTTGATGGCTCATCGAGTCACACAGGAAGATTTACGGCACATCCAGCCATCTCTGCTTCGCATTACATATATTTTATTACTTTCCAACATTATACGATTGCGTGACAGAGAGATCTCTGCGGTCAACCTTCCAACAGTATAAATATTATTTCTTCGACATCTTTCACTTCTGGCTCTAGTCAATATTGAGCTTGTATGGAACTTATTAAAGTGAGCCGGAGTTGCTTGTTCAGTGCGTTGCTGTTTTGTTCCATCTGTGTTGTAGTCACCTGAACATGATCTGAAGTCAGCCAGTCAAGTGACCTAGAATAAATACAGTCAAACTCACTGGAGGGAAATAAATCAGCCCGGCTCATTTAACCCCTAAGAGTCCTGCTGCATAGCTACAACGGTGCAGCATATAATGAGAAAGTCATGTTTGGTGACAAATAATTTATTCTGAATTTCTTTTTCTCAGCCAAGTACAGCGACCCCCATACCACGAATCCATCTCACCTCTATCCATCTCTAGCATCTCTGTGCACTATAGGCTAACTCCCACTTGCAAGTCAGCATGATTGTTTTTGTCTGTTCATCAACATTTATCACTTTCATAGTAGAAAAAAAAACATCTCTTTTTTGACATATGTACTATTTCTGTGTCTGTTTTGGTGTATCCCAATGGCATCTGTTTCATTGTCTGTCATCATGTAACATAAAAAAACAAGTGTGTGTTTTATTCTTTACCCAATGTGTGTAAAGTCACTGGAATTTTACGACCTGGCACAGTAAATACTAGTACTAAGGACATTTAAAAAAATGGCGATAGCTCAGTGATGCACAATAATTCAGGTGTCATTTTATGGTAAATAACACTGTCAATGTGGACCTGCTAAGGAAGAGACTAATCCCATTAAGGCAGCAGGAACCCCATAACAGTTAAATGTGTTGTGAATATAAAAATGCATATTTGCTTTATGTACAGTATAGCTTTTTTATAGTTTGTTGAAAAATGATTGCCAATAATGTTACTGCCAAACTCTTTCATGCCACCTTAAATCAGGTTAGTGCAAGCGCAGCTCATTTTTAACAATTTTGGAAGATTCATTGTGACATGTTTTGAAGTTATGAAAAACTGAGCCAACAACACATCAACTGGTTATGGTTTTATGACGATTCGCGCACTGTAGAGGGAGGAAGGATTTGCTTTTGGGAGGAAGTTACAGTTTGCTTTGGAGTTGGTTCTTTGGCTCCATTATTGGAAAAATAACCAGTGCTCAGGTCTAATTGACAGCTGTTCAGTCATATGATGCCTTCCTAGTCCTGCATGTCTGCCTTCAACAAGCTGAATAAATCAAATTACTGAAAAGAATTCTCTAGTACCTCCTGTTCCAGTGAACAAATTAATAGGGAACTTATCCTGTCTTATTTACAGTGAATATTTGACCCATAAATATGAACCTTATTTATGTTAATTCAATTCCCTTGAAAAACTTAGAGACAGCTTCTAAATGACTGATGTAAACACAGACACTAAATAGAGTACTACATCAAATTGAATGATTTTAAGCATTTATATTTTTCTGTCACATTTTACAGAATGAAGATAGTACCACAACAATGACCTCTTCCCGTTGTCATAATGCTCTGCAGTCCATAGAAAGCTGAGGGAAACTACAGACTGCAGTTTCACGTTCTTCTCTTTATGGGCTCAGAGCACAGTTCCAAACAGATTCACTTGTAAACGTTTGAGTCGACGAAGTGAAAAGTGGAAAAAGTCATAATTTATGCATAAAAGCTATAAACTGAAATGCAGATTTACATATTTTAAACATATTATGGTTTTACCCTCATGTTTACCCACTGTGCCAAGTATACATGCACAGACAGGAAAATTAAAGGTTTTATTGTGATGTACGTAAAACATATAGCATAGCCTACATTCTGTAACAACTATGTGTGTGTGTGTTTATACATATATGTATATTATGTATATTATATTTTAAAATAATACTAGTGATATGTACAAAGAGACAATATTCATAACTTTAATATTACAGCTCGCTTGAAAATAAGCAATACCAACACCGGTGGTAAGGTGAGTGTTTTGTTTTAGCTTAAAAAACGATGGAGGGAAAAAAGTAAAGTGTCAAACTTACTTTATTGTTCTGTGGTGTTGGTCACCTGTTACTGGAAGTCCCTCACTGGTCCGGTACCAGCGTTGTGGTGACGGTGCCAGCCATGTTGGACAAAAGAATAACCATTATTTCCATTTCGAGCGGTGCAGCAGTGAGAAGAGGTTCCTCCATTTTTAAAAAATGTCCCTCCAGGTCCCACTACGCTTAATTATCGCTAGGTAAGACTGTCCTCCACGCTGTGATTGACAGCCGGGTGGATTGAAAAGGCTTTTACGGGGAAGTGGGGGTCCTCTTATCGCGCGGCTGCGTCTGTAAATCAAGTATATTAAAACCTCCTGATAACAGCAACGCAAATAAAGTTAATGGTTCTGTTTTATTGGACACTGACTGGGTTAAATGTAGCACCGCGACGCCAAGCCGCGCTCCGGCGGCGCGCGGCGCTCCCCCTCCGTCTGTGGCGTGTTTGGTTTCGTCCAAACTTGGTTCAGATTTGAGTTGAGCTCGTGCGCTGTCTGTGGTCGCTCTGCCGGAGGTGAAGGACCCGCTGTCCCCTCGCTGTCGCTGCTGTCAATGGCTCTCGGGACGTATTTTATGTGAACGTCCGGACGCTTGAAGTGATTAATAATGGATATTCTCTGGATATTATGGACCATACCGGCCGTAATAGCAGTTGAAGGTAAGCTAATGTTTGCACCCCGGCGGTTCACGCCGCATCCACTTGCCGGTGTTTAGTTTGAGACAAAGCCCGTGAAAGCACGTTAGCTAGTTTCACAGTAAACATGCTAACCGTAAACAAACCACTTTTCCGCTCTTTAAATGTTTGTTCGCCATTTTAAAGCGGGGTGTCGGAGCTTTAACGCGTCCCAGAGTCCGCTGAAAGCAGCTGGCACGGACCGGTGATGACACCGGTACACAAAACCCGCAGCCCCCGCAGGTAAACGGATGTTGATAATGGCGTTAATTGCGGATTAATTTGCGGGTCTTTTTTGTTGCACGCGGCCGCGGAGGAGACGGTAAATGTCACTCAGGTGGGTCGCATCCCTCCATCGTGGAGGTGTGTCACAGTTGTCAAACAGTTGGCGATGAAAACCAAAAACCATAAACAATGAGGGTATTTTTTCATAGAGCTTGTCTGATCCTAAATGTAAACACTGATAATCTGCTAACAAACGGGTCTGTCAGGTCGCCATGCGGGATATTAGGACGCATAGCTCGGCTATAAGCGGTTGTTGCAGCCGCCAGCGTGGCTCAACGCTCAATGGAACAGGTTGACTGGTGAAAATTATTTATCATATACAAACATATGTACCATTACTACTTCATTTAGAATACTGAATAGTAATGGTCTTATTATACTTGTTGCTGCAGTTTGCTTATTTATAAAAACGCCTGTTTCCAACAGGAACTTTATTTCTGTGACATCTGCCCTTTAATCCTCTAACATGATGTGGAGATTAAAAAACAAATTGTCCATTGTTCCTTTTAATTTAAAAGTCAGTGTGTAGTTGATATATAAAAAGAGTTGTGATTTTTGTTGTGTTGCTGGATGGCCAGTTTACCCCGTGACAGGACAGGAGACGTTCACCACACTGGAGGACGGAAAGTGTCAGCCCAGTCAAACATTTATTCAGGTTATTTTGAGGATGCTGACAGAAAACAAACGTGTCCTCTTCCTCTGGTCAGTTGAACTAAACCTCATAATTACAGACGCAGCTGAGAAACTATGGGAAAACTCAACCAAAAGCAACCACACGATGAAACAACAACAACAACAACAAAAGAAACACTGGAATAAATACTAAGTTGCTTGTGTAAAGTTTAATCACTTTCAGCGTATGTGTATAATAACATAGTAGATTTGTATAGACATGTCGGGGGATCTGTCATGTCCCATGTGGGACTGGCACAGAAGTTTGACAAATGTCATGTGTATTTATGTAGACTACTTCTGACTGCTCCTGTTTATGGTTTCAAGTTAGTTACATATCCAGGAGACTGTAAAAAAACAGACCGCAAGGTCGACATTACATTATGCATGCCAGGTTTAGCATTTGAGTCGTAGCTTTGAGTCACAGCCTCTTCATTTTATTTCAGGTATGATCACTGTTCACCATTCCAGGGGTGTATTACTGTGCTGGGGAATTTCATAGGTTATCCAATCTAAGCAGTAAAAAACAACATACAAATTTACCAGAACCAATATTGACATGTAATTTCTAAGTCTTAATTCTACAATACTAACTATATTAGAATAAATTTTAGATATTTAGCAATATTTACAATTTGCAAGCTTAAAAAAACACACCTGTCACATTGTTATTGAGAATAATATATTTGATGTACTCTGAATATAAATTATACTCTGTAGAGAAAAAGCATTACTACATTGCATCATCCTTTAGTAGATGGTAATCAGCATGGTTTCTTTTCTTTTAATATCTTAAATTATGATTGCTGCAAGAAAAGTTATTTATTTATTTTAGATCCTCGCTGCCCGAGAGCAAGGGAATCACAACATCACACTACACAGTGTTCCCCTTGATTTTAATTTCTCGCCGAAATGCAAACATGGCCATGCATACAAATTTTCTACATGCAAAATCTATTGTGAAATGTATCTGTAAGCCAAGGGCGTACAGTGCCTCCAATGACGTTCGGCATTTCTCCTCAAATAATTTTTTATTTTATTGAAATTTACCCTTTGCGTGATGGGGAATGGTGCTGTTAATATTTAATGTTGGGTAAAAACACGATACACGGCATGGCAGAGTACATGTGGCAGCACCTTTGTGTATTGCACCACTTTTTGATTCGGAAACCAGCTAGTCCCGTTGCCAACGCAGCATATCCCCCTCCATTTTACGCTGTGAATCACCCAAGCCGCCTGTCCAATGAAGTTTCAAGGATAGCTTACGTATGAGAAAAAAAAGGGTTGATAAAGAGGTCACTGCAGATCTAATCCAGAAAAAAAAAACATCCCAGCATGCAACAGAAAAGGAGCCTTCATTGTGTCATTTTGATATGTTAAGTGCCATGACACATTTCCTATATTGTTATTTTCGTTTAATAGAAAGTGCGACATTTGAATAATTCTGTTTCTCAATCTCAAGGGTTCACTAAACGCATATTGAATAAATCGTACCAGTCAATTTTATTACTGGTACTTTTGCAAGAAGAACTATGCATGCTGTGAAAAATGTACTTCTATAAGTTGAGCGGCGTATTTGTGAAATCAAATCTCCCACATTCCTGGCAGTCCCTCGACCTGGTCTCTGCAAAGTAAACATGAAAGGGCTACTTGTTATACAAGTAATCAATGAATGAGGCAGGGACCGTACTGAAGCGGATTACGGGATTATAACAGGGGCCAAATTTAAGAAAATCTCGGCTGGGCCAGAGTAACCATTTTGCGACTCGTGTGTAAACACTGCAAACCATGTCAAGTCTGAACTGCTGTAAATTAGATCATTACTCCTGAGCGACCTTTAGTGCGTGACCCTCTTCCTTAGCATCTTATCCCTTTTTAGACTATTTGATTATGTTTCTTCTTCCCAGTATTGCCATGTTAGACATGTATAAATAGCATTCATTCATTAGCAGCATTCCACTCTTCTTCAGAAACATTTAATTTACCCAGTGGAATGTGAAACAAGTCTAAATTGTTGATTAGTGTTAATGCAAGCTGCCACTGATGCCACATCTTATTGGTGTGGTTAATAGGAACGGACGGGCTCTTTTCGGAAATTAATGGAGGTACAATTGCCAAGGAAATTAGCTTAGCTATGTCAAACATGTCTATGAAAACACACTGTGGATTTATTCCTTCATTAGTTTACCCATTCATTGTCATCAGTGTTCAGTTGACAGCCGCAGTAACAACAAAGCTCATATAATTTCGTTAAGTGGAATTCCTCCAGTTCATCCCAGGGTGGTAGCCTCCAGTATTTTGAGGAGATGAAATTTACAACACGGATCATTTATTTATTCATTTTATTTATTCATTTTATTTTCCTGCGTTGCGCTTCTCTTCTGTTGTGGTATTACAGTTAGTACTGTGTAAACACTGAAGACATTTTCTGGGAGGGCTGGTGTTGCTATGATGCAACAGCCTCCCCAAGACTTGTATGCACGTTGTTGTTGGAGTTAACAGGATGATAGATCACTCTCTTACAGAATTTTCTCACTCGTTTTCTTTGAAGGAGACATAATAGGACAGAAACCACAGTAGAGGATGGAGAAGTGGGGTAGAATGAGATCACAGCGTGGAGTCTTGAAAAAATGTCTCAGAGATTTGATTGCATTTCAATATGCGCCACATTCCTTCACTGCTCTGTGGAGCATTGGAGCCCACTCATTTGAATGTTGGCAAACGCAGACTAAATTGATGTTTAAAATCCTTTCAGTTTTTCAAGGTTTTGATTTAATTTACTGAATTGCATATATTTGTATTCTACATAATCCTTTGAGTACCACTTTCTTGTTTAAAATATGGCAGCCTGGCAGTTTATGGCTCTGTATATTTGTTAATGTTTAGAAAATCCAGCCAAGTTAGTTAAAGTTGCTTTCATATGTAAATCCAGTAACTGTTTTTGGCCGGAATTGGTGTGTAAGGCAATGACATGTGAGTGTAACATGGAAGCATCATGTTTTGTGGAAGAGTAACAAAAGACAGACGGAGGCGGGCTCAGAAATGGGATTAGATAAAGGTAAAATGAGCGACCGTACACAATCCAGTGTTTTCTCAGTCCACCCAATGAGCAGATGCGGGGAGCTGGCCTGCACACCAACCGCCACAGTAGGCTTTCTCAAAGAATCTGTCTCTATTCAAGCACTAATCCATGCTGCCGAGGGCCCGGGCATTGTCACTTTGCATGCAAAATTTCAATTAGTGCTGGTACCAGTTGTTTCACTTGAAGGGGGGTGTCACATTTCAGAGACATCTATGGCTACCTTTGGGGTGAGAAGTATCACTGCTTTGCTTAAGAAAATGTAGTGCTCTCTGTCATGCATAAGGTTGCCAACATTGGTACTGAGCTACTTTTATTTAGTATGGCTATTGAAAAGGACAGTTTGTAGTGGCTCTACACCTTAGTCACATTGCTAGTAGTTGGAATTTATGTTTGGCATAGGAAAAGTAACTTACGAAAAAGTAAAACATTGGAGGAAAAAAAAGTGACCGACATTTCCCTTAGGTTGATTTTCTTTTAAGTTGTAGGTTTTGTCCCAGCTGGCTGTGCAAGTGAAATAGTTGCGTATGTGGCTCCTGGCTGCTGCTAGCTCAACCTATTTAACTATGGCCTCTGTTCAAGACGTGATGGACTGTTTGACACTGTTTCCATACTTTCAGCTGCTTGACTCTGACTGCTGCGGTTCTCTGTCATGAGCCAGCTCTTCATACTCGCCTGCTTTTGACTGATCCAATCCAAACATATTTGCCCTCTAGACTCAATGCGTCATTTTAACTTGTGGAACATATCTGATAAAAGGACAGACGTTTACAACATTCAGTTGTGGATTCAAATCAGTATTCATTTAGTATTGATATGGCTATAGGATGTCAGATGAATAGACTTGGAAATCGTTTTTAACCCTGAAAAAGATATCATTAATGTGGCTGGCATTAGAGTGAGTAAAAAATTCCAGTGTCATTATTCTTACACTATATAGTTTGTTATGGGTTGTTGATCGCCATTTGGAGATTATAGATTTTGCTATATAGGTTTGCTTGTGTTCAATACCATGAGCGTGCTCGGTTTAGAGTGGAAGCATCATCCTAAGATCAGTTTTATTGAGTTCTAAATTTAACTACACTTGGGAAGTAAACCACTGTAAATTAAAAACATTATATAAGCAACTAAAGCGCAAACCAAAGTATTATCACACTGCTAGGCCTTAACCATCTCCACATAGTTGCTGATATACTTACTATTACTATAAATTTGTATACAGTGTGCAATGATGCTCTTTTCATTAAAACACATTTGTGGTACATCTTATGATTTCTACATGCACTATCTGTAATTATCACACAAGTAAGGTCGACTGCATTTAGAATGACTTCTTTTTTTGTAAAAAAGAATACGTTTACATTTTCTGGCTCTCTTAGTTGTAATCAGCCCCGGTCAGTATGTTGGCCAGATGTGGTTCCTACTTGATACTATGAAAACAGTTTAAAGCCAGCTGTTGTTACAGGTATTTGGACAGGCAATGTAATGCTGACAGTGTGTGACTATAACTAGCAATAGAGGTGGTTTATACAAAATTAACATGAAATATGGATAAGACTCCCCTAGGTGCATTTTATGCTTAAAGAATGTGGAACAAGAAAAAAAGACTAAATGGGGAAACATGTGAAAAAGAAACCACAGAGTCTCAGTACAATTCCTGATGTATCTTTGGTGTCACCCAAATAATTTAGACACTCTTGTGGTTTTGATGTTCTTTTTATAAAAAAAATTGCTGTTATACTGCGTGCGCTGTAATGGGGATAGGCATTATTGTAGGTTAGGCATAATGACAGGGAAATCTGTGACAAGTGCATACATGTTTCAGTGGCTTAAGGAAGTCTGAGGTGATATTTTAATCTACAGTGTCATCGAATCCTTAACCCATAAAGATAATAAGCTGTACCCATCCACTTTTACTTAGCCTAATATTAGGGTTGGCAACACCAAATTAAAGCACGTGATGGTTAATTAATAGTTACACATAACTCTTAAAATTTAATGTATCCTTTCTGAAGTGTTTAATGGGTGGTTTTTACTTTTGAAGTTAATTGCAACTCTCACAAAAACACACAAATTGACTTTTAAATACTTACTTACTTGATTGTCTAGACATTCCCTGGTATTTACGTTTTCTGTCCCTGTGGTAACAATTTATAATAATGGTCAACAGATGCATTATGCAGACATGCATTATTTAGTGGGGATCAGGTGTATTATGGCCTTCAGAGATTTGTTTATCTTGCAATGCTTAAAGGATAGGTTTGGACACCTATAATGGTATTACCAGAGAGTGGAACATTATGACGATAGCTGTTACAAGATGTAGTGGCTCATTTCTGAAAATGTAAAAAATGTAAAAGTCAGCATTGTAGAGGAGGTTAGCTGTTGTTACAGAAAGAATTTCTTATATGTAGTACACAAACAAATGCAGATAGATGCTATAAATTAATTTATTCAAGTGAACTCTCTGCAATTAAATCAGTATGTGCACAACAGGCTTGCTTCAACCCCTGTAGAATAAAGTAAATCAATAGAGTTTGCACGTGTTTTCTTTTGACCAGGAAAGAGTAGATTGGATAAATACGTGGTTTGGGAAGAAACTTGTTTTGCCTCAATGCAACCTCTCATATTTCACACAGGAATCTAGATCAAGGATGTTCTTATATTATGCTGTCTTAATTAGCACATGTTAATTGGCAATGTGCAGTCTCTTGGTAAGTCATATTTATTAAGGAGAGCCCTGATTCATCGGATGCAGTGGGAATAGAAATCATTATGGGATGGTGAAATGGAGTTCCAGACATTATTCAAAACAGGAAACGTGTTAGTACTCACAATCAAAATGGCCCCACATCATTTAGGCCTAATTTTCGACATGAATTCTTGATGCAGTTGGCCTAATTTGTCAGAAGTCTTAACCATCATGTGGAATCAATGTTTTTTTTTATTCTTTGATATTTTCTCTTTACTGAAGCAGTAAATTTGGTGTTTATAAGTCTTAAAACGTTAACTGAGTTTTCTTCGAACATTTGTGACAGATGATTAATTTGAGCCCACCATCGCATCCTTCATGTGAACGTTGAGTCATGCACATTAACAGTATGGCGCTTATAATATGGTGAATGTTATAAGTGCCATATTCAGCACAGTAAGCTACTAAACTAGGACGCATATAGAAAGGGAGAATCATGGAAGAAGGAGGAGGGGAATGTACCCTGAGAGAGGTCAGACCTCGTTTCAGAGAGCCCCAACCACACACACCCCAGGTACTGTGACATTGCCTTTATGAGTGCGCCCGGAGAACACAAACCCACCGGATTAGTGTCTGGCTCTCAATGTCCCTGGGAGCAGAGCCCATCGGGCCGAGACAAAGCGGGGCTGATTGCGTTGTCATCTGCATCACAAAGAGAAGCCTTTTCTACCTGAACCGTTGCGTTTGCGCCACGCTGCACATCACATCTCTCAGCGACTCTGGACCCACGTGACATCTGCCTTTATTTTTTTTTGTCCATCTCTGCCCCCTCCCTTTTATTTTTTCTCTTTGGCCCACACCGTCTGTCCAACATGGCTCATATCAACAGCAAGACCCCCTCCCCCCTCCCTCCATGGTGGAAACTACCTTCTTAGTCTATACCAGCACTGACTGTTTTACGTTTCTGCCTGTAGTTATCTGCTCAGTGATGCGTGCATCGTCTTCTCTCGCTACAAAGAGCCTCGAACAGATTTGTTGTCTCCCTCTTTCCCCCTTTGGCTTTGGTGAGTTAGCTGTATCTCAGCTCAGCCAGCATGCAGACCCATCAGACAAAACCCCCAGTCTCCCGCTGTCCGACCCTAACAGGTCCATCGGTCTCCCTCGGACAGAGAGAGCACCCCTTCTGAGGTGCTGCCAGTAAGCAGACGTGTTTTATCTGATTAGTGCTCTGGCAGGCAGGCTCTGCTCTTCTATAACTGATGACTGTTGTCTTATGTCGGTGACCCAGCCAGTTCCAGCAGCCATAACAGAGATGGATCAAGCTTCTGTCCTCAGATTATCTTCTTATGCATTTGTTCAGACGGGTTCACGATAAACCTTATGATGGCTTTTATGTTTTTTTTTCCCTACTCAGTCGACATCAAAAAACATTACTTTTTAAAATCCTTGTCTTGCTTACATATTTTATGACCTAAACATACATCGTATTTTATCTGGTGAAATAAAATTTTCATTTTAGATGTTCAAACTATTTCAGGCATGATCACTGAAGCTGAAAGGTACACTTTTCATCTCCCATTTAAGACACTTTATGAATGAATTCAATCAATTAAAAAGGTATGAAATTTAAAGCAGAGGAAGGGACAAACAGGGTAAGAAAGCCCTTTATGTTTCCTAAAGTATGATATAGTTTGACCTTGACTGTAACTTTTTGGACTTTAAAGCACAGGCTCTTATTGTCTGTTTTCTCAGAGTAATTTAAAAATCCCATCTGATCTGATCCAAAACATAGTTAGCATTACAGTGGGATCTGCAAGAACTTGATATACCTTATTAAAATAAGTGAACACATGCGTAGCAGAAACCAACTATTGCTTCATGGTTGACGTCCGATAAAGCTGAAGTTAACCTAATGGAACCAGGATGGAAGGTTCAGAGACGAGAAATTTCAATGGCAAGGGTCATCAACAATGCATATCTTAGTGCTTAATGACCTGTGGTCCAATTACTAAGCTGGCTAGTTATAAACACCAAGATTAAAATTTTATTTCAGCTTTCGGGAGGGGAACTGCTGCAGACACCACCATTATATCCTTCATCAGCGTGTGTTTTTAATGGTGTTCTTCCATCCATTTCATGGATGGAAGCATATATAAGAGGGTAAATTTATTACAACTTGAAAACATTACGACTTTCTAAAGGCTAATATACACTCAGTTGCCAATTTATTGGGTACGTGAAGCCCAAACTAATCCAATCTAATGCAACAGTCCTGCAATAAATCCTCTGTTTATGAAGGTTATAATGTTTGGTCAGTTGAAACTGTTTTTAGAAAGACGTTGCTTCAACTAATTCAACAGATTATTTGTGCGTTATTTAGCTTGGTCTCACTGATAAAGGGTGGACAAAATAATGTGAACGCCTGTCAGAATAATGCAGTAGTGTCAGCGATCTCAGTAATTATTATGTAAACGATGTTGTCAGTACAATGAAAAGTAGAGTGTATATAGTGTCTTTCTGCACACAAACACTGGCACTCTATCCAGCACAACTCGTACTGTGCTATTTGTTGTGTGTGGCGGAGCTTTGATGACAGACTGACACAACATGTGAGGTTCTTTGTCTGATTATTTTTTTGTGGTTGTAAATAAAAACTTTTGGCTTTAATTACAAGCGAATGCACAGTTAGAGTGAGTGAGAGTGAGGGCTTCAAACAGCTGTTTCTGTGTACCTCCCCTTCTTCCACAGTGAGCAACAGAGAAACAAGTATTATGGGGAAGCTCGCCCCCAAAAAAAGAGCACAACAATTCATGATTTCGTGTTTAAAGAATTGTCACGTGATAGACGATCAGATTTAGGCTTTTGGGAACAATCTAATTTTCAGCACGAATCAATGCATGAACTTATTCCATGCAAATCTTTATTTATGTCATAGATGGAACCATTTACGTAGGCATGTCATTCCAGGTCTACACTAATCCCCCTGAATGAATAATCCAATAATTGCAGTTCCCTGTGAGTTTCACCAATCATAGCAATCCCCCCGCACAAAATGTTGAATCATCTAAACTCATTTTGTTGTTTCTGTTTGAGACGTGAGACACAAACTGCTCAAATCTACGAGCAAAAAAATCACTGCTAAAGACCATGCAAGGCCATGCTTTGATGTTCTAACACAAATGCATTTTAACACAAATACGTGCAAAAAAACATATGAGTAAGGTTGATTATTCATGGTTAGTGTAGTATAAATCATACGTGGATTAAATGTTTCACCATCAAAACTTTATAAAGATTACAGCTGTATTTCTCTAGTTCGTTAATGGTGTGGAGTTGTTACACTTGGTGGAGTTATAGGTGTATAAATGAATGAAAAAAAGGTATAAATGAGTTATACAAATCATCTATATGAAATTTTCACGGTCAAAGATCTGGTCAAAGATCTGGTCACCAGGAGCACAATGTGAACCTTGCTTTGCTTTTCGTGTGAGGATTTATTTTGTTTCAGAGCCATGATTTCAATTGATTAGAAGCAGGACTTTGCATTTTTTTCTCTGACCTCATACCACTCTCATCAGTCTGCATTGGCCCACAGCTCCAAAATCAATAACCCAGAGTCAGCAAACAAAACCTTATGATTGTGTTTATGGACATCTGTTAATTGACACTTTATTGTAGTTGTTTCATATATGGTAGAGCTGATCATAAATGTTGCTTTTCTGGCACCAACTGCGTATTTACATTTAAATAATCACTTGTCTGAAAAAGTGCATTTCGTGTTGGGAGCAATCAGCAGCATCTGCCACTCTCCCACTTGTAAAAGCTCCTGTTATTGCAATAGCTGCTTGTCACCCTCTTGTTCTTATTAACATTTCATTGTTTTTATCATTGTTATTTCTAATTTTAAACATGTTAATAATGTCCATTATGAAACACTATTGTAACACACAGTTTAAGAGCTGCCAACGAAAGACATTTTTACATATTTTACTGACAATACAGCCATGTGGTAACGTGGCTTACAAAACAGGAGCCATGTATACATGGAGATGGTGAAATGATGACTGTTTTCCAACCTTTCCTCTGGCAAGGCCTTTTGGGTGGAAATCACAATGGATCATATCGGAGGGCAGCTGGAAAATCCATAGAGAATCTCTGGAGACCCGCTGTGCCTGTGAAATCAATCAATAGAGGTCCAGCTGAGACCATTAAATGAAATGAATGTTATGTGATAGGGTTAAACATGGAGAATATCATTATTCCTATGGTCCAAATTGGTTTTTCATCTGCAAATAATACAAGCAGGCATGGACGTCAATAGAGAGGCCACAGACTTTGTCTTGTGTATCACACACCTACAATTCATACCACGTGTCCATCAAGTCTCTGACCTGTTTTTAGCCTTAAGGCCATCGGACACAGAGTTGGCAACAGTGAGACATCTATAAATTGAGCCTTTATTTGGTTTGGTTCTATTGTAGTTTACTGCCAAATAAGAAGTAGCAGCAGAATATCACAGGCAGTACCGTAGTCAGGTTGTGAACACTCTCTGTTAAAACCCAGCTGCCACAACTTTGTATTGCTGGAGTGCAAAAATAACTTTAAAGAATTTGAGTCAAGAATATGCAGGAAAGGTTAAAAATGATCCAGCATCTATTGTATAGCAATATCAAATGATAATATTGCAATGAATCACTTCTATGACATTTCAGAAAACAGCAAAACACAATTAACAGTCTTAATTAAAGAGTGTTTATGCGTTTGAAAACCTGGAACAAACATCTGGCCCTTGTGCTTGAATGATATGAAATTGTAAATTAGAGTGCGTGTCACACATGTCATCTCGTAGTGTCTTCAAGTGAACAAATCCATTTGTGACATGGGTCGCCTCAGCTGGGAAGGAACCTCAAAACCAGGTACTCAGAGGCTATGCTCACTGTACTAACACCCCATGCCTGCCAGACTGTTACATTTCCTTCAAGCACTTCCTAGTTTGCTTTATTTTAGAAATAATTTGACACTTTGTAGCGGTCAGGCCAGCACAGTACATGTGTATAGTGCCTGTGTGATTTGATGGGGCTGCTGTCAGGAAGCCTGCCGGGTTGAGTGATTGAAAAAGCCTGTTTGGGATTAGCTGTCTGTCCTCATCTGTGTGACGCTCTGGCAGGGGTGTGTATCCGGGGGTTGAATGGCTCTTAGGGCCTGCCGTAAGTGCTGAGTGATGGAATAGGTATAGTTGGACCTCAGCTCTCCCAACTGTGCTGACACACAAATCTCTCACACTACTGACTTCCAACACACACACACACACACATATGCTCCCATGCTACAGCTCAATATATTAATGCTGCAGGTTAATATGGATATGTAGAGACAGATCATTTAAATCCTTGCTCCTGAAGTCCTGTGAGGACACTGGATCCACACAGAGAAAGGGAGTTGTTTTGTCTTCATTATGCCTCCCTGAGTTAAATTGAAAGGCTTTGGATCTTTTTACTATGTGACTAAACTTTTTTCCCACCAGAAAAACTTGTAAAACAGCTCTTTTACGCACGTAATGATTTTCCTTCCTTAGTGCCTTCAGTAATATGTCCTTTTTTGTGAAATAGATGTTGAGACCCATAATAGTGCTTGGTGGCTTTCCTTTTTACAGACTGTTTTCTTGGCACGAGCATTTACTAATCTCTATTTCACAGATACTAGCATGCACATTTTCTGTCTCTTTGTATGTCTTATACACACACTCACACACTCACAAATGTCTGTACACTCCTGTCTAGGCTGTTTTGAACTCAACACCTGCAGCATTTGGCTGTCGGGCTTTTTTGGAATTATGGCATTAACATGGAAACCAGAGGCCTGAAGCTGGATTAGTTGCGAGGAGGTGTGAACACAAGGTCAGGGCAAAGACGGCGTTTTGAGCGAATATTTTGTCCTCATACATTTACCCACACACATCTTATAACTGTGCTTGTTACATAGTGACAGACAAATACCCTGCCACAAAAAAAGAACATCCATTTTGATGTTTGTTTATCTGTTTGTGAGTGTTTTTTTTGTCTGTTGTTTTGTCTAATGTTTGTTTCCTTCTCAGATTTGCATATCATATTTGTAGACACATTAGGACGGATGTTTTTAAAGAGTAAAGATTATTACATCTGGCAGGTTTTTAATTGTCTTGCTGCTAACAAAGTTGGAATTCAATTTTAATACAGTCCTCATGTCACCACTGGTATGATCAGATCCTCACCAAAGCGATGTTGGGGTAGCCGAAACAGCACATTCTGGATCTGCTTAGACTGTTGCAAAGTAGCACCGTATGCTTCTCAGTGAAAATATTTTACCTTTGTATTTTAGGCTTTAGAGGTTGAAAGGCTTCGTGTCTATGCAAAGATGATAAAGTTAAATTAAGTCAAGGTTTAACATGTCACTGATGCACTTGGCAACATGGATGCAAAAGTAGTATTTACTGAAGTGATAAAATTAGATGGTGTTTGAATTGTAAAGCATGCAGGTGCAACTTGACAAAACAAAACAAAAAAATCTAAATGCTAAATTTTTCAAATGAATAGAACCTGAAACTATGTGTAATTTGAAATGGTTCAAAAATGTCTATGAAAAAGAGGCCACCATAGTCGGCTTCAGATTAACATAAGAGAGGAAAGATTTTACAGTGACAGACCTCGAAGCACAAGGACACAACTATGGTGACGTGACCAATGTGAATGCATACTTACCGATGTATTCCCTGCCTCTACACGTTTAATGACATACCCCAGATAATTCCAGTTATTCATCAACACACTGACATCTAAAGGGGTTGAATCCTGTCGAGAGCTGTGATTCTGTCTTTCAAGGTGATGGGGCCAATTTTACAGCACCTGATTCTTCAGATGACAAAATAAATGTGCTAAACTTCATCCATTAAATTTCACATTCTTGCATTCCTGGATGTCCCATTTTAAATCAGCACATTTGCTGCCATCTTTACCTCCTTTGTCACCGTGCTGCGGGACAGTTGTGTAAAAAAACAGGTACCCCCTCATGATATATATTTTTTTCTCTGACCATCCGCCACCTGTCATCTCTGTGCTAATGTGAAACATTAACAGCCTAAGAGCCTGAATAGAAATGGCCCACTGCATAGAAATACATGACCTGTCACTCTGTCTCTGGATTAGGACTTCACCACTGCCAAATGATTTAAGGGCCTTTTGCTTGGTTGTCACGAGAGGCCTGATTGTGCCTGAGGCCATAAAAAAACATATGTGCGTTTTTTTTGTTTTTTCTTTCTTTCGAAGCCGTCGGGCAGGCAGCACCAGATGTGCGTGGTGAATGGTGCTGTTTTTTTTTTTTCATACTGCAGCGCGTGTCATATGCCGGGTACAGCTGCGAGGAGGTAGGGTTAAGTCCATTTCACATGGAGCGAGGAGGAGGTGAGAACCAGCAGGTGTAATTGAAGTGGTTAATGGGCTGTCTGAAACCATCACTCTACCAGACGTGCCACATGGAGAAGCTCTTTTTCATTGTATTAAACCTGATGAAACAGCTCTTTTTTTCAAGAGGTGCTATTGACCAAGATGGCACTTCTAAAGGATGCAAACATTGCTTGATAAATCATGCCACACTTGAGTCTTTTGCTGTAGTTAACTGGTATTTATGGGGCTCTCGATAAATGCTGCAGCTTTGTTCTGTCTTCCCCCTCAAAAACCTGGTTTTCATCTTTGTTCCGGTGATTTTCCATCTGGGCAAAAACATCCCCTTTTAGTTATCAGTTTTAATCTTAAACATTAAACGTTCTTCTCTGCAAATGGGAAATGACATGATTTAATTTGTTTCCTATAAAGCTTTGTTTATAGAATCTGTAATCTAGCGGTATGAGCCTGTAAATTTAATGCACTGTGTTTTTGTTTAGGATTTTGCATTTAAAACTTGGAAAAAGGAATTAATGAATAAACAACAGGAATATATTTTTTTAGCTGTTTTTCCAACCTTATTTTGCCTCAACCCTGTTCTAACCACATCCCTCCCAAGCCCCATTCCTCTGTGCCTGGCTTTAGTCTCAGCCTTCCCTCTCGGCTTTTTCTGTTTCTCCCACTGCAGCCACAGCCCGGATCCCTGCTGTACTCTCCGATCCAGCGAAAAAAAAAACATAACAAAAAAAACCATACTAGACGTGAAGGCTTTATGCTGTGTGCAGACAAAGAACATTTCAGTTCTAGCTGTTTTACTAGGAACATATACAGAAGGAGGCGTGTAGCTGCTGGAGCAGTTAGGGATTTGTGTTTTGCTTAGGGGCATCTCAACGGAAACGGGTGAGAATAGCAACCCATGTTCATCTTTTCTAGTAATGTGTCTAACACTAACCTGTTTGAGTGCTGGAGTGTGAGCGAGGCAGGGATGCAGTAGAATGGATGGGTAAGTGGGTGGTGGAGGTATTCAACATCCCTAACACAGCGAATTGTTCTTTTGGGATGCACTGTGGAGAAACGTGGCTGGATTTAATGTAGAGACATACATTTTTCAGTCTAAGCAGCTGCATCACACATTTGCTGTAACTGTGGCTGGCGCCATCATGAAGATCCACTGGGGAATTTCTTCTCTGCAAATCATGGGAAAATGTCGAGGTGGATACCTCGGATACCAGAAATACATGCAGTGGAACTGATGTAAGTCAGTTTTGTTATGGTAAAAAAAGAGAATAACACAATTTGTTGTGGCAATCACAATTCAAAATAATGCATCATATGTCTATGATGTCACAAGAATCTTTTTACAGACACACGCACAGTAGGTGGGAAAAGCAAATTATGATTAAACACTAAATGGCTAGATGCCATTAATCAAATTATACATTGAGCTTGAATTACCCAGTTGCAATTAAAACTCTTAACACTCAGGCGAGACGGTGTTTGGGCCTCAGTGTCCAGCTCTCAGACAGTGCCACAGAGGACGTGAGCTTTCTTTACTATAGAGCAGCAGATAATAGGCTCTTTTCCTTCGTTTTCTAGCACTATGATCAGTTTCAAATGAGAGCCGGGACTTTGGCAGACGTCTAGTGGTGCAGTTTGATTGAGCCAAAAATCCTCTTGCAAAGTGGGTGAAGAGTCATTGAGTTCATCCATAATAATAATGATAATCTCAGTGGCAAAAGCTGCACACACGAGATGGGCCCTGTTTAAACGATTGGCCTTTCTTTTTCTGCTAGTGTCACTTTCAGTAATTATCCTAAATAGTGAGAGCAGGATTTGGGTGCATATTTATCTGTTGAAATAAAAAAGGAACTCACAGGAGATAGTCAGACTTGGACTGCCCAGATCATTTTCTATTTACAGTGAGATATTTTTCAGACGGAAAATGGCATCGTCCCACCAAGTTGCGTTTTTCCATCTTTCACTATCATCCCTTTTCATCTCTATACCATTTCCCTGATTTAGTTAAAGTTCCTGTTGTCACCGGCCCCAATGTTTATTCCTTGTACTGTTTTTTATCAGAACACAGATGTTTGGTGGTCCCTCTATTTTTTATTTTTTTTAATTCAGTCTGTGCAAATAGCACTGGTGCTGCTGCTCCTTTCTGTCCCCCTACTGATGTGTGGCTTTACAGCCTCTTAGCCAATGCCAAGCGCAGTTTACACGGCTGAGTAAGAGTAGGCTGTGATTTTCAACGAAGACCATCTGCACACAGGATCTCTCGCTCATGCAAGCAGCATATGCCCCAGTATGTAGATAACTGGGCCAGTAAACACGCTTTTCTTCCTGAGTGAATTAACCTGCCGTGACACACTCCTTGTTATCTTCCATTTTAGGACTATCTGACAATGAGGGGTTAACCCTGAAAGCCTCCCCCCTCAAAACACACACCCTCACGCACACACAGAGCGGATCTATCAGTGGAGCATGAGTCATTAGTTCCTTTTAGCTCCCTGGCCAGTAGACTCAGGCAGATTGCATATACTTGACTTGGGTCTGGAATTGCTGAGAGACTTACTGCAAACAATATTCACATATTTTTGTTGGACAGAGAGATCCCGAATTGACTGCGACCAACTGCCTTTTCCTTTTCAGCAGCCGTATTTAATATGTTGGTTATTGAAGCCAGGCTTGGCAGGACGGAATTAGAGCAGTGCATTAGGCAGACACGATGAAGGTTTATACAAGATCCGTAGCAAGGAAAATCATCCATAATCTCCAATTTAAGAATGCAGAGGTTAGCATGTAATTTCCTGTCATTATGTATGCTCCCTTTGTTACCTAATGAGGAGATGGCTCAGCTGGGACGGAGTATCAGACGTGGGTGTGCTATTTCTAACATGTAGGTTGATCATACTTTGTCACAATAAGTAAATCATCTCCTCCACAATTATTTTTCAGGCGTAAGCAGATTATAATACCAGTATTATACAGCTGAGCAAGTTTAAACACTCAGCACTCTGTCTGGAGAATATCTAAGTAGTGGTAATTTGCATTTTTATTTGCCTTAGCCGAGTAAGTGTATGGGGTTGCAACATTTTAGGCCACAGGGGGAACAAGGGACTGTGGGGCTTGCATCATTTCTGTGCCCTTCAGGACTGTCTAACCTGAAAGTCTGTATGTGCAAGAGATGCGTTTAATTGCTCCAATTTAAGATGCTCCACATAAGCACACAAGAAAGATGGATGGATAGACAGATAGATGGAGTGAATGACAAAAGGGGTTGATTAGCATTCAGATGGTTGTAATATCCCTTGGCAATAGCACTGAAACCACAAGGGAAGATACAGGTCTATAATTTTGCCTCGCAGTGACTCTTCTTTCTTTTGTTCTTTCCTTTTAATACAGTACGGGACATGTCTGTTTGGGTTAACATAGGAACCCTTGGCCTTGTTTTCCAGCACAGAGCTGCTTTCACATCTTCCACAGCAGGGGATTTGGCCAGCTCTGCTTAATCACTGCCTCACATCATGCGCTTCTTGGATATGTGCACTTAGACTGACACATTTATGATTCCCTGAAATAAATCTACAGATTACTGCAGAGATAGAATCTATAAGCCATGGTATCCATAGAGGGGTCCAAAATTGTACCCATTGAGAAAAAGGATGATTTCCAGATTATTCAGTGATGGAAGAGAATGTTCTGTTGTCGGTCCAGAAAGCTAATCTACAAGTCATTCAGCAAAAGTTGAGCAATTGCAGAAAAGAAAACAAAAAACTAACAAAAGCCCATAAAATTAGTTACCCACCAAGCATGATGACCAAGCATGTTACAAACAAAAAAGATCAATTTACTGCACAATTTACAATGTTAAACTGTTAATCACAAGTTTGATGATAATGGTAAATTAATAATTATCTTCAGTCAGACCTGGGTGATTATAGCTATTCACCATATGTGACTTCTAGCTTGGTGACAATCAGTGTTTTCTTACAGTAGAACCATTAGAAATAAGGTGTCTTTGCCTTTAAGTATAGCAAATAGACATTTTCAGGTTAAAGCTGCTTTGTAGTCCTGGAATAAGATGGCTAAAAATAGTGGTCCATTCAGGATTAAAAAAAAAAGTGGTCCATTCAAGATATAATATTATTTTCCTCCTGTGAATGAACCTTGGATGTACTTTGGTGCTTTGTCTGCTTCTTTGTTTTTTCTGTCCCTATTAGGCATCACAGTGCAGTTAGCAGATGCTTATGGTGCTTATGTTACCACATGCTGACATTTGCCAGACACTACAAATTGTTCTTTGTCTCGTTGTAAAGATGCTGTGTGTGCGTGCGTGTGTGTGTGTGTTAGGATTAGTGTTTCTCCTACAGTGTCACATAGAGAGTAGACTGGACTTGACCACAATGACCAGAGAGCAGAGGTCACAGCATATTTTTGCCTTTGGTCCACTTCGGTTTCCTCAAGATACCCGCAGCTCAAACAATATGCATAGTCATGTTTCAAGAGGTTTCTAAAACACCTGACCCGCAGTACTGCACTACACATTTAGTCCAATATTGACTTCATCTAAAATGAACATTAGTTGAGTACCTTGCTATTTCTGAATGATCTTTCGCCCCTTTTACGCGCTGCTCAGTGTAATAGTCAGTATCCACAGAATGAAAGCATTTAACTCCAATCAATTGGATTTACAGCTGCTTTAAAAGGCAAAGGTGTCTTCTCTCTCTTGAAAGTGCTGTTTTGGCCGTCTTCCAGTTTAGATCGGACCAATGGCTATGTATGATGAATTGTTATTATCTTGGCAGCCTGCTTGGGATTCACACTTCTTACCAAAAGAGCTGCAATATCTTCCTGCATTAAGCAGTAGTGAAGCGGATTTAAGCAAAGGTGTACCTGCCAGCTCTATGTCATGTCTTAGTCTACAAGGATGAAACCAGACAAATATAAACCTAACAAATCGAGCCAGAGCTACAGATTTATTGGACAATTTACACACATCCCATCTTTATTTTCCCAATACTCCATCTCTCCTTTGTGCACAGCTCTAGAAAGGTAATGTCCATGAAACCATTAAACTGTGTTTTTTTCCCCTCTTTTTTTTTTTTTTTTACAGATTAGCTCACACAAGCAGAATAAATTGAGGCTAAGTGTCAAGGAGCGAGTACTGTCTGGATTAACAAGAATTATCCTTGGTGCTTCTTGTGTGTAAGAGAGGGAGAGAGAATATACGTCAAGGTCATTGCCAATAAGGTGGAGAGAGTTGTTTTATCAACCACAGGGCTGAACTTCTTTAGGCATTTGCTGCAATCTGTCACTGATTGATGCACTGTAATGAGGCCACTGGCAGTGACAGCTTATTTGAGCAGCTGTCGGATGTTTCCTGTTTAGCTGAGTAAACAGAGGTGTAATTTTGAATCGACTCATATATCCTAAAAGACATGTATTGTGGGTTCATAACATTGTATTGTCTCTGCGTATACATGACAATACACTGGAAAGATGGATTAAGTACAGCAAACACATAAGCATGTAATATAATAGCCTGTATTCAAGTGCAGATTTTAACTGTTGCCATTGAGGATGTTATGCTATGCAATGGAAGGATGATACTATGCAGCCTTTAATGTAGTTATGTGTTTGTAACAATTAATTATTTGATAGGCTCACAGACTAATTGCATGTGACTCCTACAACCGGTCTGGACCGCTTGTAAATTGTGTTCATATGTGAATGATAATTCAAAACATGAGAAAATTGGCGAATGCGGCACGTTTTTCCAAATCCCTGATGTTCACCACTTAAGACCCAGTCATTTTGGATGAATATTTCTTGCATGAGGCCCATTGTGTTCAGGCTTTTGTTCTTGCTTTCTTACTATTTTAAACAATATAATTGCAGTATTTGTAAAATGAATAGCAGAGACTTTTCTGCACTAATAGGAACAGTACAGCTCTGAAGGCAAATGGCAACTTGTCAACCCACAAAACATAAACACACTTGCACAAATAACTATAGTCAAAGTTTATAAAATAATTTTCAAATTGCTCATAGATTTTGAATGAAATCTTAATCCTAACGAATCAAAATTAGATTTGCAGAGTTAACCTTTTTTCTGTCCTCAGTCCTGCTTGTCATGGGCGGTGGGAATGAAGGGCAGACGGAGGGTAATGCAGTAGGAGGTGGGAAGTTATTATCACCTTTATGTGACTTTGTGGCTCAACACGATACTGTGTCCTTCTGTAACTGTGTTGTCTGTTTGGTGGAAAATGCACATAGCTGGGATGTGGGACTCCAGAATATGAGATTTCATTATCTGATAAGGACAGATTGCAATTCCACAGCAAAATGTATTTACTGTGCTCAGGGATTAAATTGGAAATGGTGTGGCTGCAAACGACACCACGGAAAATTAACTCACAATCTGAAATATGTCTAATCATATCACATTTCTTTTTTTTTTCTTTTGGCAGCTGCCAACTGCTGCTGTCGTTCATTTATCATTCCTCTGTAGTCCCACAGCTTTTTATTTAAAAAAAATTCTGTTTGTGCCTATTGTTGGAAAATATAGAGGAGTGCATTAAAAAATACAGTGGATTATACAGTACATTATACAATAACTCTCTATGGCTACTCATACCGAGGC
>JAFBJQ010003019.1:0-26275 GCA_016785345.1 Trinectes maculatus
GCAATAGCAACTTCTGCTGGATGTCTATAACAAGGCAATCGTAAGGAAATGTTTTACAAGTCTGTGAATGTTCTCATTCATCCAGGTCATAGTTATCTTCAAGGAGATTGAATCGAACGCAACTGGATTTTTGGTTTTTGCCTTTTTGAAGACGTTTCACCTCTCATCCAAGAGGCTTCATCAGTTCATGCTCGCTGACTAGGCTGAGACTAGTCTTACTGAGACTAGTCTTACTGAGACTAGTCTCAGTAAAATCCAGTTGCGTTCGATTCAGTCTCCTTGAAGATAAAATGTTTTACAGCTGACAAGGCTGAGACTAGTCTTACTGAGACTAGTCCCAGCCTAGTCAGCGAGCATGAACTGATGAGGGGGGTGGTGGTGAGCCATTCGGTCATGGACCTTTCCTCTTCCAAGCAGATCCAGTTACAAGACGCACTTTCCTCTGATCCAGTTCTTCACTTGGTTCAGGTACTGAATTATTGATAGTTAGTTTGCAAGATCAACATTCAGCATCAACAAACGCAGAGAATTATTTGCCTGAGACAGATTACTAGCTACTGTTACTCACAAAACCCTGTCGTTAACACTATGGTTATTAGGCAATCACACTGAGCCCATGAGTTTATTTGTTTTATCCTCTCCTTCTACACTTGCTGTTCTCGGTCTCCCATGGCTTAAGACTGACAATCCATGCATAGACTGGTCCACATTATCTATTATTAACTGGAGTATTTTCTGCTATTCTCATTGTCTCCATTCTGCTGTTCCCCCATTGAATGTTTCTGTTGTTAAACAGAACAATGCCTGAATAGTATCATGATTTACAGCAACTGTTCAGTAAAGACAGAGCCTTATATCTCTACCCCCTCACCGTCCCTATGATTGCGCTATTGAACTGCAACATTGGTCCGCTCTGCCTTCTTGTAGCCTCTACACACTATCACCAACTAAACATGAAATTGTGTAAAAATATATTTGTCACGGTTCTGTGTTTTTTGCTGTGGCTGTTTTGGTTTTGTTTTCACCCCTCCTTCTTGTCTGCAGTGCACGTGTGATTGAAGGCGTAGCTGGTTTCCTCTGCTGGCAGCAATTCAGCTCACCTGTTTTCTATCAGTAATCAAGCCCCTTTATAAGAATTGTTTGGACTGCATATCAACGCTGGATTATACCGTACCCATGGTATACTGTTTGTCTCGCTATGGTCATCTATGCTGACAGCATCTATGCTTTTTGTCTCTTTCAGTGACTTTGCCTCTTATTGCTGCCAGGACCAGTTTTGCCTCCTTGATTGCCACAGCGCAGACCTGTTTTTGCATCGCTCTGCAGTCACGGACATAGAGTCGCTTTTTGTTAGTTGTTTTTTGGGAACTCTCTTTGTTAAATCAACATTCTATGTTTTTTTCCCACTCGGTTTCCTGCTCTTTTTCGGATCCACCAGTAACCCGACTCTGACAATATTAAGGAATCTGCCCTTCATCGTCTCCTCATGGAGCTGTTTTTTTTTTTGAGAAGAAAGATAAGACTTTGTGCCCCTGCATTGACTTCCGTAGTGTGAATGACATCATCGTCAAGAAAAAATATTCTCTACCCCTTATTGACTCGGCTTTTACTCCACTATGCAAAGCAAAAATTTTCAGATCAAATTAAATCTAAGAAATACTTACCACCTGGTGAGAATAAAAGAAGGGGATGAGTGGAAAACTGCTTTTAATACTCCTCTAGGGCATTTTGAATATTTGATGATTCCATTTGGGCTCTCCAATGCTTCTGCAGTTTTTCAAAGTTTGGTCAGCTCAGGTCCGATCCTGCCAAGGTACAGGTTGTGGTCGACTGGCCCACTCCAACATCAAGAAAGCAACTCCAACATCTTCTCAGATTTGTACATTTTTATCATAGATTCATTAAGGATTATAGTCGAGTTGCTACACCATTAACTAAACTTACCTCAGTTAAGATCCCATTCTCTTGGTCTCCGGAAGCTGAATAGGCATTTAAATTACTTAAAGCCAAGTTCTCCTCTGCTCCTGTGTTGTCTCACCCACAAAGCCTTCCCTACCATTTGTTGTCAAGGTGGACGCTTCTGACACCGATGTGGACCGGTGCTATCACAGCGCTTACCCTCGGACCATAAGATACACCTCTGGGCCTTCTTCTCTTGTCGAAAAGTATCGGTATCGTTTTTTTACTTTTTTAATGCAACAACTTTTTCACAACATGCACATATTATACATCAAACTCTTCAGCTACTTCTCCTCAGAATGTCAAAATATGAAAGATGTGGTGTGTAGTTTTTGAGATACTTTTGTTTTGTTTAGCTGAAATTATTTAGTTTTTTTTATATCAGTATCAGTTGATATCAGTATTGGAAACTCTACAACTGATGAATTTGTGAAGGTGCCTTGTCTGTGTTGTACAGATGTGAAACTAGTTTGATATAAGTTACATTTTATATGTTAATCAGTTTAGTATGACTTTCTAGTGTCAGGTTTCGTAGATGGCTGAATCCAAATAGGTGCAGACACAGGTAAGGTAACAAAAAAAACTTTAATTCACAGTCCAAAACAGTTTTAACAAAAAGTGACTCTCTGTCTACACGACAATAGAATGAATCCCCAAAAATAAGAAAACAGTGCTGAGGCAAGGATTAGGTCAGAGCGTAGCAACATGTAACAGGAACTAGAAAGAGAAAAAGATGTGTTAGCTAACCAGCAAAAGCACGAGAGGCTAAGACGTAAGTCAAGAGCATGGGTACCAAGGTAGCGTAACAATCCAGCGTCAAGGAGACGTCCACCAGCTCCTTATAAAGCAGGAGAAATCAGTAACTCAATGCAGGTGTGTGTCACTTCGTTACCACCGGGAGGAGACAGCTCCGCCTCCAGCCACAAACGCTGTGCATGAAACAGGCAGTAAGGGGGAAAAAACCCCAAAACAACAACACCAGCAGTTAACCAAAACCGATTCAAAACACAAATCGTGACAGTAGCCCCCCTCAAGGAACGCCTCCTGGCATTCTACCAGGCTTATCTGGAAAATGTAAATAAAGGTCTCTAATAAGGTCCTGATCTAAAATTGAATTTCTGGAAATCCAGGACCTGTCCTTTGGGCCGTACCCCTCCTAATCCACAAGAAACTGAAAACCTCTTCCCCGTTGCCTGACATCTAAGATCTGTCTCACTGTGTAAGCTGGGTGGTCATTGATAATGCATGGCGGCGGAGGGGGCTCGGCTGGAGGGGGAAAGTGCTCAGTTCCTGACAGGCTTGAGCAAGGAGATGTGAAACACTGGATGGACGTTGAGCGATGCAGGGAGCTTGAGACGGACAGCAGCCGGGTTGGTGCACTTTTCGACCTCAAAAGGACCTGTGTACCTTGTGGATAACTTCCGTGATTCAGTTTGTGATGGAAAGTCTTTAGAAGAAAGCCACACTTTTTTTCCAGGATGATACTCAGGGGCCAGGATTCTGTGCCAATCTGTGATGATCTGGTTCCTGTCAGCAGTGCGGGCCAATGACGCACGGGTGTCCCGCCAGACTCGATGGGCTCTTTGCATGTGATATTGAACGGAGGGCACTGAAATTTCTATTTCGAGTGGGAAATAATGGTGGTTGATATCCTAAAGCAGCCATGAATGGAGAGATGCCAGTGGCGGAGCTGACCACAGATTTGTGTGCATACTCAACCCAGTTTAATGTATAATGAGTAGATTAGCGGTCTTTAATGCTGATGGTAATTTAGGCAAGCGAATGAAGTGAGTAATTTTAGAAAATCTGTCGACAATAGTCAATATGGTGGTATTTCCCTGAGAGGGAGGCAAACCAGTTACAAAATCTATAGAAATGTGGGACCACGGGCGATGTGGAATCGGGAGAGGATGCAAGAGGCCAGTGGGATCGTGGTGAGAAGCCTTTTTTCTGGTGCAGACTCAGTCCTTAACATCCACCCCCACGGACGACCACCAGAAAAGAAAGTCAGTGTTCCATGGACCCCTGGACGGCAAGACAGCTTGGAATCATGTCCCCATTGTAGAATCAATGTTCTGGTGCTCTCTGAATCGACCGGGGACAGGTCCCAAGACAGGAAACCATCGAGCTGTGTCTGTGTTGGAGAGGATGAAGAAGAGTTGATCTGGCTCACAAGCATCCCTCTTACTGCAGGTGAGGATGTTTTTTTGGTTTCAGCGGGCACGAGGCGAGGAAGTGGTAAGCATGTCCGCAATACAGGCACAGGTTGTTCTTGCGTCGCCGCTGTCTTTCCCCAGGGTGAGACGAGTTCTCCCTCTGACTGCATTGGTTCAGAAGAATCCTCATAGGGATGTGCTGCAAGCACCGGGGCTGGGATGACGGCTCCCCTTGGAGATGAAGAAGCGGCCTTGGCTGCGGCTCTGGCCTGTAGAGAACTAACACTACGGGGAGTGTCAGAATATTTTTCTTTACACCTCTCACCTGGTAATGCTGGCAGATGTCGGAGTGATTAGCTTGCATAGCCAGGGCCGAAGCAGCTGCCTTGTCTGACAAAAGACTACAAATGAACGCAACTTTAGATCTGACCGAAAAATAAGTGTTTGGTTGTTGGTCAAATACCAATGAACAATAATATAGGACTTTTACTGCATTCACCTGTTGTACTGGAGAATCGGTTGGGGGTTGGCATATGTGACTCGTGGTGGACTTAAGTGACTGGGACCTAGGCCGAGACCGCAGCCGCAGCAGGCGCACTCTGCCCAGGTGTAGCAGTTGGTAGCTCCGAGGATGAGGCCTGTGGAGCCGGATCTGCGGTAGATGATGACTCGGCAGTAGTGTGGAGCGTGTTTAGGAAAGACGTCCCTCCAGGCCGGCAACACTGTCGGCGAGATGACCCAGTTCAGCGATGACTTCTTTTAGGGCATTCTCATGCTGACTAACACGATTGCTGTGATGCGCCATTGTCGACTTTTCCCATTCTGAGTTTGCTGGATTAATTTCTTGGCCGAATTGTTCTATCAGGTTTCGTATATGGCTGAATCCAAATAGGTGCATACATGGGTAACAAAAATAAGCCTTTAATTCACAGTCCGAAACAGTTTTAACAAAAATATGTATATATTATATATATGTATAAAACTATGTCTACACGACAATAGAGTGAATCCCAAAAAATAAGCAAATGGCGCTGAGGCAAGGGGAAGAAAAAAAACAAAACAACACCAAAATAAAACACCAGCACTAAAACAAAACACAAATCGTGACATGTAGAATGTTATAAGAAAATAATGTTGCCTTTACACCAAAATCCATCAACACTCCATTGGATTTTTGAATGGCAAAATGGGTCCTTAGGGGGAGGGATTAGCAGCAACATCTGTCATCCCTTGTATCCATCCTTGCATCTCAATTGAGGACCTGTTGGCTCTCACTGGCACAATAAGTCTCATTGTAAATTTCCACATTGTGGAAGTAATAATTCTCTCATCTTTTCCCTATTCAGATGTTAGCATTTGCATGTCTCACACAAAGTGTTTTCCCAAGGCACATTTTGCAATCAGTGATGCTGAAGAGTATATTTCACAGCCTAACGTTGCCAGTACACTTGTATTTATTGATGAAACCACGGACCCAAAGGTTTAGTTGCATCATTTTCTTGAAAGGCTGATACTGCTAAGATAAAAGACTAAATGGACCTAGGCGTAACTCAAACATCTTATACAAAAATAAAATAAAATAAAATAAAATAAAATAAAATAAAATAAAATAAAATAAAATAAAATAAAATAATGCCCTATTTGTGTGCATGCTGCAGGCCTGTGCTCTAACAATTAGCCTTGCCATCTGTGTGTCAGAGGGTGGCAGCCATAAGGCCTCTGTCTCGTCCCTGCCTCCAGTTATTAAATGATAAAACAGACTGATCTGCTCACATTAAGTGGGCTACACCACTGGATAGAATTGCACTACACAGTCACATTGATGATTCACCACTGACACAAATTGTCTTACTTTAGTTATTTGGACAGTTTTGGATGTGTTTATCAGGGTTTTAATTTATGATATAGTGTAATGTAGGAATCTGCCAAAGTGGAATGTAAAAAATAAAATTTAAGGTATTTATTAATTTACTGTGCTCACAGAACAGACAGTTATATTCAAACCAATCAGTAGTACCTTTGAACTACTGATTGGAACAAACTGACCCATTGTATTGTAATGCATCTTTTAAAGGTAGTGTAAGCATTGTTGGAGGATGTCTGTTAATGGGAGAACCATAAGAATGTATAGTTTATGATAATTCACCATTCTTATTCCTACAGACACATTGACTACCATGTTGTTTTAATGCAGCCAATGCAGCCAAGAAGTGGAGCACCCCAACCTTGGAACACACAAAGCAAGTATAATCAGCTAAAGACTGAAAAAGCCTTGCCTTTAGTTTTGCCCAAAGGTTTTTGCCCAGAGTCAAACCAAATTAATTATACTTTGACGCATTACATAACAGGAAGGAACTAGTAAGCCAAAAACTAAGTTCCACATATTAGTTGATTCATTCACTAGTACTTCTAAGTCAGTTAGAAAGGAGGACAATAAATGAGTTACTGGAGAATAGAACCCTTGGGGAGATATTGATGTGATTCTGTGAATCTGTGACTAAATTAAAAAGCCTAAGTCTGAAGAGGCTTTATGGAATAACTTCAGATGTCAGGGTCTGAGAAGTTCTGGTGTTAGAAAGTACAGAAAATACAAATCCAGACTAAACTGAAATTGCTTCACGAAGGGAGAGCTGACAGGAAAAGACTTGCAGGTCAAAATAGTGGATCAAATGACAGGAATGAAAATAAGAGGATTGTACACATTAAAGCAGAAAAGTTAGTGAAGGTTTTAATACGATTTAAGAAATGGTAACTAGGACCCAAAATTTGTTGCCTGGTGTAAACTGAACCACCTGCGCATCAACGCTAGCAAGACAAAGGCGGTGGTGATCAACTTCAGAAGGAAGTCTCCTCAAACTGCACTGGTGAACATCCAGGGTTTTGACATTGAGATCGTGGAGGAATACAAATACCTGGTTGTTCACCTCAATAACAAACTGGACTGGACACACAAGAAAGATTTCCTGTACAAGAAGGGCCAAAGTCGTCTCCACCTGCTGAGGAGTCTGAGGTCCTTTGATGTGTGCAGGAAACAGCTAAGGACTTTTTATGACTCTGTAGTGGCATCAGTGATCTTTTACACTGTGGTCTGCTGCTGCTGTGGAACCTCAGAGAGGGACAAGAAGAGAGTCTTGGACTGTTCTCTGAATTCCATTGAGGAGGTGGGTGAGAGGAGGTTAGCCAAGCTGACATCAATCATGGACAACCCCTCTCACCCCCTACATAAGACTGTGGGGGCTTTAAGCAGCTCCTTCAGCAGCAGACTGCTTCACCCATGGTGAAGGAAAGAAAAGATACTGCAGATCGTTATACCAACTGCTGTCAGACTATATAACATCCACAACTCCTAATGTATCACCATTAACCTATTGTCTCTATATTTTTTGCACTATTTCATCACGGCTACTTCTGCTATCTTCCACCTACTACCACACCAATCCAAATATCATATGCAATACTAAATTTTTATAACATTTCTTATTCGTATTTATATTATACCTGGCAGAGTCTCTGTCTGTAATGTGCAATATTTCTTACAGACTTCATTTATTTCTACATTTCATTCTTTTTCTAGTATATAATGCAAATAGCCCTCTGTACATAATGTGCATAGCCTATAGTTTCTTTATATATTTATAGGCTTTTGTTAACCTAAATATTTTTTGTCTAGTCTTTATGCCAGTTTCTATTGTTCTGTTTTTATTGTGCCATTGTTTTTTATTGCTGCCACTGTGACAAGTAAATTTCCCACGATGAGGGCTCAATAATCGTATCATATCAATATCGTGTCGTATCCTAAAAATTAGCTTGATTAAAAGCAATTATAGTACAGAGATAGAGATTGAAAAGATAGTACCTTGGGGAACAACAGTGTGCAAACATGCAATAAAAAGTCAAAATAGAGAATTTAAGGTGTTTTTAAAAAACAGGAAAAAGCATAGAGGTAAAAAAAAATGGAAGAATTATTAAGAAGAAGCATGCTTATTAATGAAGTATACAGGGTACTGAGCTGAAATGATTGGTGTGGGGATGTTTCTTGTTAATGATTAAGGAAAATCTGATATGATGGGTTAAGTGTTGGCAGAAGTTCAGATTCATGATGAGAATCATACTAACGAGAATAAAGGGGAGAAGAAAAAATCTGAAAAATCATTTAAACTATTAGGAAGATACTTTGATTTAAGATATTTCACTGCGTTGACTAAAGAGAGCTACTAATAAGGCATAAGTTACATCCTCAGGAAAAGAATAAATATATAACAGAATGCTGAAACATCTTGTTGGCAGCGCACTGAGGGTGATATTAGAACTATATATTAGGATATGGTTGTCAGGTAGTGTGATGATTTGTCAGTCGGGACTCCAAATTCGATTGTACAAACGTCTTTAATAAAGCCAACCCCTGGTTCGGAGCAAGAATCGGCAGGTAACAGCAGATCTGCCAGCTCAGTTAATGCACTAGCTGAGGACACTGGAGAACTGCAGGATGCAGATGGACTGTTTCTAGGAACAATGACTTCTGAGGTCAGTGAGGGTCCATGGATGGCCGACATCAATGTGAAAGGCAGAAAAGTAACCTTTAAGATAGATGCTGGAGCTGATGTATCAGCCATTCCTGAGCATGTGTTTGCAGACATTACACACAGAGATAGAAAGAGACTCCTCAAGAGAATGTGTCAGCCGAACATCAGGAGACAGCTGGCATCGTCAGAACAAGGTCAGGCAGAGAAGTAAAGAAGCCATGCAGGCTTGACCAGTAAAGACGGTGTTTGAAAGGAAAAAGGAGAGCATGAGTGTATTGGAAGAAACATGTCTAGTTATGTTTTCATATGGTTTATGGAAATGTGAAAATTGATCCATGTTAAAAAAGTTTTTTTACAGGTTTATGGGACTTGTTGAGATTCAACTGTTACCGTGTTGTGGAATATGAGGTCAATAATAGCAAGAGTGAGAAAGTACTGTTATGTTATTATGCAGAGAATGTTTATTGATTTGTATCAAAGCCTGAGCTAAAGTTAAACTCAAATGCAGCTAAGGGTAAGCTGTGAACCTAAAGAAAGGGGGATGTGGTGTGACAGTATGTTGTTTACATGATGATGTGAGTGGCAGGGAATGCTGGGTAGTTCCGGCCTATGGAAGCGAATATGATGTTCGGTGACATGGCGTCTTTACGGTGAACAATAAATGTTCAGACTACCAAAAGGCGGTGTCGTCATTCTTAGAACTGAGAACTCAACACAACTAACACAACAAGAATGGGAAAACAAGAAAAAACAAAACCACCTAAACAAAGAAATCAAAATCAAATAGAACTATAACAGGTAGAACATAAATAAGTTTATTACATATTATTATTATCTTAATGTCAGAGGTTTTAGGTTTTAGGAAAGTTAGATCCACAGTGGATTTAATAATACAGTTACAGCCCTCTTTGGATAAAGGGTATCATCTGGTGTGCACTGAGAGTTTATAAATTGAATTTAAAAGAATAGGGATGGAGTGACAAAGGTATAGGTAGATCAGACTCTCAATAATAATTTAAAAAATGCAAGAATAAATAGTAATGTAGCGATGTTCCTCAAGGGAGTGTGATTAGTAAGATATTATTTTTGATAATTAAAAATTATACATAAGAATCAGTTGATACTGCAAGAAAAAGATGCTAGGAGATCAATATCAGCTTTAAAATTAAAAGTTTCAATGGAGAGGTGTCACGTGACCCGACGAAGATGGCAGCTTAGAAATGAGGCTCTGATCGACCGTGCACAAAATTCTTTTTATTCCCCGGACAGTGGCTTGGAATTCAGATTTTCCACTCAGCGTTAACTATGTCGAATAAGGAATGTGACATTTTCACCAGAGCTCAAAAACTGGCCTCTCAAAACAAGAAAGGGGCCTCACCAGAGCAAGTGGGTGTTAGTAACATGGCCGACATAGCAGATGTGCTAATAGAGCTAAAGTCGCTCCGCTCCGAGTTCGGACTAAAACTGGATGGCATTAATAACCGCCTCAAAGAGGTAACCAGTGCTATAACTGCATTAGAAGGCAAAGTGGCTGAAGTTAAACAGACACAGAAAACAGTAGACAGTCATGGCGAGCAGTTCAGTACACTCCCTGTATCGCCTCCTTTGTTCTACTCTATCGTTCCTTGACCATCTGTGTTCCTGCATTTTCATCAGCTGTTAAAATTCTTATATTTCTGAGCACACTAAACGCATCTGAGAAGCAGAGAACCGAGGGATGACGGCAAAGGAGGAACTTGAGAGTGTACGGGTGGAACTGGCTTCAACTGTAAAACGGCTGACACAATTGGAGATGAAGACCGACGACCTGGAGAACCGGAGCAGGAGGAAGAACCTGCGAATGTTTGGTCTCAAAGAAGGCGCCGGAGGTACATGACCTTTTCTGGATTTTATCCGAGAAATGCTGCCGAAGTGGCTGTGGCTAAGCGCGGATCAGGCCCCGGTGTTGGCGCGGGTACATCGCACCTTGGCTCTGGCAAAGCCAAATCAACACAGAGCCGTTCTCATATGCTTCTAGAAATTTCAAGATAGACTGTTTATCGTCTTTCATCACAGAAAAATATCCTAGACAATGGAGCTAAGATCATTTTGGTACAGGATTTTTCAGCAGAAACGACGTGGAAGTGTCGGGCATTCAACACTGGCAAAAAGCTGTTCGGTGAGATGGGGAAATTTCGGGGATTCCATCAGGCCTGTGCCCTGCAAGATGAGAGTGGTTCATGACGGGAAGGTGTTCCTCTTCTCTTCACCGCGTGAAGCAGAGGAGTTTCATCGTGAAATTCAACCTAAAGATTAACTCTTCTCTTCACAGTCAACCCCTGATGACAGGTAACCACCGTAAGAGGTACAGTAACAGTGAGATGGACTGATGGGACTGGCAATATGAATGTTATAAATGACCCGGCACACTTCTGCAAAATGAAGGCTGGAAACGGGGGTGAGTGGGAGTAAATTTAATTTCAATATTATTATATTTGTACTTTTTATATAGACAAAACTGTCCCTTTTTGAATGTCTAGAGGAAAATGTCTGGCACGATTTTTTTTCGTTTATTCTTTCTTTCTTTCTTTCTTTCTTTCTTTCTTTCTTTCTTTCTTTCTTTCTTTCTTGTCAACAAGGCTCCTATCAACAATGTTTTTGTTTACTTATATGGTCTATCTTGCAGGACACCACTGCATATTCCTCACAAGACTAAAACACCAATATGTCTAAAATAAAAATCACTAGTTGGAATGGGGGCTGAGAGAAATAGCCAAATTAAAGCAAGTCTTAAACAGACTCATACAACTTAAGTCCCAAATAGTTTATAGTAATCATGCTAGGGGTGTGCTTATACTTATACATAAATCTTTACCGTTCCAAGCCACTAATGTTATTTGTGATCAATATGGTAGGTATATCATAATTCAAAGTAACATATCCACATGTGGACTAAATCTGGTTTGCATCTATGGTTCGAATGATGATCCAACATTTTTTCAGAGTCTCTTCCTCACTCTGTCCACCTTGCAAGGTATGTACATTATTGGGGGTGATTTTAATTGCACTTTAGTCCCCACAAAAAAACGCTCTACTAACCTTGATTCTACTCATATACAAACAAGGAAAATACTATTGCAGTCATGTAAAGATTTCAATTTGGTTGAAGTGTGGAGGGAACTACAACCAGATAAAGTTGAATACTCCTGTTATTCAAGTACACATGGCACCCACTCGCGAATTGACTATTTTTTGGTCTCATTTGGACTTCTTTCAAAAATTAAAGAATGCTAGTATGATAGCATTGTCATTAGTGATCATGTGTCTGTATCAGTAATTTTACATATAGATACATTTATTCATAACCCTAAGAGGTGGAGTTTTCCTGTTGAGTTACTACAAGATGCAAAGTTTATAAAATTTGCGTAAGAACGCATTAACAATTACTTTGAAATCAATCGTGACCAGACTGATGCTTTTGTTAGATGGGAGGCTTTCAAAGCTTATATCAGAGGGGAAATTATTAGCTTTACAAAATCTAAAGCGAAACAACAATGAATGGAATGGACACAATTGAAAGCCAAATTAGACTGTTGGAACAGGAATTGTATGATAATTACAGTCCCCAGAAAGCAAAGAACTTACAAATTATGAGAGCCGAATATAACAAATTATCTGTAGAAAAAGTCGCAAAAAATTTAATGTGGCTAAAACAGTAAACTTAAGAAAAAGCAGTTAGACAGGGCAATCAACAGCATCAAGACACCTGCAGGCGATATGACTTCAGAACCAGTGGAGATCAATAACGTTGATCCCCCCCCCCCCCCCCCCCCCCCCCCCCCCCCCCCCCCCCCCCCCCCCCCCCCCCCCCCCCCCCCCCCCCCCCCCCAATCTGGACCAGCGGTCCCCCCCCCCCCCCCCCCCCCGCAGCCCCCCGCAGCCCCCGCAAAGCCCACGCCCCAGTCCCCATAGGTGGATACGCCTCCACCCCAACCCCCGTAACCGGCATATACTGTATATATATATCAGAGCGTTTAGATGATTTACACAGTCAAATTTCTTTTCTAGATCAATTGAGATTTCAGACTTTGTCAGAAAAGGAGCAAAAGGAATTAGATTGCAGTCTAAAAACGAAGGAATTAGCAGAAGACATTCAAAGCACCAGGGCCGGACGGCTTTCCAATTAAATTTTACAAGAGATTTGGGGAGAAACTTTTGGTCCCATTATTGGACATGTTCAAGGAATCCTATATAAAGGGAATACTCCCTCCATCCTTGAGACTTGCGATACTTTAATCCTGAAAACAAACAAACCACCAAACGAATGCTCCTCTTTCAGGCGTATTAATCTGATGGGTTGTGACATTAAAATACTCTGCAAGGCCTTGGCCAGACGACTGGAGTCATGGACGACCGTGGCGCCTCTCCCGATTTTCGGCCAATCCGGGGTGCAAACCGGCAACCTCACATATCCAAGCTTGTTAGCAGACCTGGTCCAGGATGGTGGCGCATCACCCAAATTTTCGACCGAGCTGGGAATAGAACCGGCGATCTCTGGGACCAAAGTCTCTTGGTCCAAAGCCCGACTCTTTAGCCGCTTCTCCACTACCTCCCCGAAGAGTCAGCTTCCAAAAAGATTGAGACATGGATAACTGATTTAAAGGAGGATGTCCAAGAATCTGACTGGGAAAGGGCTTGTTTTAAGGCTCAGACCCAGTCAGTTAATACCAAATATAAGCTGCTACAATATAAGTGGTTAATGCGCACTTATCTTACACCTTACAAATTGAATCACATATACCCTAATGTACCTGATATTTGTGTGAAATGCAGAGAAGAAAAGGGTACATTAATTCATTGTTTATGGGAATGCTTTAAGCTACACCAATTCTGGAAAGGTGTACTACATTGTATTGGACTCATAGTTGGAAGGGAAGTTCTGTTGCAAGCCAAAATATGTTAACTGGGAATTTATCCAGAAAACTTTGTTGTCTCTCAGCAGCACTCACTGCTCATTGACTTTGGACTTTTACAAGCCAGGAGGATAATCGCAATATTGTGAAAAAGTATGGACACAGCTTCTATTTGGAATGTGGATAGAAGAACTGATGTCCTGTCTCGCTTTGGACAGACTAACATATATTGCAAAGAAGAAAAAGAATTTTGCTCATTTATGGAAATGTTACATAGATTTTCTGGAAACTCACAACCCTGAATTGTGATTAATTGTACAAGTTCGGTAACTTGCACTGCTGTGATCTTGTTGGAATTTATTATTGCTTTATGTTTATTTATTTATTTATTTATTTATTTATTCCAGATTGGGTATCCTGTATTAAAAAGTCCATGTTTAAAACAATGAGAAAATCACAATAAAAATATGTTTTAAAAAAAAGTTTCAATGAACTAAGAGGACTTCAGATTGTGCTGACAAACGGGGGAATCTATGGGGAGCAAACCATCCAGCAAGAAAGGCATCAGTGAATGGGTCAATGGTGAATGAGCCATCACAAAAGGAAACCTCCTTTCAAGCAGGTAATATTTGTTTTTCGAGTGGCCATTTTATGGCTAGGTACTTGTTTTCTACAGTGACATATTTCTTCTCTCTGGGCAGCCACGTCCAACACAAGTAAATAACTGGGTTTCTTTAGCTTCACTGATCTGTGCTAACATTATTTTGGGATTTGTATCAAACCTGGGGTCCGTTCCATAAAGCAGGCTGAGAAAAGTGGCGCTTCATGTGAATAGCCTGGCTAGAACAAGACTAACAAATGAGATGAGGCTAACTCGGTTCCATAAAGGCCGTGCCACGTTTACGCAGCCACACTAATTCTAGCCAGGTTCAGCTAGTCAGGCTGATTGCGTGTGCACGCCATTCCTAAGCAGCCCATGAGGTCAAACACAGATCAGCCGGATTCACAATGGCAAAATACACTAGGAAAGAGCAAGCTGCAATGTTCACTGCCTCAGAGCAGGCATTTATAATTGAGACCTATGAGGAATTTAAACATATAAAATGGCAGCAATAAATAAGCTCAGAGAGAAAGACCGGCAGGAAATTGCCGATCAGTTAAATGCGTAAGTAGTTTACTACCCAAGTTAAATTGCCATTAAATAAATACTACAGAGTTAAAGCTTGGACTTAATACACAAATTATATGTAGGCCTATAATATATAACAAAACCTACAGGCTGTAAATCCTAACATTAAACTTTTTACTATTAAACAGCGCCAACCTGTGGGGGGGAAGTGGACCTGGCAGCAAGTTGAAATATAATATAAAAACATTGTTCAAAGCGGTTTTACAGTAGTGAAAAAAAACGATATGACGGGCACGTGGGGGAAGAGGGGAGTGAGGGGAGGCACCACCAGCAGAATTCACGTCAGTGGAGGAGCTGGCACTCCAATTGAATAAATGGTGTCCTGTTATTGAGGGGATTGAAGAGGGGACATCCTCACAAACTATGCCCCTCAGTATAAGGGCTAAAAACACTGAGAAAACTTTTTAAAGCCAAGTAGACCATGCACACAGTGCAGCAGACTGTTACTTTGCCAATATTTTCAGCATCCCCAACCGTGTCCATAGTGCCACACTCACAGTGTGTGGGACTGTTAGTGCGTGATTATGCCTTGTGCTGTGCGTAAAGTGAGGGCCGATCAGCTGGCAGATCTCTAGAGAATCTGTCTGTCTCATATAAATGATTGTCTGGAAAAGCCTACAGATCAGCGCTGTCTCTTAAGATGCACCAGACAAATGGCATGGATTGGGGTTATTATTTTAATTGTAATATTTAAGATTTTAAACGTAACCAATACATAGTCTTTAAAACAGTGTTTCATGATGTATTTTATTTAATATTTTATTGATGGTGATCTTCCTGTTTTTAAAAACTGCTTAAAAACCCACTTCCTTTCTTTGACTTTATCACCCGTGTGAGAAGCACCTTTTATTGTCTCAAGGAGAATGAATCGAACGCAACTGGATTTTTGGTTTTTGCCTTTTTGAAGACGTTTCACCTCTCATCCAAGAGGCTTCATCAGTTCCCAGCCTAGTCAGCGAGCATGAACTGATGAAGCCTCTTGAATGAGAGGTGAAAGGTCTTCAAAAAGGCAAAAACCAAAAATCCAGTTGCGTTCGATTCAATCTCCTTGAGATAATTATGACCTAGATGAATGAGAATATTCACAGACCTTTTATTGTGTAACTTTTATCATAATGTACAGTCGATTTGTTAGTTTTATCTATGTTTTTAACTGTGTATAGCACTTTGGTTCTCTGTTGTTTTAAAGCGCTGTATCAATAAAAGTGAGTTGAGTAATGAAGTCATATAATATAATCATATATTTTCTTTCAGGGGACCTTATGTGTCTTGGACTAAAAAGATACATGGGGCAATAATCATTACCAGCTCTATGGGGTGACTGGACATCCCTGTTGTACTGCAGAGTATCAAGAGTCCAATATACCCAGAAATAACCAGTTTCACATGTTCACATGCCACAATTTAGCTGGGAGCACATGCTGAAGTGCTTTGATTACTGGTTATGTTGGTCACAGTCTTGACTGGTACAGTTGATTTGGCCAAAACATTTTTATTACAGCAGTCTCATATGTACAACATGGTTCAGTACTTGTCCAGAGGTCAATTGCGGAGGAGTTTTTATCTCTCTCTGGTAGTTCAGCAGTGCAAGTAGGACAACACCACTAAATAGTAACACAATCAAAATTGGTTTGGTAACCTGATTCAGTGCATCAGACAACAGTAAATATTTACAAAAACAACTAATATAAAAGAAATAAAAATATTTTTTGTTCTATTTTGTGAGATAGTTCTTCCTGAGCCTTTAATTTTTCCTGTGAAGTCTCCTTACTTCCTCCCTCTGTCTCTACACGAGTAATGAGATTTGTCTAACATACTGACAGTGTATGACATATTGACAAGACAAAGACAAGAGACAGAATAAGATGGAGGTCAAAATTAGATTAGAGAACATGGGAGGGAGAGGAAGGAAGAAAAGTGAGGAGGAGCAATGAAATTTGATAGAGCCCATGCTGCTTATTTTGGTTAGTTGAGAGTACTGTTACCCACACAAGTGTCCTTGGGACCAAACCTAAACAGTGTGCCTCGAGTTTGCTAGTTCGTATCCCAGCTCAAACAAAGATTTGGGTGATGTGCCACCATCCCAGACCCGGTCTATCATCAAGCTTGGGAACGTGAGGTTGCTAGTTAATACCCTGGACTGGCCGAACCTCAGGAGAGGCGCCACCATCTGTCCGCTGCCGTCCACCACGTTGGGCCCTTGAGCAAGGCCCTTAATCCCCACACTCGCTCCCTGGGCGCTCCATACCCTCATTTTAACCGAAGCACAAATTTCCATGCCATGCAATCATTCTCATATAGTCTTAATTAGTCGTTCATTATATTCATGAAGGTCTGTTTGCAATGATTTAATTTGATTTTCTGGACAGATCTCTTAGGAAACTGATAGCAGTCATTGGACAAAGACAGATGACAGCCTCAAACACATGCTGATGAATATGACCCACTTCCACCACTGTGGTCATCACTACATATGATGACCACAGTGCTATGACCAATCACAGCACTGAAATATTATCATGACACACAGAAACACAGTGAATAAACTCTAATATTATGTAAGTTTATAAAATTTTAGACAGCTTATTACTCTGACTTGTGACGGAAAAGAGAGTGGGTTGGTGTTTGTTGATTGATTAACTTACCTGTGTCTTTCTCTTTTGTATTTGCAGATTGTGGGTCAACCTGGTTCCTCTGATGATTAGCTTTTCTGTTTGAAGACCAGGGGCTTGTTCCATAAAGCAAGCTTAGAAAAGCGGTGCTTAATGTGTAAAACCTGACTTGAATAAGCCTAACAAATGAGATGAGGGTAACTTGGTTCCATAAAGGCTGACCCATATCCACGCAATCCAACTAATTCAAGTCAGGTTCAGCTAGTCAGACTAATTGCGTGTGCACTCCATTCTTAAGCAGGCCATGAGGTCGAACACAGATCAACCGGATTCACAATGGCAAAATGCACTAGGAAAGAGCGAGCAGCAATGTTCACTGCCTCAGAGCAGGCATTTATAATTGAGACCTATGAGGAATTTGAACATATAATCACGAAAAGAGCAATACATAAGATCAGAGGGAAAGGCTGGCAGGCAATTGCAAACTGATTAAATACGTAAGTAGTTTACAACCCAAGTTAAATTGCCATTAAATAAATACTACAGAGTTAAAGCTTGGACATAATACACAAACTACGAGAATGTGTCATGTTGTGGTTGGTAACTTAAAGAATATATATAACAAAACCTACAGGCTGTAAATCCTAACATTAAACTTTTTACAATTTAACAGTGCCAACCTTAGTGGGGAGAAGCGGACGTGGCAGGAAGTTAAAATAAAATATAAAAACATTGTTCAAAGTGGTATGTATGTCCACAAGCTATATTTACACTTGGATATCATCTGAACTAATTCCACTCCAATGATGTTTTTTTTTTACAGTAGTGAAAAAAAGCTACTGGCAAAAAGTGCTTGATTATGTGATTACGCCTTGTGCTATGCGTAAGGTGAGGGCCGATCAGTTGACAGATACAGGAGATAACATCTCTAGAGAATCTGTATCTCTCATATAAATGACTGTCTGAAAAAGCCAACGGATCAGCCCAACAAACTTACAAAAAAACATTGTAACACAAATAGGATCCATCTCCCAGGATATTTCAACAAAATAACATCACCCCTCACACACCTCCACCCCCTAAAACTTTTGTATTTATTAATGTGCATGTGTAATTTCATATCTTTAACTTTTATTATCTAAATAGAAATATCTCAGATAAATCATGAAAATAGTTTTTATAACATGAAACTTCTCACATTTTGAGATCTGCATTTTATCAAACATGCGGAGCAATATTTAGTAACAGTTGAGTTGCACAGTTGTGCGTGCGTGTGTGTGTGTGTTAAATTTGGGCAAATGTATTAGGTAAAAGGTCTCCTTTATAGTTTTGTCCTTCAAAACAACGAGACCCTTCAATTGCAGCACTCCATCCCTCTCCCCCCTTTCTCACATACTCACACATCTGATGAACACTTTGTTTTGATTGTTGTGGATCAGTGCATTGGAGAATTGGCCACTTTATTCAAAATGCTACATAAAAGCCAAATTAACAGCTTCCTTTGGGGAATATGAATTTTGCTTTGTCTGGTAGTTAATGCAATTATTTCACACAGCCCGTTTGCGAATGTTAACACGGATAACATAAGCATTCATCACTAGACCATCTTCTTGTATTCTGTATTTACTTCAGATCCATTTTTCATGTCTTTTTCCTTTCTTTAATTTCACTAATCACAATTAATGCTAAAACATTAGAGTGCAGTGAGTACACAATCCATGGAATACATAATGGAGCTTGACGACCTATAACATCACCTTTGCAAAGAGTCATAGAAATATTATTCTATTCCAAAGGAAGCAATGCTTTTAAGTGCTTGTTTTTCTAATCACTGTTTTTTTGCTGAGAGCTGGGATAAAACAGTTCCTTTTAGAAGTCCATGTGCTTTAGACATCTTAAATAATTTACAGCACAGTCCTTAAACCAGAAAAACAAATTGAATATGCTTTTAGAATATGCCATTCTTCATGAATTCAGTGTAGTGATTTACTATGAGGAATGACACAAGTCGCCATGTCCATATATGTACATGCAAGATAGCCGGAAGGTCAATAATACTAATCATACTTTGATTCATATTGCTGCATTTACGTTGGAAGATTATTCAGCCAAGAAATGTTGTAATTTGGTGTCAAATATCAACAAAGAATGGTCAAACAAGATAATAATACAAATGTTATTAGTTCGAAAATACTAACTAGAAAAATCACAAAAAGAAAATTGGTTTTCTAGAACTTGTCCTCTCCAACAACACTTTCTGCAATTCTCCCATATTTGTCATCTAAACCTAACCTTAATTAACATGTCTTCTTATCCTTGTCTTCTCATTTTTGTGACATTCTGACTTTCCTATCCTGTGTAAGGCACTACCACTAATACCCATCCACAGATGCTTTGGGCACTAAGAGCAGATCTTCCAAGCCATGTTCTACAGTCCGACAGATCAAAGTGAAGTAAGAGGCTTATGTCTGGGCAGAGACTGGATTAGTGTTGCATATATATTTTTTCTTTGTCATATATTACTCGTATTACAGTGCATGACTTGCGCTCTATTACAGCTCTATTGTACTGGAGAGGATTGCTTGCCAGATTTAATAGTAGTGGTAATTGTTATAATTGAAAGCCAACGCAGAACAGCAACAAGGGCAGCTGAAAGCTGAAGCAGCGCGGCAAAGGCCCGAGGCAGGGGCCAAAGCACAGAGGCGAAAATGGCACAACCCCCTCCAGGTATTTGCTGCCAACATTGCAGCGATGACCCGCTCTTGCAGATTCATCTTCCACAACATCAGGAGGCCAACACAACCTGGCAGCGATCGCCAGGTCCCACCCAGCCCTGTTTGTGAATATGTTGCATGTTTGTGGCAGGGCACTCAACTTAGACTGCCCTCCTAGCTGTCACGGAGGAGCGCCATACAGCAAGAGCATCATCCCTCTGTTGTCATTCTGCGTGACCTTTCTGCAGTTTTTGATGCAGTCAATCACACGATCCTCCTCTCTACCCTCAGTGAACCGTCAGTCTCAGGCTCAGCACTGGCCCCGTTTGCATTCTACCTGAAGGATCGCACGTACAGGGTCACATAGAAAGGATCTGTGTCGGATCGTTGCAACCCTACAGCTGGGGTGCCCCAGGGCTCCGTTCTGGGTCCAATGCTCACCGGATCCCTAGGCTCCATCACCACCTCCCATTGCTTCTCCTACCCAGGTGGTTGCAAAAATCTCATCTCTGCATGTCTGGTTGACATCTCTCAATGGATGTTGGCCCACTACCTGAAGCTCAACCTGGACAAGACCAACATGCTTTTTCTACCAGGCAAGGTGTCTCCCTTCATTGATCTCTACATCACTATTGAGAACTTGGTGGTAACTCCTCATCAGACAGCCCGGGACTTGGGCGTGACACTGGACGACCAGCTGTCTTTTGCTGCCAACATTGCAGTGATGATCCACTCCTGCAGATTCATCCTCTGTTACGACCACTGGTGCTGGCAAAAGAGAACCCAAAAGCACAACAACGAGGCAGGCGAGTTGAAAGGGAAATCAGTTTACTTAGCCCACAAAACAGGCAGAGTCAAAAACCAGGAGATCAAAAAACAGGCAAACAAATCCGACAAGGGGCAGGCAGGAATCCGAAGTCCAAGAGGGGCAAAAACAAGATCAGAACACGAAGGCAGAACAGGAAAAATGCTGGATAGCTTGGCAACAAACAACACAAGACAATCTGGCAGGGATCAAGTGGAAATGGACTAGAATATATACTGAGGGACAAATGAGCAGATGATCCAGAGTGCAGAGGCTCGTTTGGTGTTTAACTTAAATTCTACCACACTACACCGCAACTCTGCGCCTTGCACTGGCTTCTGGTAGTGGCTCGAATCAAATTCAAGGCACTGGTACTCTCCTACCGTGCTGCGAGTTGTTCAGGCCCTTCCTACATTCAGAAAATGGTCAAACCTTACACTCCAGCCCGTCCACTCCTGTATACCACTGCCAGATAGCTTGCCAGTCCCTCACTGTGAGGGGCAGGCGGACACTGCCAATCCAAATCACGTCTGTTCTCTGTCTTTGCTCTTCAATAGTGGAACAAGCTTTCTGCAGACATCAGGACAGTAGAATCTCTCCAATGTTTTTGTCACAGACGGAAAACTGAAAGACAGACAGACAAACTATGAGCACTTGACATCAAGCAATTGAAATGATTTTTCGCCTGTTTTTCCGATAAATATTTATGTACTCATTATACTCATTATATCTCAATGTTGAATACACTTATTGTAAGTCGCTTTGGAAAAATGCGTCTGCTAAATGACTATAATGCCAGTTTATACTCTGGATTACCCAAAAAACGAGGGTCACCGCCATTTGTCTGCCACCGTCCACCACCTTGGGCCCTTAAGCAACCCTCAAATTCGCTCCCTGGGTGGTTCTTGTGGGGGCATCCCACTGCTCCGCATGTGCATGCTGTAATGTACTGACTGTTCGTACTGTCTGTACTCATGTGAAATGCAGTGAATTAATTTCCCACTGTGAGGTGTCTACCTCTTAAGAAAAACATACGCCAGTATCTTTCTAATGACGTTTACTGAACCAACACACAGGTGGACGACAAGGCAAGGTAGCAGGTAGCAAAACCACAACAACACTTCTTCCTCTACAGTTCGTATGCTACATCTCAATAATCTCCCACCAGGACAGCGCCATCCAGTGGCGTAAAATAGCAACAACACAAACCATGAAAACACAACACACTGGTGGGATTAATAGAGGTGTTTCTTCTTGTTAATGTAATGTAATGATGTGGGGTGTGGGGGTTATGTTATCTTATAATTGATATTAGGTAACTATTTACATATTTATGTTACACATTTATTATTTACATATTTACATGTTATTGTAAATATTTGCAAGTGCATCTTTAAGACAGTTAAGATAGTCTGATGCATCTGCCTTTCTGATTCCCTCATGTTTACCTTAATTGAAGTGTTAGCTTCTGATTGGTTAGTTCAGTCATGTGAGACGTGCGAACCAGGAAAAACAATGTTATAGATAGATAGATAGATAGATAGATAGATAGATAGATAGATAGATAGATTTACTTTATTGATCCCAAATTGGGAAATTACAGAAGGGGGAAATAAAGAAAAGTGCCGCTTGAGAAAGTTAACCGTCTCTATCCTGCTGTTTTTTTCTGTTAGAGAGTGATCCAACCACCACACATCGAACCCTCACATTACAGTAATATAGTTGTGGAGAATGCTTTGTTGTTTCTCTCAGGCTGTGACATGCAATGACAAATGTATAGAGATTAGAGAGGGTATTATAATCAGCTGATTGTTTTATTATGTTTAATTTTTGAAAATAACTTGGTTCTAAATTCTTTGTATATGTTACATTTTAATAGGAAAAGTTCTGTTTCATTCTCTCTTCTCAACCCACACTCAGCTTAGACACTCCCCCCCTCCACTCACTCATTGTTGATTTGTATAGATTCAGCTGAAATCATACCCTTGTTGTGAATTTATCCCTTGATTGTATTATATCGTATTTGATATCTTAAAGTCTAATATACAGGGGGTCCTCGAGTTATGACGGAGATCCGTTCCTGAGAATGTGTCGTAACCGAATTTCGACGTAAGTCGGAACATACATTCATATGTAAGGTAGATACTAAGTTGTGCCACTAGATGTCGCTATAACACCACGCTAAAATAAGAGTTTATTATGGTGAATTGCCTTTTTGTCCCTCTTGACACACCGTAGGAGTTGATATCGCGAGTGTAATGAGCATTTCCTTTAGATTTCTGATATCAACCGTGTAGACCCTGTGTTGTGAATAAACCTACGGTATTGCCACGATCCCGAACCCATCTGTGTCCGTGTGCATCTCCTTACTGGCTGCCGCTGCAGCCCCTGCCAGCCGTCCATTTCACATAAGTAAACACAACGCAGAGTAGCCTAGCTGTGTAGGTGTTGGAGAGCCGGTACCAACTAGTTCCCGTGCGAAGTCTGTACATATTTACGGGGCAAACCGCTTAAGCCGAAACAAGGAAGTTCATGGGAGATGTGTTGTAACCACGAAAACGTCGTATCTCGAGACCGTTGTAACACGAGGACCCCCTGTAGCTGTAAATTGTTACGTTTTCTGTGAAACTGGAAACTGTGAAATTATTATTGTGGAACTGTAGTCATTTCCCGACTGTTCATTCCAATGCTTATGCTATATTAGGCATGGAAATCTGCTGGCACACCAGCCGCCGCTACACACAGCTGAACCCAAAAGCATGATTCAAGAGACCAAAACAGGTTTTTAAAGACTCACAGGATAAAAGAACACCTTTAATAGTCCCACATGGGGAAATTAATTTTCTACACATGCATTGTACACAACATACAGTTAGTACCAAACTATTGACATGCAAATGCAGAGCAAAAGGCTACACCACGAGGAGCGCCCAGGGAGCAAGTTCAGGGAGTTAAGGGCCTTGCTCAAGGGCCCATGGTGGTGGACAGATAGTGGCGTCTCTCCTGATTTCCGGCCAATCCGGGATGCAAACCGGCAACCTCCCGTACCCAGGCCTGTTAGACCTGGTCCGGGATGGTGGCGCATCACCCAAATTTTCAGCCAAGCTGGGAATCGAACCGGCGACCTCTGGGTCCAAAGCCTCTTGGTCCCAGAGGTCCAAAGCCCGACTCTTAAGCCCTTCGCCTTCGCCTCTTTTAGTCAACTCTATCTCTGGCTTTGAGGAAGAAATGCTCTCTTTTGTTCTTACTGAACACATGGTTTGAGATCCCAACAGTCTGAAATGACAAAAGAGTTAATCTATAGAAAAACAAAATATATTCACAAAATCTAAACCGTGACACTGTCCCCCTAAGGCCTAGTTGTCTACTATGTAATCAAAATTGGACACAGTCCATCAGGTAGAGGAGTTGAGCACAGATGGCCCCAACACCAAAAGGTGACAATGCTGAGGATTTAGGCTGAAATCATCACAATAAAGCTTTACTAACAGTGATCCAGAGACAAAACGTATTGCAGAGCTAATAATGTTACAGCATAAACAATCCTCACTTCCCTCCAGAAAAATACCAATATTTAGAGGTGACCTTTAAGTTTTCAAACATTTAAGTGCGCGCATTTAAACATGGTATTGGAAATAAAACAAATAACAATGACCTGGAAAAATACTACCAGGAACAATACACTAGTGGCCAACCAAGGGAACTTGTGAGGAGCTGTTTACATATGAAAGCAAACAGGGGGTTTGCTGAGGCACAGATGCTTCCGAAAAGAAATTTTGGAGATGGAATGAAAATTGCAAATGTTTACATGGATGTTTATGTGGAACAATATTAAATCTGACGATGGAAGTGCTTTTACTCTTCAACTTAAAGGTTATCTCAAGGAGATTGAAACAAACGCAACTGGATTTTTGGTTTTTGCCTTTTTGAAGACGTTTCACCTTTCATCCAAGAGGCTTCATCAGTTCATGCTCGCTGACTAGGCTGGGACTAGTCCAACTAGCTGGTGTGGAGGTCCAACTATTTAACCTCTTAGAGGGTGGTCACATGTAGAGGGTGGTCACATGGCCAGTGGTATCGATGGGTCGTCAGTGCTCCATTTATCCAACGACAGTCGTTAGAGTGACGGTCGTTGGGGGTGGCAAAAAGTCTACGACTTCGTTAGTGTCCTATTGTGTTATAACGACAGTCGTTGGAGTCACATGAGGCCATTTGTGAACAGCTGTTGTTCTTAGAGGCTATGTTGTTGAATCTCCTGGGAAGCGATGAAAGGACAGCATTGTAAATTGGACATAGGTGGTGTCGCAGACCTTCAATTTTGGCATAGATGGCTTCCTTTACTCCTCTTTCAAACCATCTATTCTCTCTGTCCAAGATGTGAACATTATTGTCCTCAAAGGAGTGAGCTTTCTCCTTGAGGTGTAAATATACAGGGGGTCCTCGAGTTACGACGGAGATCCGTTCCTGAGAATGTGTCGTAACCGAATTTGGAACATACATTCATAGGTAAGGTAGTTGTGCCACTAGATGTCGCTATAACACCACCCTACAATAAGTTTACTGTGGTGAATTGCCTTTTGTCCCTCTTGACCCTGTTGACACACCGTAGGGGTTGAGATCACGAGTGTAATGAGCATTTCCTTTAGATTTCTGATATCAGCCGTGTAGACCCTGTGTTGTGAATAAACCTACGGTATTGCCATGATCCCGAATGCATCTGTGTCCGTGTGCATCTCCTTACCGGCTGCCGCTACACCCGCCGCCGCCCCCCCAGCCAGCCGGCCATTTCACATAAGTAAACACAAGGCAGAGTAGCCTAGCTGTGCTGTGGAGGTGTGGGAGAGCCGGCAGGCGTGCTGAGAGACAGAGAGAGCGCTCACCAACTAGTTCCCGTGCCAAGTCTGTACATATTTACGGGGCAAACCGCTTAAGCCGAAACAAGGAAGTTCACGGGAGATGTGTCGTAACCACGAAAACAACGTAACTCGCGACCGTCGAAACTCGATGACCCCCTGTACAGCAGAGTCTAGGCCTGAGGAGTTAGCCCTCCTGTGCTGGGCCATGCGTTTATGTAGCGGTTGTTTGGTTTCACCAATGTATAGGTCTTTGCATTCCTCGTTGCATTGGACTGCGTACACCAGGTTGCTTTTGTGGGTGTGTGGTGTTCGGTCCTTGGGATGTACCAGTCTCTGTCTGAGTGTGTTGCTGGGTTTGAAATATACAGGGATACGGTGCTTGTTGAAAATCCTCCTGAGTTTCTCTGATACCCCAGACACATATGGGATGACAATGTTGTTTCGTTTGTCTTGCTTTTGTTCCTCCATCACTTTGGTGTTCTTTCTGGAACCAGCTGCAGTTTTTACAAAGGCCCAACTGGGATAACCACAAGTTTTGAGGGCACTCCTCAGATGCTTGTGCTCTTCCC
>JAFBJQ010003019.1:34530-50604 GCA_016785345.1 Trinectes maculatus
CAGAAACAATGTCAACAGGGATGCCATGAAGGCGAACAACATGAGTGGTAAGTAGCTCAGCAGTCTCCTTGGCTGTGGGCAGTTTGGGGATGGCTATGAAATGTGCAGCCTTGGAGAAGCGGTCAACAATGGTAAGTATAGTTGTGTTACCCTGGGAAGCTGGGAGACCAGTGACAAAGTCAGCAGAAATGTGGAACCATGGGCGACCGGGAACAGGTAGGGGACAGAGCAGACCAGCAGGAAAAGAGTGGGAGGCTTTACCACGGGCACAGACGGAACAGGCTAGGACATAGGATCTGGTATCCCTATCCATCGTAGGCCACCAGAAGTGACGTTTGAGGAGGGATAGGGTTCGGTTGATTCCAGGATGGCAAGAGAATTTACTGGCATGTATCCACTGAAGAACTGAGGACCGGACGGAATCAGGGACAAACAGCCGGTTGGGAGGACCTCCTCCGGGGTCTGGCTGGGTGCGTTGTGCCTCCTGGATCTGAGACTCAATCTCCCAGGTAATGGGGGCCACCACTTGAGAGGCAGACAGGATGGTTTCGGGCTCAGTTGATGTCTCCTCAGCACTAAATTGCCGAGACAGAGCATCCGGCTTGATGTTGCGGGAGCCAGGACGGTAAGTGAGTGTGAGACTGAAGCGGCTGAAGAAGAGGGACCAGCGGGCCTGCCTAGAGTTGAGGCGCCTAGCCGACTGGATATAGGCAAGGTTATTGTGGTCGGTCCAGACCATAAATGGCAGCTCGGATCCCTCCAGCCAATGCTGCCATTCCTCGAGAGCCATCTTGACAGCCAGCAGTTTGCGATTTCCCACATCGTAGTTCCTCTCGGCCGGGGTCAAACGTCGAGAGAAAAAGGCACAGGGATGAAGTTTACCGTCTGGCTCTCGTCTCTGGGATAGCACCGCCCCAACTCCCATATCAGATGCGTCCACTTCAACAACGAACTGTTGTGTTGGATCAGGTTGGATGAGGACTGGCGCTGAGGTGAACAGTCTTTTTAACTTGGAGAAGGCAGAGTCTGCTTCTGGAGTCCAACAAAACTGCACAGAAGAGGAGGTGAGGCGAGTTAGCGGGATGACTACACGGCTGAAATCACGGATGAATCGACGATAGAAATTTGCAAACCCCAAAAACCTCTGTAATTGCTTCCTGTTCTCTGGAACTGGCCACTCTGCCACAGCTCTCACCTTTTCTGGGTCAGTTTGAAGTTGTCCCTCTCCAACAATGAAGCTCTCCAAGGTCGTGGTAGATCTCAGGGACCTTGGAGCGATCCGGTGGACTGGCAGGTTGTTCAGGAGGAAGTGGGTTGACTCCAGCTGGAGACAAAGCAGATTGCAGACAGGTTGCATGACAAAACAAACTCCACCCATAAATCCTCCCTTTGGCCCAATCAATATCAGGGTTGTGTTTTACCAACCAGGGGTGACCAAGGATTAATGGAGTGGAGGGAGCAGAGATGACGTAAAGTTGAATGGTTTCTCTATGGTTGCCAGACAGGACGAGTGTGAGTGGTTCCGTCAGATGTGTAACACGAGCCAGCAGGCGTCCATCCACAGCTAACACAGTCTGGGGTTGCTCCAAAAGCAACAACCTTATGCCTGTCTGTATCGCTACCTGCTGGTCCAAAAAATTCCCCTCGGCCCCAGAATCTACTAGGGCAAAAAGAGGCAACAACAAAGCAGGACAGTCAAGAGTGGCAGAGATCTGAAAACGGGGCTTACGGACAGAGGGGGATCTTGCTTGGCCCACCAGTACCCCCAGAGCTACTGACGGGCCCTGTCTTTTTGGTCGAATCGGGCAGTGGGAGATGAAATGACCCCTCTTGCCACAGTATAGGCACGCGCCTGCCTGACGGCGCCATGAACTCTCCTCCGGGGAGAGATGGCCCCGGTCAAGCTGCATGGGTTCCTCAGGTAGTGTTTGAGGGGAGCCCAGAGAGGAGTCTGGAATGGGAGTGCGGACCGGAGAGGCAGGTAAAGGCTGTGGTTTGGAAGCCGGGGACATCGCAGCTCTCTCCCGACGGTGGGAGCGGAGACGGTCATCGATCCTATTAGACAAAGAAATCAGAGTCTTCAGGTCAGAAGGCTCATCTCTGGAAACAAGTTCATCTCTGATTTGAATGCTTATCCCCTTCTTGAAGGCTGTTTTCAAGGCATCATCAGTCCAATCCACCTCAGCAGCCAGAGTCCAGAAGTCAATGGTATAATCTGAAACTGGACGTAGTCCTTGAGAGAGGGTCATTAGGCTCATGGAGGCATCAGACTGGTAATCTGGGTGGTCAAACACACCTTTAAACTCCTCAACAAAATCACCATAACTCACTCCACTGAATGTTTGCCAGAAAAACCTGGCTTCAGCCCATGCCAGAGCTCTGCCCCTTAATAAACCACAAATATACTGAATCCTGGAGGTGTCTGAGGTGAAGGATGTGGGTCTTAACTGAAAACCACCGGTGCAGAGGTTTTGGTTTGGAGTCTTTGTAGAAAGCAAGCAAAGCCAGGAACACTGAGGTAAGTTGACAATCTGGCGATGAGTGGTGAACTGAACCAGGCCTATATCCAGGGGAGAGTAGAAGTGGCAGATAGTTGGCAGGTGGCTTGATTGCAGATGGTTGATGGAGAGCAGGTGTGCAGGTAAGTGGTAACTCCAGCTCTGCCCAGCTCTAGACACGCCCACAAAAGGGGAGGGAAAACAAGGAAAAAACACTAGGATCCTGACAGTTTAATAGTAAAAAGTTTAATGTTAGGATTGACAGCCTGTATGTTTTGTTATATATTATATATATAATTTGTGTATTATGTCCATGCTTTAACTCAGTGGTATTTATTTAATGGCAGCTTAACTTGGGTTGTAGATACTTACGCATTTAACCAATCGGCACTTTCCTGTCGGTCTTTCTCGCTGAGTTTATGTATTGCTGCCGTGTTGCCTCTATTCGTTATTATATGTTTGATTTCCTCACAGGGCTCCGCCGCTCGCTCTGTCCTCGTGCATTTAGCCATTGTGAATCCGCTTGATCTGTGTTCGACCGCATGGGCTGCTTAGGAATGGTGTGCACACGCAATCAGCCTGACTAGCTGAACCTGGCTAGAATTAGTGTGGCTGCGTAAACGTGGCTCAGCCTTTATGGAACCGAGTTAGCCTCAACTCATTTGTTTTGGCTAAGTCTAGCCAGGCTATTCACAATAAGCGTCGCTTTTCTCAGCCTGCTTTATGAAATAGACCCCAGGTGTCATTGAGTCCTCCGCTACATATTTAATCTCCTTCAACAAGAGCTCTGTCTGGTTGGTGGCATGTTAGCCGCTCCAGCTGAATGGCCCTTTTCCGGATGTTATTATTGAGCCATGTTTACAGAGACAGGAAACGTGGTTCTGCCGACGTTGATCAGAGATTCAGGGCTGTATGTATATTTATATATGTGTGTGTGTGTGTGTGTGTATATACATATATATATATGCCTAAACACATGTAAATGTGTTTACATTTACAAACATCCTAAAACAATGTGACAAATAAAAACACGGAAACACCTTTTTGTTGGGAGAGAGAGAAGGCGCAGCATGTGCACCCCCATAATTACCTCAGACATCACTCAGACACAACAAATGACATTGAGAGCTGGAAATAGAATTACATCTACCTCTTTAAATGACCTTTAATGACAACATGACTTAAAATCAGTTGCCTGAGTTGCCCCATGACGTTTCCTCAAGTTTGATTAAAGACTTTTAAATATTTATATATGCTTAAACAGAGAAGAATAGGTGGGACACCTGTATACCTTAATATCTAAACTAAGCTGGAATGTAATATGTGACCCATTACAACACTGTTATTCATGATTAACACTACAAAGTCACATTAGTCTGTTTCGCTTGAATTGAATCTAAATATCTTGTTTGACCCCGGAATCCTGGTTATATTTCAGAGCTTTTGGCTACAGACCATCAGTCAGAGGTTTTGTCACTGTTCCAGAGGGGTTGAAGGGGACACCGTTTTCCAATAGCTGCCTTAAGCCATCCATCTATAGAGTCCATCAGATTATTGATCTGTTCACACGCAATTTTCACAAAGCAGCCTACCAATTGCTATTTAAAGAGGTGCTTTGTTTGTCCCCATTGTAAATTGCATGTGTGAGAAGGCCCTTTTGTTAAAAACAGGATTTAATTTATTTTATTTTTTCACATTTGTCTTGTTTGGCCCTATATATACAGTATATAGGGTTAGTACCCCCCGCTGTTCCTTGTCAGGTCAGCTGTGTTGGTATACTGTCTGCTCTCTGTTGTCCCATTCTGCTGTGTTTAGTACACACTGCTTGGGTATTTGTTCTTGCACTCTTCTGTTGTTCACCAAAACTAGTATGTTTTTTGTGAAATAAATCAGCTGTTCACCTGAGATTTGTATGTGTCTGCACTTAAGTTCTGCTATCTGCCTGGAGAGCAGTAGACACTTTATGCTTTTTTGTAGGATAATCACAACTACGGGTGTAAGATATGGGCAAAAAAATCTCTATTTGTTTTAAAAATTATTCAATAACGATAATCTGACGATTCTTTAAAATGTGTTTTTTTTTTCTTTAAAGTTAAGCATTTAAGAGATTCCCAACTCCAATGTAAAGACAATAAATGGGTAAACATTCAGGTTCTCTGGTGCTCTGAGGTCAGTTGTGCAGCAGACAACAATGTTTCCCCGATATCAATCAATCAATCAAATTTTATTTGTATAGCCCATATTTACAAATTGCAATTTGCCTCATAGGGCTTTAACAAATAGTACAGGGTGTTACCCTCTGACCTCTGACCTACACCCTCAACAAGGGCGAGGAAAAACTGCCAAAAAAAACACCCTTTTAACAGGGGAAAAAAACGCAGAAACCTCCAGGAGAGACTCATGTGAGGGATCCCACTCCCAGGGATGGACAGAAGTGCAATGGATGCCACATGTACACATCACATTAACAACATGACTTATAATTATTAATTATACAAGTAGAATAATATAATATAATACAATATAATATAATATAATATAATATAAAGGTCTTTCAGGGATCTTTCTGTGTGGAGTTTGCATGTTCTCCCCGTGTCTGCGTGGGTTCTCTCCGGGTACTCCGTCTTCCTCCCACTACCCAAAAACATGCACTATGGGGGTTAGGTTAATTGGCCACTCTAAATTGTCCCCAGGTGTGAATGGGAATGTGAATGGTTGTTTGTCTGTATATATATTCTGTGTTGGCCCTGTGATGGGCTGGCGACCTGTCCAGAGGGTACCCTGCCTCTCGCCAGATGTCAGCTGGGATCGGCTCCAGCTCCCCCCGCGACCCTTAACAGGATTTAGTGGTAGAAATAAATCCTGGGGATGTGCCATTTTATTGAAGAACAATTATTACCATACACGTCATGTTACACATCTTGTACCCTAATCACTATTTATTTCACACCATTAGACGGAGTTTGTTGTTGTTGATGTGGGTCCGTGTATACACCCCTGGCTGTCATTAAAAATCTGTCAGTTTGCTGTTATCAGTATTTTCATGTCTGCTGTAGTTTTTATAAATAGAATTATGTCAATGCAAAATTTGGTCAAATTGCTTCTGTTTGTGTATCAGTCCATACTCAGTTCATGTTTACAATCCTGACCATCCCAACTGAAAATTGTTGAAGATAAATAAACAGAAGTTACTTTGTTTATTGTGTTACTATTACTTATACAAGAAACAGTGGTGGTTGATGATGCTCAGTTAATAGTGTAAATGAAATACATTATGTGACTTTACTTCCACAAGTGCATCAACCCTTTTGTAATCAATTTTTAGTACAGTCACCCTTCTTTTTTTTTATTTTTTATTTTTTGCTTTCATGTGGAGACATTTCTGTGTGTTTGAAACCACTTCAGCAGAAAAACAATGACAAAAGTGAACAAGTACAGGAGGCACACAATGTTCAAGGGTGTGTGGGAGATGACAGACTATTGTAGAACAGCAGTTGCAAGAGCATCTGTGTTTTCACACTTCATATGCAGTCAAGTGATATGTCAAAGGGTATGTATTACATCAAACCAAAGCCCAATAAACTGCATTTCAGGTTTAATTATGGTTTTTCAGTCCTACACAGCTGGTCCACTTCTTACTGGTGTAAATCACCATGGCAACTAATGGCAATGAATCGCTAACCTGCGCAGGTTAAGTTTGTAAAACAGGATGGCCAGTTTGTAAAAAATAACAACTATTTTGATGGACAAGTGAATTATTTTATTGTTTCAGAATTCCCTTGTGGTCACACTGGTTTTAAAACAGAGCTTCAGACAAACACTCACACTTACACCTAATAAGAATTAGGATGGTAAGGGAATGATCATTTTTGGCAGTTTTTCCTCGCCCTTGTTGAGGGTGTAGGTCAGAGGATGTCATACCCTGTACTCTTTGTTAAAGCCCTATGAGGCAAATTGCAATTTGTGAATATGGGCTATACAAATAAAACTTGATAGATTGATTGATTGATTGATCATTGTGATCGGCCAGTGCCCAGTGTTGGTACATGCATGCCATATGTGCTAATGTGCACCTGAATGACAGGTTCACAGAGATGGCTGTTGAAATGCACACAGCTAAATTGACAACTACTGCCGTTAGCTCAGGCCTGCCTGCCAAACCACAGTGTAGATAATAAATTGGAAATGTTGCTTCTCTTAATGTTATTCAGTATTTTAAAAGGGTGAAAAAGGCAACATTAAATGCTACACCACTCAGTTTCTAGGCACATGTCACGAGTTGTAGAATGCCATTATAATTTGTGGTCTCATTCTGTCCACTTGTTGGCTGTTTATATCTTTGGTATTACTCTTACAAATTCCTGATAACTACTGGATAAAAGCCTTTTTAAAGTGCCAGAGACATTTACAAAAGTGTGTATGGGCGCAAGGGAAGAGAAGAGAATTTCTAATATAGTAACTGTAACATTAATTGTAACAGTTACATACAATTCTCTTTATGTTTTCACTGAAATGGTTAGATGAAGGTTAAGTCTAAAGCTATATATATTTTGCAACTTTAAATGTGATGAAAATGTTTTGCAACATCACTCACAACAAACCATGATGTAGAAGCTATTATGTTCATCGGTTTGTACCAGTCCTTCTGTAGATAGCTTCAATTTTCTCTTGACTCACATTTTAGTGCAATGCTTTCTTGCTATGGGCAAATTATTTTACAGTAGTGGTCAAAATAAAAAAGAATTTTTCAGGAAGCAGGTACAAGTATGTTAGCTATTATGTTTGACTCACTCCAATTCGTTGAGGACTCCCTTATGACTACCCCCTAGGTAAATCTCAGCTATATTGTTTCAGTGGCATTAACAGGAAGTGAATGGTATGTCTTTAGGCAGGCTCTGGTCATAATAGATGCTCTCAAAATGGACTTCTGGCTACACCTGACTTGATACATCATTGTAATATTCCAGCAGCTGCAGGGGTTGTGCATAAATCCCTTTTTTCACTGCAGATGAAATGGAACTGTTGGAAATCCCTTATGTCTGTGTCTTGTAACTGTATTCTACAAATGAAAACTGTTTATTGTGGCCATGTGTAATTAAATAACTGCCAGAAGAGACCATATATATCACACCACAATTTGTCTCTAATTGTGTGATATTATCTCCAAATAACAAGGGCAAAGTTGAAAAACATTAACACAACCGAATAGGTAAAACAATCAATTTATACGCTTTTGGTAACTGAAAATAAATTGTAATTAAAGAGTGTGCAGTGATACATACTGATTATCAATATCTACTGATTCATACTAATTATCTATATCTGAGATGCGCACAAAATATTTGGGATCTTCATTAGTTTCAATGCCATGCATGATGAGGGATTTGAAAATGAGCAAATAGTCATGAACTATTTTTTAATGATGTACTGTACCTTCCAAATACCCTGATGCAGTGGGTGCTAATATTAAACTTAATTTGATATTTAACTTTAAAATTTTAACTTTACAAAATAGACAGGTAATGGAGGGGTGTACATTAGGCAGAAATATTTTTTGATGATTTTCATTTCTTCAGAGAAAAATGACTCAGCATTTCCAGGCCAAAATGATTCATATTTTCAATATGGTATGAAACCAAGATGAGGAATGATGCATTAAAACATGAAACAACCACAATGTCTTGGCCACATGCATGTATGTTGTCAGGTAAATGAATTAGTGGTTCAATTCCTCAAAGTTTTTTGAGGCTGTAAGAGAAGAGGCGCATCGTGTCCATTGCAGCGCCTGGTGTTGGGCCAGATGGAAAAGACTGAAGCTCTCTTAAGTGTTGGTCTTTAATAAGGGTCATCTGGCATTCAGAGAAATGAATGGTTACTTTGTTTGTTCTGGTTGTTCTGAAGTGAAAGCTTTCTGTGGTGAGGTTAACCCTTTACTATTATACTGAGTGAATACATCCATTACTGCAGATTGACTGCATCCATTATGGCTGGGGGCTGCATGGTCACAAAGAGAGCTGGACCTATGAGTGTTTATTATTGCTTAGAGCAATACATTTGACCAGGTAATAGGTGACTACTTTCATTCAGTGGAACCCTGAACAATTTATTTGTTAGCAGAAGGGAGTAGTTACTCAAGACCCCTTGGACCATAAAGACTTAAGATGAAAATAAAAATGGAGAAAGACAGAACCAGAAAAAAAGTAATAGAGGAAAGAAAGAGGAATGGAGGAAGGAATACTGTTATGGGAATAGATTTGAGCAGGAGGAGGTGATTGGGGGTCAGTGGCTCTAGGTTGTGTGGCTCTGACGACATTGTGGAGAGGGGGTGGTTGCTGAAGATTGCCTCTGGTCAAGGTCTGAAGGCCTTCGTTGTTGATGGACTGCTGATGGAGTTCAACACTTGCCAGACTGAGAGTATGACCTTTTCCCAGATCCCGCCGTGGTGTGATGTGGATTGAAGCTCCATTCTATTTAATCAGTTAGCTGGGCATCCTGGATCCTCCTCTGGTTTAGTGACATTGGGGCCTTCTTCAGCTCAGCCTCAACACCACCATTGTCAGACCTAATGTGCTTGGCTTGACACCTCCTGCATGCAGACGAATCTCCTCAACGCATGTATGCATGAGTCAGTGTACAACGAATAAGCAACTTCCAAATTAATGGCTGTACAGGACATTCAGGTAAAAAGAACTCCATACCTTTTGATGGTGTTTCTTCCTTGTCTCACTTCAATAGGCCCGAAGTAGTCCAAGCCAACATTGCTGAAGGGAGGGCGGTCAGGCAGGATTCTTTCTAGCCACAAGTCTGCCATCTTTTGTTCACTTGTTTTGCCCCTCACACGGCGACACATGACACATCTTGAGAGCACCTTACTTCTTACTGAGTTGCCATTTACAATCCAGTACCTTTTTTGGAGCTCTGAAAGCATATGGTTTCTTCCACTATGACCACTGCAGTCATGGATATGTCTTGTGAGATGAATTGCGATATGTGAATCCTTGGGCAAGATGCAGGGGTGTTTGTGTTTCCTCAGGCATTGAAGATTTATGCAGATGGCCACTCCTACCCATGTGGGTTTACTCATGCCCTCGTCCAATATGGGATCAAGCCAGCAGAGACTGCTGCTCATGTTCACTCTAGGTGGTGACAATGCCAGTGCTGCCATTTCTGCAGGGATTTCCTGATGCTGAACATAGGAGATGTCTTCTGCCTTTCTGCCTCTGCAAGATCTTTCACTGAGAGGAGCGTCCACCAATGTATGACCTGAAATACAGACTCAATCATCATATTTTTCTCATTTAAGCAGGTGATGATTTGAAGTGAGGGGCCAAGGGTGGAGTGGGACAAAAATTCTGCCTTTGCATTTTGGATCAAGCCCACCACATTCGATAACACACACCTTTTCGGTCTCTCGATCTTTCTGTGCAACTGCGCAAATATGCTGCTGATATCTCCTTGTGAGCACCTTAGTAAAAAAGCTTCAGCACAGATGTGTGCACCACTCATTTCATGCTCTTCTGTGCGCTGGTGCACATGCCTCCAATCAGACTCTCACAATATGTGAGCCACCTCCTGTTGGTTCCATTTTTACCAGTGCAATACCCTTTGAACTACTGGATTTGTGACATTTTGGGTGGTGATCCAAATAGCTCTGTAACATAGAAGGCTCAGGGCCGGCAAAGTAAAATATGTCCTCCTGCTTTTTGGTCTCCTCTCTCTCTCTGTGTCTCTCCTTACTCTCGCTGTCTCTCTCCTCTCTTTCACAGACACTCTGCTCTCCCTCACTGACACATTCCTCTTCTGAGGATGCGATCTCAACCTACCTCAATAAAATGGGGTGTGGTCTTTTTACATAAAGATGCAGTCAGGTCCAGAATTATTGGATTCTCTGATCTCAACAGACACACAGCTGCACTGGCATAACACTGGCAATGAACAAAATGATGTCATTTTAAAAAGTGTGATTTTCTTTCATTGTAGTCTATAGCCACCTATGCTATATAAAACTGACCCAAATTCATTTTTTCAAGGCCTAAAATGTAGCTTATCCTAGGCCTATTAGTTAAACAATTAATAGCCTAATAACGAAATCATAATGCTGCCCACTGAGTGTTGGTGAGTGGTGGCCTTACATTTACAAATACACCTAGAATTATTGGATTCTCATGTTAAGAGGTGCACAGCTGCATTGACATAACATAGGTAATGGACAAAATGATGTAATTTAAAAAGTGTGATTTTCCGCCCAGTTACTGTTAATCAATCAATCAATCAATCAAATTTTATTTGTATAGCCCATATTCACAAATTGCAATTTGCCTCATAGGGCTTTAACAAGGAGTACAGGGTATGACATCCTCTGACCTCTGACCTACACCCTCAAAAAAGGTGAGGAAAAACTGCCAAAAAAAAAACCCTTTTAACAGAGGAAAAAAACGCAGAAACCTCCAGGAGACACTCATGTGAGGGATCCCACTCCCAGGGATGGACAGAAGTGCAATGGATGCCACGTGTACACAACACATTAACAACATGACTTATAATTATTAATTATACAAGTATAATATAATATAATATAATATAATATAATATAATATAATATAATATAATATAATATAATATAATATAATATAATATAATATAATATAATATAATATAATATAATATAATATAATATAATATAATATAATATAATATAATATAATATAATATAATATAATATAATATAATATAATATAATATAATATAATATAATATAATATAATATAATATAATATAATATAATATAATATAATATAATATAATATAATATAATATAATATAATATAATATAATATAATATAATATAATATAATATAATATAATATAATATAATATAATATAATATAATATAATATAATATAATATAATATAATATAATATAATATAATATAATATAATATAATATAATATAATATAATATAATATAATATAATATAATATAATATAATATAATATAATATAATATAATATAATATAATATAATATAATATAATATAATATAATATAATATAATATAATATAATATAATATAATATAATATAATATAATATAATATAATATAATATAATATAATATAATATAATATAATATAATATAATATAATATAATATAATATAATATAATATAATATAATTTAATTTGTACAAATTGATGTCTGTTCGATAAATAGGAGCTAAACCAATTTAGGGCAATTCCTGTTATGCCAATTAAGTGTTCGAGCCTATGAAGAAGGTATGTGGTGGTCAACAGTATCAAAAGCTGCACTAAGATCTAAGAGAACCAGAACAGAGATAAATCCTTTATCTGAAGCCATGAGTAGGTCGTTTGGGACTTTTGCCAAAGCTGTCTCAGTGCTATGATGAACTCTGAACCCTGACTGAAAGTCCTCATATAGACTATTGGTGTGAAGAAAATCATTTAACTGATTGGCGACAACCCTCACAGGGATTTTTGAGAGAAAGGGAAGGTTGGATATTGGCCTGTAGTTATTTAAAACTTCTGGGTCCAGACTTGGTTTCTGAGGCTGAAAATGTGAAAGTACCTAACTCTCTCTTAGTTGACGGTTTAATTGGTGACGCGATAGACAATGAGGTCATTGAATACTTAGGGCAGTGCAGTCCTGTTGAAAGGGTAATTGAGGTGACCAGTTCAGAAACTCAGTTTAAAAACACAGCCATTGTGGAGTTTAAGTCAGGGGAGCCCATTCACTTTCTGCAGAGCACTTTGTCTTATAGACGACCCACGAGTAACCCAGATGTTGCAAACCATATTCAGTGCCTTTCTGACCTTTATGCAGCTGATAAAGGTTCAACCTTGACACGCACTTATTTAGCTGAACTGAGAGATGTTGCTAGGTTAAGCAGCACTGACTTTGAGAAGGTTTTACTGGAAGAGTTGACCAGAATTCATGAGTCTACTAAACCACAGACAGTTGAAACAAGTATGTCTAAAACTGATCATGGACCTCGAGTGGCCAGTGATAAATCCTCAGCAGATGTAGTGACTAACCCGACCCAAACTCCTGTTAAAGTGGTCACTGACTCAACTAATTTCCACGAATATGACTCCTCTTCACATTACCCTTAGCATTACCCTCACCTAAAAGACCAGGCTTATACTTACCCTTGGGACAATTTACTTCTCCTGAAGTCCAAAAGGTAATAGTCGAACATGTCATCAGGAATAGCGATGTTGTTTCCCAATACCATGGCCACACAAAGCTCAGGTGTTTTTCAGGGAAGCCTCCCTGCCCCAACCTGGAGTCTGACTACAATACATGGCGTAGTAATGTTGACTTCTATCTTTCTGATCCTTTCATGTCTGAGAAACTCACAGTCAGAAGAATAGTAGAGAGCCTTCTTCCACCCGCTGCCAATGTTGTTAAACATCTAGGGCCTAATTCCAGCCCTTATAACTACCTCAGTCTCTTTGATTCAGCATATGGCACTGTGGATGATGGGGATGAGCTTTTTGGCAAGTTTATGAATACAAATCAAAACTTGAGTGAGAAACCTTCCAGCTACTTGCAGCAACTGCAGACTGCCTTGAGTAAAGTGGTTAAGCGAGGTGGCACTGCTGCTGTTGTCTCAGATTGCCAGCTCCTCAAGCAATTTTCCCGGGGAAGGCCATATTGGCCATATTGTGCCCTCCTGCAGTAATGAGCCAGATCCTGAACAAGTTGAACTAAAACGGAAAGAATTCAGGCAGAAACAACACAACTGGAACAGCAAACCAGACATCTGTTAAACTAACCTCAGTTCCTGTTGAGGGACTGACAGGAACTGAAACCAAGCGTGCATGTCCCAATGCTGACCCATACAACCTAGCATCCATTCGCTCTCAAAATCTGGAACATCACATCAAGCTTCCAAGAGGACTTGTTGGGAAGAAGTGTATTGCTAACATCACAGTAGGAGGAGTTCAGTGCAGTTATCTTCTTGACACTGGGTCTCAAGTGACCACAGTGTCCACTTCTATCAGCCATCTCTCAGAACATCCCATTCAACCTATTGATAGACTTGATGTCGAAGGCACTAGTGGTGCCACAGTTCCTTACTTGGGTTATATTCCCCTCGTTCTTAAGTTCCCAAAGAACTTTGTTGAAACTCAGCCTGAAAATGCTACTTAGTTCCTTAGCTTGTTATTAATATAATATTAGGATATTAATCAATAGTGCTACATTAAGTTCCCAAAGAACTTTGTTGAAACTCAGCCTAAAATTGCTACTTTGGCATCGGTTGCTCCAGACATACACACCAACTGTGAACTGCCTGTCCTAATAGGGACAAACGCACCTGATGTCCTGACAAGCACTGTCATGGAAACAATCCAAATAATCTGTCACCTGTCTATGGCTTTATAGAAATATCCTTCGTACCTTGAAACTCAGAAGCGATGTAAGCTGCATTGGGTAAGTTGGCTTGATGACCCTGAGAGGCAGTGAACAGAGAGTAATATCCGGACAAAGGAGAGTGCTCCTAGAGGGTTATTATTGGGAAAAGGGATAGTCAGAGGCTGTGAAGCCTGTCAGTCAGAGTAGCTGCTTTTGATTTACGGTGGGTGTGAGGTAGGCATCAGGGATTGGCAGAGGACCTGAGAAGGTGGGTTGTTGTTGTTCCGGGGTGTAAGAACGGAGCGTGAGGAGCTAATGTTATAGCATTTGAAAATAAAAGTGGTGTTTATAGAGTAGCCTGTGTTAAAGCTGCACTATAAAAGATAGTTAAAGACAGGTCCAGCTCTATGCCTTCAATAATCAGGCTTGCTACAATAGTAATCATAATAAATAAATAAAATAAATGAATTTATTTTTACCAATGCATAATAATTGAAGCTAAGTTTTCCAGAGGAGAGATACTATACTGTGCATCAAACACAACATTTAAATATATTCCTGCACTCTCCAACCTTTTCAATCCCTCTCTGTCTCTCTCTTTTTAACTAAATACACCCATTATGTTAATCAATAGTGATAATGAATACACTGTCAAGGGTCCCCGGAGTGTGCTTTATCTGACTGTGACACTGAGACACCATTTATATCTGTTTACAAAAATGCCAACAAATACATTTTCTGTGTCTCTCAGTTTACGGTCCATTCTATCATGCTATACAACGAGTCTCATTTATTCTGTACTAATTTAATATCACTGTTGTTACTCTGCTCTGATTTGGACACTGAATTCATTAGTCACACTCTAGCATATGTCATAACAAGTCCCAATGGACATATACTATTAAAAAAAAAATCAGCATCTCTCATGCATTCAAGATGTAAAATTTACAATTTTGGACAGATCTGTTGTGTCACCAAGCCATTAAGAACCCCTGCCAGGCCAAAATTATTGTATAATTGTAGTTTTTAACAAAACTACTATAATCCCACTTGGCTGTGCCTTGTTGAATCTTTAGAACCATGGCATCATCAGATCAGCATCAATCAGAAACAACCATCCCTGTTGTTCTCCAGTCCCCACCATCTAGGTGTTGTTACAACATAGTAACACAAAATGATCACTGTTAGGTGTGCCTAGACTAGGGCATCTTCCATCCTCCCGAAGTCCCAGGTAGCCACGAGTAGGCTTTGGGTTGAATGTAAGAAAAAATGGATTTACAAAGAAAGCAACAAATGCATCTCAACAAACTAAGAATCTTCTGAAGGTAACTCAGGCTTCAGGGTGGACCCAGGCCAAAATAACAAACAAAACAACTCTCTGTGAAATAAGAAAACTAACTTCCAAAACAAAACAACAGAGGCTTACCTTCCTAACTAAAATAAACAGGAGAAAACAAGCAAAACAAAATGGTAATCCACCCCTACTATTCAAAAGGTAACTGAACAATCTCAACAAGTTCTAGTAGTGCAAAGTTGTGGCCAGCACACACTGCAGACTAATTATGACCACAGTCACACAACAATCGCCCTTGAAACACCCCAAGAACTCAACCTGCCCTTATTGTGTTACTCTTTACTCTTTGACCATCGTCATGACAAATCTCCCTATTGAAATCCTGCAGAAGATTAGACAGGACACATATGAATTGCAGTTGAACCAACATAAACTCAAAAATTCAGTACAGGATGAAAAATGCTGGAACACGGCCCCCTTCTTCCGCCCAGTTTACAATGCCATGATAATCATTCTGTGTTGCCAGTCTAATAAAACATGCATAGATAGCATAATAACTTATACTAATAACTGGTAGCATGGATGATAGCTACTGTCTTATTTGCTGCACATTGAATGCATATTATCATATTATAGAGTAGTGTGTCATGGCCCAGGTGATAAGAGTTAGGTCAATCAACTCGGAGTTGCTTTGACTCGTGCACGCGGAGGTAAAAAGCCCTCATGAATGGATCAAAGATAACGTGATTCACCATGGCAACACGTGAAAACAAACCCGGCACGTCCTATTTCTTCCGGGTGGAGTTGGACGTTCTTATGCACTGCTACACCGAATACGAACACATATTCAAAAAAAACAAAAAAACAAAGAGCAGCACAGTCGCTGCTCAGCTGCTGTAAAGGATCGT
>JAFBJQ010003024.1:1364-271697 GCA_016785345.1 Trinectes maculatus
TCCACCATTAGGAATGATATTTCCACGATTAGAGGCCATAAAACATCATTTTTTGATCGCTCAAAAATCTGAAAAAAACGTTAAAGTTATAGCCTTACGTTTTTGTCAAAAACGTAAAAAATTCATAATCGTAAAATTTGATAAAAATGCATTCAAATGCCATTAAATATCATGTGTTCACCATTTGTAATGATATTACCATGATTATATGCCATAAAACATCATTTCTTGATTGGTCAAAGAACTACAAAAGACGTAAGGTTATAGCCTTTCGTTTTTGTCAAAAACGGAAAAAATTCATATTTGTAAAATTTGATAAAAATGCATTCAAATGCCGTTACATATCATGTATTCACAATTAGTAAAGTTATCACCATGATTTGATGCCATTAAACATCATTTTTCCATTGGTCAAAAAAATGGAAAAAACGTAAGGTTATAGCCTTATGTTTTTGTCAAAAAACGTAAAAAATTTATATTTGTAAAATTTGATAAAAATGCATTCAAATGCCATTAAATACCATGTATTCACCATTAGTGATCATATTACCAAGATTAGATGCCATAAAACATAATTTCTTGATAGGTCAAAAAACTGCAAAAAGATAAGGTTATAGCCTTACATTTTTGTAAAAAATGTATTAAAAAATTCATAATAGTAAAATTTGACAAAAAGGGATTTAAATGCCGTTAAATATCATGTATTCACCATGAGTCATGATATTACCATTAATAGATGCCATAAAACATCATTTCTGGAAAGGTCAAAAAACTGGAAAAAACCTTTGGTTATAGCCATACGTTTTTGTAAAAAACGTTAAAAAAAATCATCATCGTAAAATTTGATAAAAATGCATTCAAATGCCTTTAAATATCATGTATTCAGCATTGGTAATGATACTACCATAATTAGATGCCATTAAACATCATTTCTTGATCGGTCAAAAAATTGCAAAAAAATGTAAGGTTAGAGCCTTACGGTTTTGTCAAAAACGTTAAATAAATTCATAATCGTAAAATTTGATACAAATGCATTCAAATGCTGTTAAATAACATGTATTCACCATTAGTAATGATATTACCATTAATAGATGACACATAATGAACATGAACATAATTTCTTAATAGGTCAAAAAACTGCAAAAAACATAAGGTTTTTGCCTTATGTTTTTGTCAAAAGGAGGTGGTGGCAAAGAGGCTAAAGAGTCGTGCTTTGGACCAAGAGGCTTTGGACCCAGAGGTCGCCGGTTCAATTCCCAGTTCGGCCGAAAACTGGGTGATGTTGCCGGTTGCACATCTCCAGATTCAGGGATAGTTTCTTCCCCAGTGCAATTAGGTCAGTAACTGAACATTTTAATATAGTAAACTGTTACTAGCTTAGTGATATTACTGATGTCGTTGTTCTTTGAAAAAACATATTTTTTCAAGTTTTTTAGGTAATATTTTGTTTTTCTCTCCTTTGAAATTTTTTAATTTTTGGCCTCTTTTTCATCATTGTTGATGTTTTTTGAAAAACAAAAAATACAAACGAAAAAAAGTTTCTTTAATTTATTTGTTTGAAAGTTTTTGGCATTTTAAAAACATTTCATTGTTTTTTTAATCATGTTTTTCTGAAAAACAAATGAAAATATTATTTATAAACTCATAGTTTTGTATGTTTTTAAAATAATTAATTTATTTTATTCATTCATGGATTATTGTTTTGAACCGTTTTTTGTTGTTCTTTGAAAAATAATTATAATTAAAAAATAACAGTAATAATTGTTTGTTTTTCCAAAAATATCTTTGTTGGTTTTCTGGTTCACCTCCTCCCTAACAGATTGGGGACTGGGCTATGTATGAGTGGCTGTATGCTGGAAGAACAGCGGAGACAGTTAACTTCTATTGATTTCAGTCAAACCAAATGAACACCCTGAAGCTTGTCACACACTGTGAGTACAATCTCCACTGTGTACATCGCATCACGATCTCCTTCACTAGGCCTGGTTGTCTGGCTTCACACCAGGATATTGATTCAGAATTGGGTCCACTTATCCCAGAGTGGAGGTGTGGTTGCTAAGTCTCTCCCAGTCAGTTTGCACAAATGAAAAATAACACCCACAGAGATGCAGCTGTCGTTTTCTACACATAAACAATTCGAAAGCCACTCAACATTCAGACGTCACATCACCTTCTTATCAGTCGGCTCCTTGGTCCTTGGACAAATATTTGCCACCATTCAAAGGTGACATTTCAAACATTGAGGACACTTTGGTGCTGACCTCTGATGCATTAATCCAGGCAGCAGTGAGACCTTTGGAGAACACATGAGGAAGGTGCTGGTAACCATATATAACCCAACTCCAATCACTGACAACATAACGCCAATAATCAGGATTCCTCTGTGTTTTCCGATGTTAAAAGTCAATCTTTATCAGTGATGAAGATATGAACAGGTTGACCAAACTGCAACTTATGCTATATACCGGTATGTTTTATACCTTAGGAGTATTGTGCGCGCGTTTTGCCGTAGGCTGAGACACGCGCCTCGGGAGCTCCTCCACGCACCAGAGCCACCAGTCGACTTTCACAGGGAGATATAAAAGCGAGCCATCCCCATCACTCGACATGCAACCTTGTTGATCGCCTGTCAACGAACACTTTAACGCCTCACGTAAGTAATGATCGTGACTCATGACGGTTCTGAGTGCGGACGTGGACGCATGGCTCTGTGGCGCTGATCAGCGTTCACTGATGTGAGGAGCGCGCATCCATCCACAGGCGCACAGAGGCTCCGCGCTGTATCTCTCCTCCGTCCACACTCCGTAACTGTCAACTGGGAAATCTGCGGTAGGTTTTCGGCTTTTCGCCGCTTCGATGTTTGGTTTGATAGGAAACAGAAAAAACCATGACTAAAAGTCAGCGAAGCGATTATTTGAGCTGGAAAATAGAATGCTGGAAATGATGTAACCATGTCAACGCACTAACTCTCTATCGTTAAGAACAATTTAAAATGTTTATTCTCTTCGGTCAAATCTGTATAAATACTTTTTTTTATTTGTTATTTCTGATATGTCCCTTGGTCTGTAGAGAAAGATGTGTTTATGTGATTCAAGGTTGAATCTCATGGGCAGTCACAGCACATATTTCAAATACTGTACACTAATGTCTGTTGGACTAAATGTCTCTTCTATCAGAATTGCGAGCAAATGAAACACAGACAGTAAAAAAAAATAATTTCATAACATGTGCTCTATTTGATATAAGATACATAAGAACATTTATACTGGTCTATGATACGCTGGTGCCAGTTCAAAGCATACCCTGCTGATCAGCCTCTACACACAGTACATCTGAGGGTGATCTCACCTCAGGATGGACATTGTAACTTATAGATTAGATAAGAGCATATACATCTGATCAATGCTTTTCACAGAAACTGATCTTTTTTCTATTCAATTCTATTCAGTTATTTCAGGATCTCCATCAAGGCTTTTCAATTTATTCTGAACAGAATAAAATTTTAAAATTAATTCAGAATACATGTTTGTGCCAAATGTATCATCATCTATTAATTGCATTGACCATGACTAATATTGTGCTATTGTCGTGCTGTTATGTCGCCATGTTGTGCCCTTTAAATATCATATTTCATATTCATATTCATTCATATTTTAAATGAACTGAAATAGAGCTGTGAACAGGTCTGTGCTGCACATGTACAGTGTATGCGAGGTCCAGATCTTTAACATTCAATGGAAGGCGAACAGCTCACCTAGGTTACCTCTTGACAGAATTGCAATGCAGCAAGTGTTTCATATTTTACTCTGGATGTTGTACAGGCACTGAGGTGTATAATAATCATGATTTTACCCCTTCAGGTTAACAGCAACCTTCTGGAATGGAGGGCACTGGCAGTGGCTGGGCAGCTGAGGTCACCCCACCATGTGTGATGCTTCACTGTGTGAGTGGAAACGAAAATGACACTGCTCGGGTCTTTGAGGTGGCATTGCAAAACAGCTCCTCTAAGCGCAGCCCACAGTTTGTGGGCGTGGAGTTGCTGCAGTCCTTCAAGCTGCTCATCATTCCCTGCTACACTCTGGTGGCTCTAGTGGGTGTGTTTGGAAACTATCTGCTCCTATATGTCATTTGCTGCACCCGCAAGATGCACAACGTCACCAACTTTTTCATCGGAAACCTGGCCTTCTCCGACATGTTGATGTGTGCCACATGTGTCCCCTTCACACTGGCCTACGCCTTCAATCCACATGGCTGGGTCTTTGGCCGTTTCATGTGCTACCTGGTCTACCTCATCCAGCCTGTAACCGTTTATGTGTCAGTCTTCACTCTGACCGCCATTGGTGTGGACAGGTATGTCGTAATGGATGAGAAAGCATTATTTACATGCACCAAGTCTGAATGATATTTCCTATAATGTGTCATCAGATGGGCAAAAAGAACGCATAAATAAATAAATTCAGCCAGGGGACATTGACTCAAACCCACTTAAGCAACATTTCATAAAGTGCACATAAACGCAGCCTGTCAATAATATGGCGCGTAATGCCTCCCATGAAGAAAATTGCACCAAATTGCAGATGCAAAGGTGAGCACCTGTGGATATAATGGGTTTGTATATCAGGTCTGAAAATAACTTCTAGCAAGCACATGAACAACTAAAAGCATATTACCTTTAATAAGTGGATTGTTTAACAGTGTTTTGGTCTTTGGTAAATAATGGAATATAGGTCCTGAAATATACTGTATGTTGAGTATTACTTTGAGAAACAACAACAAAATAAGAATTAACATTGAGTGTGTTATGTGCCACATGGTGTATTAACAGTGGTTCTCAGTGACGTGTTGTTGTTTTCCCCCTCAGTAAAGATCTGATCTAATCCTGCACTCCTCCATACAGATACTATGCCACAGTGCACCCTCTAAAGAAGCGCCTCTCAGTCTTGGCATGCACATACCTTCTGTCTGGGATCTGGCTGCTGTCATGCAGTCTGGTGGCTCCGGCTGTGGCTCACACATACCATGTAGAGTTTAAGAATGAGGGCTTCACCATCTGTGAGGAATTCTGGATGGGCCAGGAGAGGGAGCGACTTGCCTATGCCTACAGCACTCTCTTCATCACCTACGTCTTACCCCTGTCAGCGCTCTGCATCTCTTACCTGTGCATCTCTGTCAAACTACGAAACTGTGTTGTCCCTGGCCACCACACTCAGAGCCAGGCAGAGGCGCAGCGCATGCGCAAACGCAAGACCTTTCGCCTCGTGAGCCTGGTGGTGGCAGCATTTGCCATCTGCTGGCTGCCCATCAGCGTCTTCAACGTTCTGCGAGATATCGACATTGACCTGATCGATAAGCGGTACTTTCTGCTCATTCAGCTGCTCTGTCATCTGTGTGCAATGAGCTCATCGTGCTGCAACCCCTTCCTCTACGCCTGGCTGCACGACCGCTTCAGAGCCGAGCTCCGCAAAATGTTCACCTGCCGCCGCCGCATTGGCATCTCAGCCAATAACTGTGCCACAGCCAGTGTGGTCTTGTAAAGCTGCGGTAGTGATAACAGTCTGGTGTCCTCACTATTTGCAGGCTCCACAACAAGGGGCACCACCAGGAATTTTGGGCCCCATGACAGAAAAATCTAATTGGGCTCCCCCCTCACAGAGAGTATATATACTTTCCTGTTTTTGGGGCCCCTGTCAGCCAGGGGCTCTTGGAATCACCTTAATTTTTCCCCTAACCCTAACCCCAACCCTGTCCACAACAGCATATCTCTGATAGACAGACAGACAGACAGACAGACAGATAAGGAGACAGGCCTTGCTGTCTACCCATTCATTGCCTTGTTAAAGCCAAAACATTTAACAAGGCTGTATCAAACTGTGCGCATGCAGCAGGATCCCACATACTTTTCATTGGTACAGCGTATCAACGTGAAAATTGAGCGCAATTGTAGATTAATAATATATTTAAGCATGAACGTTGATTTGAAAATGCTCAAACAATAATTGAAAGTAATCACAGAAACAAAAATCTGGTATAATAATTAATGTTTTTATTTTAAAGTTAAGCTGTAGTGTGCTCGGCATCACTCCTTTCAGTTTCAAGTTTTACAATCGAATGCAGAATTATTTTCATGTCAGATAAACATCAGATACACCAGGCTGTACAGTCAGCATACCATTTGAGCTCTCACTCCAGAAAAAGAAGAGAGGTAGCTAAAGACTCTCCAACAGCAAAGTTATGAAAAAGGTTTTGAAGGCACAGCGCTGTACATTCTGAATATTTAATATTGCTGTTATTTCTGCCACGACATCAAACAGGTTTATCACATAAAGGCATAGATGCAGGCTTCATTCATTAAAGTAGTGCGGTACAGAGAAAGGGCTGGTTATTACTGGTACAGAGTCTATTACTGTTCCCCTGATAATATGTTTTTGATCATGTCTTGCTTTTTATTTCATAAATACAACGCAAACCTCACAGTGTTCAAAATCTTGTATAAAAAGAGTTTGATTCTGTATTATTAATTGCATAATATTTCATTTTCAACAACATGTACTGGCTATATTGCAGCCACAAAAAGAAAGAAATGCTGCTGTAACTACTGTGTAATTCACACTATGTACAGATCATTGTCGATGCTTGCTTTATTTATTGCTGATTTTACTAATAAAACATCTTTAAAGCAAAAATATAATCACAATATCATTTTAAGGACTGGGTGAGCTGCTGACACTCAACTGTGGTGAGTAAATCAGGAATGTTGTTAATGGTCCAGTTAAAAATAAACAAAGGCAATAGAAAAGAGTACAGGAAAATCAATGTGCACTGTTACATTAACAATCTCCATACTGAATATTATTATCTGCAGCCCTACACTTAAAGGTTAAATAATAAAAAAATCTTACTGCAAATATATTGATATGACAATATTAGTTTTACCTCATCAAGATAGTGCATGAATTTGGAAAGGCTGCATATGGTTATGTATATAATAACGCATCATACTAGTATGTTCCACAAAAACCCAGTAAATAGTAAGGCCAGAGAATAATTTAAGAAAACTAATTTTTGTAGTTTTAAATAAAGCTCATACCAAGCTCCATCAAGTATTGTCTATAAATCAAGATGCTGAATATCTTTCATTGAAAAAGTTTTTTAAAGCTAATTCCAGTACCTTAGTGTCAAAACAATTACATTCACTACTTACTTGAAGACGTTGCTTGTTTTTAAATAATCACATAGTATTAGTTCAGAGACATTTTCCAGTGAATTGAACTAATTTGACTCTAAAGCTAAAAAAAGTGCATTTGCTCTAAGACCTTGGACATTGTGTCTCTCAGTACACAGTGACAGCAGTACCAACTCACAAAAGAGAGAAAAATGAAGTCCATAAGTAGAATTTACTCCCTCTAGCATACAAACCTACACTCTCTTGGGAGGACTTGAGGCTTGCAGGATGCTGGGTTTCTCCTCTATGACGCGGAGCAGCAGGTTGTCAATGTATTCCTCCAGCTCAACAATTTTGGCATCCTTCTTTGACAAATCTGTTTGTTGCTTCACCACTAGTGTGATCAACTCTTCCTGTGTTAGCTGAGTGTAAGGTCCACTTTGACTTGAGCCTGCAACCTGAGGGACATGAGAAAATTCAGTATAGTGTAGTACTGCCTTCGTTATCACTGATTTCATCAATCTGGCTGACCAGTTACCCCCGCTGAAACTATACTCTGGTGCAAAATGGCAAAAAGGCAGTGCTGCTAGAGGCTTCTTCCCGTCAAAAGGTTTTTTCCTCTAATATTTTTGAGATAATGTTGTGATTTAGCATGACACATATAAAACTGAACTGAACTGAATTTAATTATGTTTGCGTGGTAACTGTCAGTTATTGAGCAGGAAAAAATTATATGCAGAATCAAAAACATTGCCAAAGACTTTTCGTTCCATACTCAAAAAGCAAAATGCCAAATGCAATATTTTGAATGATATTTTGAATATTTAAATTCCATGAAAATATCTATGGATAACCTCAAAGAGCTACATTTAAATGGATACAATGTATAATGTTTCCTTGTTAAACATTTCTAATATTTTGGTGTTGTCCTGACAGTACCTTTATCTTCCCAGGTGTGCTGTCCCACAACTTTATGTCATGCTGACTCTCAGCTGTGGTCAGTGGCTTCACAGGATGAGGTCTGTAAAGAAAGACATTGTAAAAATAAAAGATTATGCATTTACAATCACAATTTCATTTAGTGGTTTGTGGATCTCTCATTTCAATGTGACCCATGTGTGAGATTCAGTGAGATTAAAGTTTAAATGAGGAATGTTAGATGGAAAAGGAAAAGCTTCCAAAATTATCAACCCCAAGGTAAATCCCAACACCTTATCTGCCTCCCAGTACAGCAACATCACCTATATGCATGAAGACAAAGGTCCATGAATGATTTCTTTGTAAGCAGCCTCTTCTAGCTCACCTGCGTGGAGTAAAGGCTTGCCCACCTCCAGTGCTACTCTGAGCACTGACAGGCTGAGCCTCAGATGGGGAGACCCATGCTTGCAAAACAGTCTTGCCCCCAGACAGACCTTCTGCTGGTTCCTCCATGACTACTGGGAGGGGCTCTGAGGAAGTCAAAACTGAGGGCACAGTAAAAAGTTCAGCTCCAAACTGATCTTCTCCACTGTAAAAACTTCTTTGTGTTTTGACATCAGCTTTGACAGACTCTTTCCTGACATCACTTGTTTTGAGTCTTTGGTTAGGTTCAGTTTTGGGTGTTACTTCTTTATATGCTGGCTCTTGTTGAGACTTGAGAGCTTTATCATCAGATTGAGATTTTGAAGGAGCCTGTTTTTGTCTTTTTGAATTCTTTCTTTGAAAAATATGAAAGCCAGCATCAACTGTGTCGTGTTCACTGCGTTTGTTGGATTCACTGCTATTAAAACTAGCAAAGGGATCTGGTGGCTTCTCTTGACTAAAAATTTTATCAAGATCATCTGGTGTCATTCCCTGATTTTCCGGTTTCTGCTCTATCTGTGTGTTGCCAGTAAAAAGCTCATCGTCTTCTTGGATTGCCCATGGGTCTTGGGAAAGCAGTTCAGAACTGGGAAACGGATCAAACCCTGTGAAGTTCTTGTTTGCCCGCTCACCCTTTTTGTCCATACTCCTCATACTTTGATTCAATAATGTTTGGGTTTTACTGTTTTTAATCTCATCTGGTGTGACAGCAGAATCTTCTTGCTCTGAAGGCTCTTTGCCAATTACCCTCTGTCTAGGTTTGGCAGTAGGTGCTTCTACTGCAGGTGTATTATGTTTCATGGCAGACTGGTGAGCAGTCGTCTGATTCTGTCTTTGAATAGTTTCAGGTTGTGTCTGAGGATGTGGAGATGTGACTGCTTTTGGAGGGGCTGGAGCAGCAACCTTTTTTGATGACACAGGTTTGGTTTCTCTTGTAGCAGAACTCTCTTGTGATATGGAGGACCAAGGACTTGGTTTACGCTCTCCTGGGCCGTCCACACTCATCTCTGGACCCACAAGTTCAGGCACACCATCTCTGTGTTTCTGATGTACCTCTGCAATTATATGATCCCATTTAGTGTGGCCTTGTACTCCATGTCTCTTCTGCGGAAAGAGGGTTTCATAATCAGGAAGTGGCAGAGACATTTTTTTGCCTTGTTTTGTTCCTTCTGCCTCCATGTGTGTATGGTTTAATTCAGGAACATGATTTCCTCCGGTTTGGTTCCCTTGCACAGGATACCTTGGTGGCAGGAGGGCTTTTCTCTTCTTTTCTGCCATAGTGGGTGAAGATCCCACAGATTCCAAAGATGACAAATTCTCTGTGCTTCCAAAAGGGGAACTGGACAAGCTTGGACTTGGTGGAGCCAAGGAAAAGTGGAGGCTGGAGAATGTATCAGGGGACTCAGATGGTACACTACAGAGGGTGGACTCTGGGGAGGTGGCTGAGGAAGGACACAGCTGACTGAGGGTTTGGCATTCAGGGGGTTCAAACTCCAAAGACTGATTCAATCTGCCAAGGAGTGAAAACAAAGCCTACAGGTCAGTGTGACCATAACATCATCTAAAGTCACCTTCACCAAAGTATAACCCGTCACCAATGTAACTTGCATCTCATCTGTACAGAACTCTGCCAAGTGAAACTATTCAATTCCAATTAACAACAATGTGTTATATAATCACTCAACAGTCAACACTTCACAACTAATCTAAATCTCATTAAACTGAAAATAAATCTGTCATCTGCAAAAACAAACTTTGTTGTCTCACAATTATGCAAGAAAAGTTTGCTAAAAGAAATATACCATGATAATTTTTACAAAAACGGTCCACAGTTCAAGGTTACCAGCCAAACACAGGAGAGTAACTCTGATGGCTTGATACTGTTGCTATTTTTAGCTGTGACAAGCTCACAGTGAAAATCCTATGCATAGCATTTTGGCTGCAAGAATGTCACACTTTGACATTTCATACAACACAGTCCAACGTGGCACCAAAATGTAACAAAATATATCACAGCGAAATAATTAGCGTTTGCTACTGGCTGCCATCTAGCTACTTTCCTTGAAAACGAAGATGTATGCAAGATCAACAACATTAGCTAGCACAAGCCTCTTACCAGCACGACTGAAAAATAAAAAATCCACTCAATTACAGTCCACAAACATTTAAAAGAATTAAAAACTAAATCCAAACCCCTGAGACATAACAGAGAAAGTCACACTTTGGCTCAGTCACTCCTTATGAACAGTCCACAACCTGCTCCACAACATCACAAACACAAGCCACACCCAGATTCTCCTATGTGTAGTGACCAAACTGGTAAAACACGTCCGTCAAATACTGGATGGAAAATTCAGTCACAGGAACAGGGAAACTTGAATAGAAAACAGGTTAAAGAGTTGTGGCATTTCCCAGTTTCGATGTTGACGGAAATGGTGTTAGAAAAAAAAAATGAAACAAATATTTAGGATTTTTCTTAGTTTTGCTATGGTGTTGTACATGATCAGGATTTTTTCAAATATATGATGTGCAGACCGGGAGGTACTCTTGCAAGGTACTCTTGCAAGCCTGTTGATCAAATTGCAGTCATAGTGTAAACACTGTGACGACAAGCAAGCAATTGCATTTTGAACATCACAACAGTAACAAACGCACTATTGGATAACAGTAACTTGTTTCGTACATATAATGTACCCACGTTTAAAAAATGCCTACCTGGGTTTGACTGCAGACACTTTCGTGGTGCGGTTGAGGAAGACCGCTGCAGATGGTATCTGTGGACCAACGCTGGATATCTGCTGATCAGCCAGGCTTTCACTACTGCCCACTGTAGGTTCTGAGCTCAGAGGAATTTCTTCAAATGGGTTGGTGGACTGGTGGGGTTTTGGTTGATCAAGATTTCTTGAGTCAAGTTGAGGGGCTGGTGTAGGTCGCTCCTCTTTTGGATGTTGTTGTACCTCTTCTTTCTTTTCCTCCTTCTTTCTGATAATTCCAAACAGAGTTGACAGCCTGTCAGTCATAGAGGCCTCCTCCTGTCTTTTCTGCTCCTCTAATTTGCGTTGCTCCTCCTCAAGCCTCTGTTTCTCTGCTGCTTGCAGCTTTTCCTCCTGCCTTCTTCTCTCTTCTTCCTCTTCCTCCTGTCTCTTCCTCCTTGCTTCATCCTCGAGGAATCGTCTCTTCCTCTCCTGCTCTTCCTGATATTTGTGCTCTTCTTCCTCCTGCAGTCTCTTGAGCGCTGCTCTGTGTTTCTCCTCTTCCTCCACCCTCTTTGCTTCTGCCATGCGCTTTTCTTCTGCCAGCCTTCTCTCCTCCTCTTGGTGGCGTTGTTGCTCCACTGTAGTTCTATCTGTAGACTCATTCCTGTAGGTGGGGTGAGGTACACTTATAGAGGAGACTGCAGAGACATCAGAGGTGTGTTTGTAGACATCCTCCACAGAGCCTGGGCCTGAGCTGTTCAGACTGAGGGTAGATCCAGTCTTTGGTTCTGACTCCTCCGTATACACATGGCTGCCGTTAATGCACAGACTGTTTACGTCGCTGTTAGTCTGCTTGGAGCGACCCAGTAGGGAGAAAGGTCCCTGAGACACTTTGCTGTCAGAGCTGCCTGTTCGCTTGTGTCCCAGGAATTTGAATTTCTTCTTAACTGTGGGAAGAGAAACAGAGAATTATGTCATTGTTGACGTACAAAGCCACATAATTTACATAACCTGCACTGTGCTTCACAGGGAAGTCAGAACTGTTTAGAGACAATCGGCAACCCACAGCTCACGAGTCGCATGCGGCTCTTTGGAGTTTGACGCAATATTATGACACGGAATAAACCATTATGATGTTTTGCCCATCAAATGTTATCCAGTTGACAGAACGCAAAATGGCTCTTTGGATAGGAAAGCTAACTGACCCCTGGTACGCACAGAGTAGATAAAGGCTAAATTACCTTCAGGAGTGTCTACGTTGAGGCCAGATGAGCGACTGCCACTGAGAGACGAGTTCTTCTCAGGAAGAGTCCCTAGTGTAGACATGGACTGTGAGATGTTACGGTGCAAGTTTGATTTAGGGGCAAAGAGAGATTTGATCTTTGATTTCTTTTTTACTCCTGGAGACTGACTGAGTGATTGCGCATCAGCCTCTCCTTCACTGTCAGTGAGGACCTGGCTGACAGGGGAAACAATAGCTGAAGCAGAGTCAGAGAGGCCTTCCTTTTTCTTCCCACGGACTTTGTCCTTTATCTTAGAGATGCGTGAGCGGGGTTTGTCCTGCATAGAAAGGTCAAACATGCTAGCTGACATGTTGTTTCTCATAAACTGTATATCTAGCAGCACCTCTCCTCGCTCCTTGTCCTCTTTTCCAGTCTTGTCCACGAGCTTGAACCAACTGCAAATGGCAGAAAAAAAATACTATATCAGAAATAATATCAGATGTTAACTTTCAGGATTTTTTCAGGACACTTAACAGATTACTGTTGCGAAATTCAACAGGTGAAAGTAAAATGACAGGCCTCAGAAAATGTACAGCCTGAGTTGTGCATGAAACAGGTCACATAATTTTGCGGTTTTGAGCCCAGTTGAAACTGAGATTTCTCTTTGTCATGTGAAATAATAAAATTAATTAACTGATTAGTTGTTTGACATAATGATACAAAAACTTTTTGATAATTTAATAATAATTAAATATTACATCATAATTCAATAAAATATTGATTGATTAATTCATGCACTGTTTTCTGGATTTCAAATGTAATTTGATTTGATGTAACATTCCTTTAGTTTCTTCTGATTTTCTATTATTTTCAAAACATCAATCAAAACATATGTAGATTATTTGATGTTGGAAATGATTTATTAATCATCTGAGTTCATATAAATGAACTCAGTTCATGTAAATCGTATTCTCAACTGCTGATGCACTTAGCTATTACTACAAGCAAAAAGAGCAATGCTACAAACCATGTTTTGGCTCTACACATGAGGAACCAAAGCAAAAATACAGGATTGCTTTAGATGAAGGTAGAATAGGTTAGTAAGATTAAATGCTAGATTAATATATAAACACATATTGTAAATAAATCCCCAACATAAACCTTTGTTTCCCAATGGCTTGGACTTTAAATATTAAATGTTATCAATACTGTGCTGTGTCTTGTTCGACCTGTGAATGATAGGTGTCATTAACTAGTGCACAGCTTGTTCCAGTTCCTGTGGGGAGTAACCAACCAGAGATAAAGCCTGACAACAAAAGCTTTGTTCAGACACCGCTCCATAAAACATCTCTCTCTGTTGCACAGGATCAGTACTTTTTGTCTGAAAAGGAAAGGTAGGAATGCTGAGGAGAGCCGAGCCCTGTCTAAAACATTTCAAAACATGCTATTAGAGTCATTACATACAAATGTGTTCAGCTAGTCTAATTAAAGCCTTGGTGTTATTATATGTACTAATACTGTAGCAGAAGTGCTCAATATAATGAGCCTTTCCCCTCTTGAACTCTTGTTGCTCCACAGCAGAGGCTTCCAAGGGCCAATTGTTTCACTTCACTTAAAGCTTCATTTAAAGTAAAAGGTCATTTCTCTTTGATAAATTTATAGAATAATACTGTATGTGGATCCATTGATCTCTTACGACAGTTTATCTCTTTGTAAAAGATAAATTGTATACTAAAGCTATCCATAATTGAATTTGAATATAGAACATGATGTTACATTAACCAGGTATATGGAATTTAATGCTGCAGCATTTATTTCATATCATTGAGCAGATATTCAGGGAGGCTCTTCTGGGGAAAACAGTCAGGAAACAAGCATGGGAGTGAACCATCATTCTTGAGACGCTTTCAAATAAGCAGGGAGGTGATGTAGATTGAGTAAAGTCAGGAAAGTTATACTGAACATAATTCAAACATGCCTCATCTCCCACTGTGAACTGAGTGTGCCAAGTTAAACAATCGCAAATCAAGACTAACCACAAGGACAGAGATAAAAACAATCAAGAAACTAATGGCTGTCTTTGTTTTGAATACATTCATTAGAGCAGAGCATGCAAAATGACTGTCAGGACATAATATACTGTACAGTAATTAAGAAGGTGACGGGGTGTGCATGTTCTGCCCTGTTCAATGCACACGCTCACCAATCCTGCTGTACAGGTTCCAACAGTCAAGGGCATGTCTCTAACATGTGTAATGATTAACATGAGACTTTGTGTTTATCCTATGAGCAGAATCCAAAATAGACTCATCCAATAGAATAACAAGGTAGGTCACAAGAGTGTAACATTGATAAGCTCCTCTAAAATATTGACTAGGTTTCACTGTTTTTCAAGAATCATCATCGGATTATAATATTACATCTATGAATATTCTTTTGTGCCAGGGTAGAAAAGTTTTACAAAATCATATTTTTTGTTGCTCATTCTCAGTGAACACAAATATTACGTAAGACGGGAGATATTTTTAGGGCCATGGCTTTGCCTTTTGTTTAACTAACAAATATTGTGGCTCACCTATCTGAATACATGACTGAAAGCACAGGTGCTGCCACAACTGGGACTGGCCCAAAGAATAAGAATAAAAATCTAGTGCTAAAAATTATGAGACTGACACAAATTAATAGGCAACTACATGGATAATGTTTGATAATTGCTTGTAGTTCTACACCACTTACAAGTTGTTCTTTTTGACACTTTCAAGCAAACATCGCATTGCAATTGTGATACGAGTTGTAATTTTAGCATATTTTTTAAATTTTAATTTTCACTACACTATGCTTTGATAATGCAGTAACAGTCAATGACAGTGGTAAGGTCAGATCAGAACGTTGAATCACTATATAGAAGTCCATGAAAGTATGTTACTGGGTTAATTAAGGTATTATTTATTTGATGACTTGACATAGTTACTGACTCCCATACACTGACAAACTCATATGTTAAGCAGTATAATCTCTATTCATCTTATTTGCACTATTTGTGTTAGAAGCAACTGCCGAATTCCCTTTCAGCAGAAAAACAAAGCCTTTATTATCACACCCTGTTTCAGCACAACAAGGAAGCAGAATAGTAATCTAACACCGCACCTGCAGGTGACAGCAGCAAAATCCAATACCCAGCCTGCATGCTGTGTCTTAAAGGAGACAGAACGAACAGGAGAGCAAGGCGAGTCAGAGTGAATGAAATGTGCTAATAAAATGTAAAAGCAAACTACACAAAGACAAGCTAACATTTCAGATAAGATAGTGTAAGAACCAAGTGCATGAGGTCATTCCAGCACCATATCAAGACTGACCTTGACTGAGTGATAACTGAGAATTAACAGCCATCAGCTTACGCTTTCACCAAAGGTCATTTCAGAGTAAAGACGTAAGAATACACGTTTTACAGTGAGGTGTTAAGTTGTTTTATGTTGAGTCATTTTTATATTTTTCATTCATCTTACATAAGAGGGTGTGTATACTCTAGTTTAATGTTTTATTTTGAGTCCTGTTAAGCCCAAGTTACACCCATGCTACGTCAATCAACAAACGTAATCCTGACTCTTTTAGTGCATGTGGGTGTGAGCAAACGTATTGGAAACTTGCAAATGGCCCAGAGGAATCTACAGAAATAACAGCAGCGATGGTTGAAAATGACTTCTAGATAGGCCTTCATCACCAAGCTGCCAGAGACAGAGTTGGCACACAATTGTTAGGTGTGGTCCAACAGAGAAAGAAAAAAGGAAGTGCGTAGATCAGAATATACTGGATCTGTTTTTCATCAACACTATGACTTCTGTTTTTAACCCAGATACTGACAGGAGGAGGGAGTTGGCAGGACTTCTATCAAGGTGTTTTTTTCAATTCTGTGACCTATTTAAAGTGACATGATCCCATTCTCTAAATGACATACGTACTCTGATTAACTATGCAATGACAGCAAATTATATAGTGAATGATAATCATAAGATAATAATATAATTAAAGACACATTAGCTGTTGGTGTTCATTCGCCTTCTCAGAAAGGTCAAATTGAGCCCAAGTCTGTAATTAAACGACTCATTAGAAAAAGTCACGACTTCAAAAAAACAAACAAGAGTAAGGAAACCATCCGATAACCTAAAAACACATTATGTCAGATCACAGAATAGTAAGAGCTATAATAAGAGCTACTGAATTTAAAACTGATTATTTTGAAGACATTGTTCTATTGGCGTAGTTTTATTCAAAATGTACATAAACGTGGAATACATTATAGTAGAAATCGAAGCTATATTGGAAATTAGGTATGTGATGAGGATAAAACAAGATGATATCTGATGGCTACCTACAGTTTACTCATGCTGTAAGGTTTGTGATGGAATCTACATTACAATAAGATAATGTTGATATTTTCATTCTGCAGGTAAACAGTATTTTAACTGGACTTAAGACTTGAATGTTGTGATAACCTTTCTTTGACCTGGATACCCGGTTTACTTAATGTTAAACAAACAGTGGAGCAGGCAGGTTATAATGAGAGGTGAATACATGGGGCTGATTTAACTGCGGTCACTTACTCTGTCTTTTTGCGATCTTTCTTGTCATGAAGATTCAGTAGGTTTATGACAGCCTGACCCAGGAACTTGTCGAGTCCCACCTGGGCTCGGTGCATCACTGTGATGTACAGTGTGCAGCGCTCGGCGTTCCCCGGGTGGAAGAGGGGCAGGTCAAACGAAGCCTCTTCTTTCCACACCGGAGCGACACTTTTCTCGGCCACAGAGGTAGAAAACTTGTCCTTGGCCACCTGGATGATGGCGTACGAGTCGTTGGTGCCATTCTTGCCCTTGGCCCGCAGGTTTCGAGCCTGGTGCACCGTTACCTGTACACTCGTAGGAAACCACTGCTGGCTCTGCTCGGCCAGAGACATGGCTAAACTCCGCTAAACTGCACCAGAAAGAGAGTCTGCACTGTCTAAAAGATAGTTATCAACGTCGGACTCCGGGTAAACGTTCCCTGGGCTATTTTTTCCACCTTCGGCGTCCTTTGCTGCTGTGGGTTTAGGTTACCTAGCTTCACTTCAACCCAGGAAGCTCAGGTTGTTGTCCTAACGCTTCTTCTTCCTCTTAGTAACGTTATGTTTACGTCTCTAACAACCACCGAGTTGGTTTAACACTAAGCTAACGCCGGTAGCTTAGCTATGGTTTAGCCAAACCAAAACATAACTGCGGTGCGACGAATTCTTATAGGTACCTTTCTTGGAAACGACTGCCCTGTTTTGCCTCTGCTTAGTTTAACAGTTTACTTCCCTGATGTTAGGAGTTGCCGTCCGTGCTCGACATATCGCCATCCGATTGGCTATTGTTTCTGTCAATTATTTTACATGCGTCAGTGATTGGACAGCGGAAGAAGTGGGCGTTGGGTCATGGCGGACCGTTAATTAGCCACATTAGCCACTGATCGGGAATCAGTTTCTTCTCGCAAATGCCGTACAGCACTACATAGAGGCAACAATAAATACTGAACTGAGTTCAGTGATGCTGATGTAGCTAAGAAGGAAAGAGGTCACTGAAGTTAATGTCAATCCTTTAGGCATCTACTATCTTTTCTTGTAAAACTGACTAACAACTTAAAGTCGGACTGAAAAACTTTCTTAAACATCTGAAAATTGAAAACATGGCACAAAAAACATCAAAATAAGTTCCAGATGAATGTGTGGAAGGTTTTGGTACAGCAAAACTGTGTTTTTGACAGTACGTCACAATTACAACTCATAGTTGAGAAAGCTCATGTTTTCATTACATTCAGAATACACAACAACAGGAGACCACACCACATACGTTTGGTAATTGTCGCCTCCTCGCAAAGAACAATACAAAAGAGCTGTAACAATGAGTTGCATAGAAGAAACTATTTCCTGTTGATGTAATTTCCTGAGTCACAACCTTATCAAACTGACCAAAAATGTCTGCTCAGATATGAGGGTAGTATTCTCCATGAATTTACTCATGGAGTTATGGAGTTACTCAATGTACTCACTCACACCATGAATATTTTTTATGTATAAAAAATATGCTTTCTGGTGAGGTATCTAAAATGTCACAAGTATATAAAGAATTATATTAATAATTTATAATGTTACACATTTCAAATGATAGTGAGAATTGTGACTGTCAAGGCAACATCAATTGGATAAGTCATTTACAAATTTGCAAAACTGTGAGGTTGACTGACCTAAAAGTCTGACATGTTCCTTATCCCTGTCATTGTCTAAAAGGTCTCATTATCTTCCATGAGGGGGCAGTCATTCATATATTAGACGAGTTACAAATGAAAATTCGAGTCAGGTGACCGTGTATGAAAGACAATTTTCTTTTTCCCTTTTTTAAAAATCTTTTTGAATTTATTGGGTGGGGAGCTCTGTCAGTGCTAATGAGAGTACATAGCAAATAAAAATTAAACACTGTCAACACTGTCAACATAGCATGTATCAAAAGTCTCGCATAGCTTTTTTACTTCATTCAGAGATTCTGTACAGCCACACTCATACAAGAACACCTACATGTGTAACCACACACACGCACACCATCCACACCACATACACACACACCACACACACACACAGAAAGAGAGAGAGAGAGAGAGAGAGAGAGAGAGAGAGAGAACATACAAGTGCATACAGGAGCAAAACTTGAAGCAAACACAAAGGTGAGAAGTTTTCCACAGATTAAATGCATATAGTTGAACTTTGGACATTTGCCATCTTGCATTCCATTTCATACTATAGTTGATATGCATAGAAAAAAAATCACAACTAAAACAATAAAGCTTTCATTCATCACCCAAAATTAACATTATATGCCAATTTCGGAGACACTGTGTACATTCTTCTGTGAAATGGATAAAATAAATGAGCATCATCTGTTAATAAGAAAAACACAGCCTTATTATTTTGCCCCATTTCACAAAAAAATATTACATTGCTACAGAGGCAAGAGTACCAGTTTAGGGTCCTGGATGCCTTCATGAATTTATATCTTAAATTATAGAATTATTATCTTCAAGAGACCATAACCCACCACCAACCATAACCCACTTCATTAAGGTCATGCATAGACAGACACTCATATAAGTATAGGTTACACTGTGGTTTCACTTTTCCACAAACCGCTCTTCATTCCAACTGAGCTCTGGGACTGGTCTGTGCCACTCATATCCTGCTCTAGCACAGAGTTTTTCAAGGTGCCATTTGGGGCAGCAGCCCCTGGCACAGTGGTCGTGGCACTGTTCAAAGGGAAGGAGCAGCGCTTCGTTTCCCTCTCCGCAGCAGCTGCCAGTTTCAAATTGTCTCTGCTGGCACATCGTCTCTGAGCACCGTGCATGGCCGCTCTGCTGGCCATAGATGGCAGCAGGGGGAAAGGTTTACGGCTCCCACTGCTGCCACCATCACTTCCCTCCGAGGGGCTGGTGGCCACTGACTCTCCCACCCTCTTCCCATTTGTCAGAGGCGTGGCCTGGTTCTCTGAGAAGCTGTGGTGAATGCTACCATTCTCGCTCGTGGCCTGTTTGTAAACCCCATGTGAAGAACTGAGGTTCTCTAAACCTGCAGGTCCTAAAGCTCCAAGGCTGCCCCCACCTCCAGCAGTTCTTAGAGCTTTGAGACGATAGTGACCTCTCCCCTCACTCCGATGGTGAAACTGACTGCTCCCTTGTTTAGTTCTGCTACTAACCTTCCTTCTCTGGGGATGCACTGGAGCTGCAGAGTTATTGGTGGACACAATATTGTTTGTTGGCTTGGTGATGTTGTCGGTACTGGTGCTAGTGTTGTTGCCCGCAGGGGCTCGTGAACCGGATTGATTGTTTGAACTGTCTTGTGCCACCTGCAACAGATTGGTGAGTTTGCAAGGCCCGGGACCGACACTGCTGATCCCGCTTGGCGTGGATGATGACCTAGCTGATGAGGAGTTGTGAGAGTCACTTGGAGGATGACAGTTGATGAAAAGTTGGGATCCTTGCTCAGAAGTCTGCACTCCACTCCCAGTAGTGCAGGTGTGTGTATAGTTTGTCATGGGATGTGAACGCCGGTATCCAGGGCAACACACAAGCCATGAGGCCTGCACATCCATACGTCTAAAGCAGTGGTGCACCACCAGAAACATCCCCAAAATTGTGGCAGTCAACCCATAGAGACAGCTGAACAACAGACTAGTTTGTTCTGTCAGCCACATTGCCATGGCTCCACAACACCACAGGACCACAAACAGGAAGTGTGTGGCCACTAGCACTAAGAATTGTGTCTTCAGGGAGTACTGGTCCTCTGGAGCCGCAACAGGGCTTATAGGTCCCACAGCTGAATCTGTGGAGAGCAGGCTAGTGCTTCCTGCTAGTGCAGGCTGACTCTCAGTCACAGGAGAGGAGAGGGTGGTTCCTGTGCATTCTTTGGCCACGCGGTGCCTTAGGCGAAACACAGTGCACAGGAAATAGATCCAGGTCACCAACAACACAAGGCCAGCGGGGACAAAGAAAGACCCTAGACTGGGGCGCCACACCAGCCAGCAGCTGCAAGAGGCACACAAGATGTCATTAGGGTCAATGCAAAACAAGGACATCTCTGTGTATTAGAGATGTCAAACTGAATTATTCACTTCAACACCACACAAAACAACACAAAGTCAAGAGACAAATGGCTTAAGGATAAAGACAGAAGCACTTACTAAGGGCTGTTGTCTCCGTAGTTGTTGACATTGACAGCTGCAGTGATCCCACAAATGATAAGAGGGACTCCACCAGCTATCAAATAGAACCTTGAATAACAGTGGAGAAACATGTCAAACACAAGTTCCCAGCTGCAGCTTGAGGAATAAAGAGCAGCTCTTGTTTGTACCACAGGATGGGATATGAACTTTGGCAGTTACAGTGGTTTTTAAAGTGTGTACGGCTGTACCATTTTACTTTCAGTGTTTCATGTCTTACTGGCTCTCTATAATCTGAATAGAGCTGTGTGATCTTGAAGTCTCTTAGTGGGCAGTGTTACAACAGTCAGTGCAGGGGCAGTGATTTATTTCACCCTGATCCCATGTGGTTGAGTGGGCAAAAAGGGGTAGCTAGTGGGCCACGGAGGTCAGGGGCAAAGTGTATGACCATAGAGGGGAGGGGAAGAAATAGAAGGGAATATTTGAAAAGACAGTGCGCCCCCTGAAACACCCTGCTTAGATTTATGGTGACCCCTCTGTTTCTGTTATGTTGCTTTCATACATTCCTCCCCTCCCCTGAGATTATGTCGACTTATGGCTTTTCTGTGCCTTACAGCGAAATTCTCATGTCTCTCCATGGTTCTCATAAAAACAGAGGAACATTGGTTGTCGGGCACAATGACCATCTTTGACGGTGCACAGTTTGGGTGGCCATGCACAAGAACTCCCACATCTGGCTAAAGCGTAAACCTCATTGACAGCAAACAAATACCTCATGGTACAAGGAAATGGGCATAGGTGAGCTGTGGCTCACCCCCTGACCTGAGCATGGGTCGCTGAGTAGGCGGAGTAGGAGACTCTCCATCTAGCTGCCGTGGCAATCTCCACACAGCCTCTTTGTAGATGACCCTGGCACTGACTCCGATCCACAGCAGGGTGGACAGCGATGAGTAGTGCAGGGCAATGCCCACCTGTCACACATTTACGTCTGATCAGATATTCATCTTACATGTCAGTATCATAAATGAGAAATCAGTGTAAATTCAGGACTTACTGCTTGACAAACTACTGGGTAGCTGGTCAAGCTTATGCCCCCTGCGTAGATGGCGGTTGTCATGGCGATATGGAAGCAGGTATTCAGTAACGTGTGCCAGCTTTTTCTCGATATGTGAATAGAACTGTAGGCAGACAGAGTAAAATAGTAAGGAAGTTTTGCAAATAACAAATAGGTGAAAGGTCTGGTAATGCACAAACAACTACAGTACCTGTGATGTAGTATGTGTGTGATGATGATGGTAAAGAGGCACAGGAGGAGCACTGCAGTGCAGGCATAGACCACAGGGTGGAGCACGTTTACAGAAATGTGTGTGGAGTTGGGGAAGTCGGGCACTTCCTATAAAAAAACAAAAACAAAATAAAACATGTAAATGAACTGGGATTCAGCCTTGTTGATAGCTAGACAAAACTCAAGGCTATAATACCTGCAGCACAGCATAGTTGCTAAGCAGAGAGCAGCGCATTGTGGAGGTGCTGCTGTCACTGTGGACCAGGTGACAGCCTTCCTGGCTCCAGGCTCCCTGCTTCTCCAGTCCCTTCAGGCTCCACTGGACTGCCACCGCATCAGTGCCAGGGGACAAGTGGCGCAGCGACACCCAGATGGGATCAGAGTGGTTCCACATACTGCAACCATCTGTCACAGAAAGAACACATGACTAGTGAGGACTGATTTGTCTAATGTGCATTCATATGAATAAGCTTTGATGAAGTCACAATGTACCGAAACTACATTGCATGAAAAAGTCTTATTTTCCACATATATACAATAATTGGAATAGAAACGTTGACAGAAAAATCCTATTATATAGTATTTTGTAACCAGCATGAAAAATCAGGTTACTAACCCTATACTTGTCATTTAAGCGTTCTAGTAAGTCCCCAGTAGAGGGCAGTTCTCCCCTGCTAGTGTTAGCTTTCCTTTTGACTCGAGGTCAGATATCGCGTGAAGTTTGTACTTGGAAAAAACGCCGCCATTTTTCCTCTTTTTTTCACGAGGCGGACAGCAACAGAGCAGGCAGCACCCAGAGAGTTGGTAGAAAGAAAAGTAAAGAAACACGGAGAAAAAACAGTTGAGAACAGCCGCGGATAAATAGAAAAAATCCGTTGCTAGATCCCGGTAGTCGCAAGCGAGTCCAGGTTTCATCCCAGATTGCTGTGAGCCGTGGAGAAAAATCCCCTCTTCTGAGAGAGTGGAAAAACACTGAGCCTCCGGTGAGTTAGCCCAGTTAGCTTGCTTATTGAAAGCTTCTCAGACGGCAAAAATACATTTATTGTGCCGTTAACTCGGTTTAAGTTCATGTATATTGTTTAAAAGACATACGACTAAGCTTCCCAATATGTTTTTGTTACTTTTATGCACTTTAAACCGTAGTTTATTGTTTAGGAAAAGATCGCTAATGCTAAGCTAATAGCGGCCGCGGGTTGCTAACCGCTAGCCTCATGTGCTCCTCTTCTATTGTTCCACATACTGCAACCATCTGTCACAGAAAGAACACATGACTAGTGAGGACTGATTTGTCTAATGTGCATTCATATGAATAAGCTTTGATGAAGTCACAATGTACCGAAACTACATTGCATGAAAAAGTCTTATTTTCCACATATATACAATAATTGGAATAGAAACGTTGACAGAAAAATCCTATTATTTAGTATTTACTATAATAAGTTTCCTTACCCAGGCCTACAAACATGACAGGGGTGTTGACACTACGTCTGCGCGAGTGTTCCCCAGCGCTACTGGAGTTCCCAGACAGAGGGAAAAAGCTGCCAGTTCTGAACGCTACAAACTGCAGCTTACAGTCTGCAGTGGCATCAGGAGGAAACAGAGTAGGTGGGAGAGTCACAGATGCCAGGGCAACTGAATTCTGAAGAAAAAAAACACACACACAATCATGTATCTTAGGAGGAAATCCACAATTTAACCGTGCTGACCTGTTATAATTGTGAATCCAGGTCACTAAAGTGTATCATGTATAGTCACAGAATCATGAGGATGCAAGAGGAAGATCTCAAGCCTCACTTTTAGCAGAAAATTGTTGAGGGAGGTGTTATGGGAGCCAGTGCTGCAGCGGAAACGAAGCTGTTGTTCATGTCCTGAGTCGGTGGTTTCTGTTCCCGGGCTGCCTGAGGATACCTCACGACGCTGATACGCCGTGCACGTAATGCCAGTGAAGTGGGCCGGTCGAATCAGGTGAGCCTCCATTACAATGTTTCTGGACACCTGCACATCAAATGAGGACATTTCCATGTACAGTACTGTCAAATGTTTTCATTCATCAGAATAAGGAAAATTGTTTGAATGTTAAAAAAATTATGCTCATCATGAACTTTCTAACCATGGAAAAGTCCTGCGCATGACTGTGTAGCTGAGGCCAGGCCAGTGTCTCCAGAGAGTAGACTATAGAGCTGCAAGCTCTCTTCTCTCTCTGGGCAAGAGCAAGGATCTGGTCGTCCACCTGCATCAGGTTACTGCCCATCTCAACCAACACCTCTGACAACTAGAAAAAACACACAGAGAAATTGTATCCGGTCAAACTCTGTTGGTAGTAGATAGTAACTTTAAGAGAAATCACAACATATTTATATCTTAACATAGCCCATTATAATCATGTAATGGAATCATTCTCACCTCACGCAGATGTCTGACATATTCCATAAACTTCTCCATTATTTGCGCCACATACAACACATCTACAGAATCAGTGAAGCCTGCAGCTTCCAGCGTGTATGTGCGAACCTGATGTGCCACAGTCACAACATTGGACGCATTGATGGGCCTCTATAGAGAAAGGGCATACAGTCTGATGTCAATATATATATACATCCACTTTATTTTTAGTGAACGTGAATAATTGACTGTGGTGAACTTTGCACTGTGGCAGCAGCACTGACCAAGATAAAGGTATGCAGGACACGGGTGATGCCATTGGTGTAGTGACAGTCTGAGTAGTCACCATCCTGCCACTTCCCAGAACGATCACAGTAACGCGAGGCTTTTTTCTGCTCCATACCGCCCTCCACAGACAGGGAGGGGTAGCGCAGCTGTAGGCAGTACTGATGGGAGGTGATGCCTGCCAGGGTTCTTGGCCACCTGGGGATTAAAGCCAGTGACCCATAAGACCACTGGATCCTTAAGTATGTAATAATAACTATGTTACTGTAACTTACCTGAACTCTCCACGGTTGTTGACAACTTTATCCTCTGGACAGAAGGAGGCACTGTTCTCCAGCACCACTATTTCCACACTACGAGACGTATTGCCTCGCCCAGTAGAAACCACACATTCCCACTCTCCACTGGCCTCCACATGTACGTTGAATAGAATAAGCTCGCTGCATAAAGGTAATACAGACAGCACATCATAACAGCACTGTTTGATTTTTTTTACTTGAAAGATTCCTTATTCACTCTTTATTTTCTATAGCAACTGAAAGGCAGCATCATCAGTAAAGTCTGCATGGCTCAAGTTTAACACACCTGGTAATGAAGGTGCAATCGTGAAGCACACTGTTCTCCAACTGGACACCCATCTCGGGGTCAGAGGTCACCAGCTGACCATTGTGACGCCAGTGCAAGGTGGTGATCTTGTCCACCAAGGCTGCAGTGCAGTGGAAGGGCAGCCGATCACCTTTGAAGACCACTTGACGCTGGGACGGCAGCAACGACAGGGTGTGAAGCTCCAGGGGACCATCTGAGCGTCATGGTGGGAAAAGACACTCTGAATTATTCCTACTGCTTCCTCACTGCCCAACCTCAGCTCACTGTTTCCACAGTCATTATTATGAGTCTCCAGTACTGTCCAACACCAGACTGAATGCATTTGTCAACACAGTTCACAGACGCTTTGAAAAACATAACTCATTTTGAGCTGCTCTCCTTTTGACCCTTTTATGTATATTAATTCTACCAGTTACTGAGATGATCTTAAGAGCGCTGTTATGTTTGTATAGTCATTATCATTCATGAGCCAGTGTTCACTGAAACACTGCTGTGAACAGCTTCAGTGAACAGCTTCATTCATATGCCTTATTCTAGCCAGGGTCTCACCGCAGCTCAGCTGACTTTCCCTCAGTCCACGCAGGGGCTTTCCCCGCAGGCTCCGGGGGTAGGCACACAAGGTTTCATCCCCCAGTCTGGCTGAACTGCTGCGAAAGAAGCCAGGGATCCAACGCAAACCGCAGTCACACGACAGGTGGTCTGAGTTGAAGTTCCTGCAGAGACCAGTGAGATATTGTTTTGTCTAGCTGCCCACTATAGAACCTGCTGTGCATACCAGAAATGTACATAAAAATAAACATTATCCTTTGTGCATATTTGTTAAACGACAACCCAATGAAAGGTACAGCTAGACCAACTGTTATATGCAAAGACATGCAATTCTTTATATAAAAATAAATCAATAGATCAAAAGTGATTGTAGACAGTTGAAAGATGTTTTTCATTTGGGAGTATCACATACGTAAATTCAAATAAATCCATGTGAAATCCACGTTAGCCAGCTGCGTTTTTCAACAGGCCTGGAAAAGGATTGTTTAAAATTGAGCAAACCCTAGCTAAAATAAATGTGATCTGAAATAAATGTTATTTTTATCGAGAATATGTACTGATACTCAGATGTGGACTGACATGCCAAGAGAGCAGATTTTTACACAGCATCTAATACTCACACTAACTTAAGGGACGGCAGCTCCTGAAACACTCCTGGATCCATGGTCGATATGATGTTGCCTGAGAGATTTCTGGCAGAACAAATGAGATATGTGCATGTTAACGCAATACTTTCCCTATGACATAGACTGTCTCTATGAAATCGGTTCATTTGTCTCTTACAGTTTGGTGAGATTAGTCAGTCCCAGGAACATGTCTGCAGTCAGACAGCCAATGCGGTTGTTGGAGAGGTCGCTAAAAGTGTCAAAGGACAAAGGAATGTTATTTTCAAATTAAGAGGACGTGTCCCAGCCCGTCATCCACACGGTCACTATCCCTGTACCAAAAATCCAACAGTTCAAACTATGCAGCACCTCATTCCCAGTCTCACTAATAGCAACAACAATGTTCCAGTTCCTTTATAGTGTCTCCTACTGCAATAAGCTATATTTACTCAGAATTTAAAGTAAGTTAAATAAGCATGCCAACAGTCACCGCCACTTTCCCTTATCACAACTCAGTGGGACCCCCGTAAAGGTTTATCACCGATGAGGTAAAAAGCAGGGCCCCTGTTCTGCCGTCCACCCTGAGGGTGATGTATGGCCACAGTCAGAGAGGGATCTGCTCTGCTGCCCCTCTGACACTACCCAGCAGCGAGCTGTCCGGAGCATGTGTTTATCTCTGCGTTTGTTTTGAGAAACCACAGACTTTGCAGGGAAAACACAAGTAGGGGGAGGAGGGAGGGGAAGTCACGCGGCGCAGCACAGAAAGCCAGCTCGGACCTGCACCGCAACCAGACCTCAGTGTCCAAAAACACAAAGAGTGAGCGGCGAGCGGCTTGCTCTGCTATGTACATCGACTGGCGTGTTAGAAGCCACCTCATGGGCCTGAGGTTTCCATGGTGGTGGGGCCCCAGAGGTGACACCGCAAGGCCCCCACACGAATCAGCAGAAACAATAAAGTGAACAAGGCCTTTATGGTCACAATAACACCAGGAGCTCATTATAACACAACATCTGCCATGAGCAGCAAAAACAGTGTCATTGTGCCATTTACTGCTACTACTGTACATATGGTGAACAATTTTTTCAAAAAACCCTACAGAATCTATTATTCGTCTCATAGCAAACAGGAGCATTCATAATGTGTGTCAGATTTTTGTTTTTGTATGTTTGTTCCTCCGGAACTACCAAATAAAATGTGAGTCACGTTTATGTCGACTTACAGTTTCCGAAGCTCGGACAGTCCATGGAAGGCTCCGGGCATGATGGTGCTGATTAGGTTATGTTTGAGCTCCCTGGGGAGAGATAACATATAAACATCAGGTTAATGTGAGAAAGCCTGCAGGTGATGATGTAGAGATATCTACAAGGAACAGTTGTTTATAATGGGAAATAGGTTTATTTGCTTTCTGGATCAAAGTCAGATAAGAACATCAAATCTACTTTCAAGGATGCTAGTCGGTGCATTTTTTTTTACCTGAGGACAGAGCCAGGATAGTTGTGTCCCCCTGCTCCTTTAAGCAGTGCTAAGCTCAGCTAATTGGCTACTCGCTATAGCTTCATACCTAATGGACAGATGCAAGGGTGGTATCAATCTTCTAACTACTGCTCTGCTTGTTTCATTGTGGGTCTTTCCACAATTACCTTGGCCAGTGAAATCGATAAATATTTATACCTTGAATTGCCCCTGATCCTATTTCATACTATCTGCTGCACTTCTCAGTTTTTTCCATTCTTCAGCCAAAACCATGTGTTGAACTCTCCACCTCTTAACATGCATCAGATTATAGAAGTTTTTTTTTTATTGCCCAAGTGGGAATAGTGAGGTTGAAGCTGTATAAGAGATGGATGGTTATCAGCAGGGCCTGGTCAGTCTGAGCTGGAACGTCGTCTATGTTTCCAAAGCTTGAAATATGTCTGCTTCCATTAGAGGACAGAATTTCACGTGAGTGCACAAGTATCAGCGCTGTGGCGGCATTTTCTTTAATTTACATCTTACCGAGATGCCACAGTGGTAGACAAGCCCTCATGGGACATGCTGCTTTTTCCCCACTAAGCTCAACCGTCACCGCAGTTCTACACCACCTTGTACACAACTTCAGGCATCTCTTAACCATGTTCCTGTCCTCCTTCCAGAAGATGAGTTATTTTGATCAAATTGGGGCAGGGAAATTGTTTCAGCGGTACGGATGGGATGAGGTCAGAGATCAGGGAATTTGCAGTTGGTCACAGCTCTCACCAAACCATCACTCATATGCAGATTTTAAACAAGAGACAGGTTGTAATGATGGAGTAAAGATCTACCTGGCCTCCAACCAAGCGGCTGAGGTCTGTTGTTTTTGTCTCACAGCAGACAGCCTTGGACAGCGCCGCCATGCTATTTGAGTTCACGCCAGTTCCCCAGACAGATGATTTTTGCAATGACTTCAGCCTTTTTAAAAAGTTGCAGATATTTCCACATCTATTGCGACTGTGATCAAGACTGTAGCCAGAAAAACTAAATTAAAATCCTGATACAGTTGTGTGTGTGTACATTGAAACAGCACCAAAGTGTGTCTATGGATGTACAGTACACGGATATGTGACAGTAACCGTGCAGCATCTGTTGAACAGGGCGGCTAAAGGGCAGTACCGCTATTTCCAGTCTGTGTGTCCCGGGGCTCATTAGTGCTGTGATGAAAGACGAGACACTGCCCACTATTTCCTCTCTCTGATATCTGTCTCTCCTGCCTGGTTCGTCTCTTCCACACACATACACAATGCAAGCATGCATTTGTTGTGTAACACTGACCTCCATCTACAGGCAGGAAATGTCTAAAGCCATTAGATGATTTTTAAATGCATTTTTGGGAAAATTTTCATATATAAAGTCAGAAATGTTCTGCAGCCGTTTAGAGATGTAAATAACATCAGTAATGATTGAGAGGTTTTTGTGACTGTATTTATGTTGCAGTATTGACGTCATCTTCTTGTCTACTCAGATCTCAATCTAATTCACGGGCTAAATCAAGTAAAATATAATCATATGTGTAAGAAAAAGAGGTCTTTATAGTAGTACAATAGTTGGAGAAGACGCTATGTCACCGAGACAAAGAAGCAAACAGAGTTTGAACATACACAAATGCACATGCAGAAGCACACATGCGACACATGCGGCTTGTTAAGACCAACGTTCAGCTAACGGTTCACGCCAAACAGCTGCATTTCCGTCCCCCGCCCTGAAAGGGCACGGTGCCATGTGTATCAGCGTCCAACACTTGTGACACGCTCTCTTATCACCAAGCCGGGGAATTTGAAGGAGCTCACCAAAGTCTACAGCGTTTTGAAACCACTGCCAAGTGCCAGGCCCTGCCACGGCCCATATGTCAGCTCTCATTCACCAACATAATCCAGACTTAATCTCAGCTGCAGCCCCTCGCCACTCGTCCACACCCTCAGCTTTATGTCCAACTTTATCTCCGACCTGCAGTAAAGCACAGCACAGCTCCGGCAGGCCTCAGACTCAGGCGCTGACTTGTCTGTGCACTCCAGAGGGCACAAAGCTTCACAGCTCCGTGGCCTTGACACCGATGACAACAGCTGTCACCAAGCAAGAGGATGATAGCAGAGATAATAAATACATCAAAGCCCCCGTGCTCGCGCTGAGCAAGAAAATATCATCACTGAAAATGTTCAAAGCTGCAACTTGTAGCAATTACATATTCATTACTTCAGCATTGGCATGTCAGTTTTCAGAAACGCTGCGTGATTGGTGGTGACACAGTGTTATTCTGACCAGGGCTTTCCACTTTGAGCTTTGCTTTCTGTAACCTTGAGAGTGCATTGCTTTATCCCCTTCACCACATGTGGCCCGTGCGATTGGGTTAAGGCAGACTCGAGCTCACTCCCACACCTAAAGGGCCCATTGTCTGCTGCCACTGGGCCCAACACCAGTCGCTGCCATTAAGAATGTCTTTTTTTTTTTCTCCCACCAACTGCTCCAGATCAATGGGACTGGTCCTCTGCCATTCTGAAGAGTCATTTCTCTGTGAGTATAAGGGATGAGCACCTGGGCCCCATGCAGGATGGAGAGGAGCGACATGCTTGTAGGGCAGCAAGAGGGTAATAATGAAGACATGTTGTGTAAAGCTCCAGACATGGAGTGCTCCATTATCAGGAGCCCAGCGGCAGGGACTGGAGTGCTCAACTGACATTGTTTAGGGCCTGGCCCCAGAGGGAGCTGGGAAAGTGACTGAAGCCAGGGAATGGCCACTCATTATCACCAGACTGAATTAAGAATTTCCTGTCAACCAGGGATTTTTTTCTTTTAAAAGAATGACACAGCAGTACAGGGAGAGTTTCTATACTCTAACTGCATGTATCCCTCACTGCACCCCAACCCAACGCAGGAGAAGACAGAACAAACACACGAGTCTATGGATTAAAGTTGTGCTGGAAAAAACACGGGGGGGTTAACTAGCACCTTGGCTCCTGGCAGGGGTCAGTGGAGACCATTTTTGTGCCGCGTGTCATTTCCTGTCTGGATGGCGTCTCTAGTAAAAGGCTTCGCTCGTTTATTTTTACAGTTTCCTTTTTCTCAATTTTTTCACTAGCTGGCTTTCCTCTGTGGGGAGGGGCAGGTGGGTCAGGAGATCCAGTACTGAGGAAAATTGTCCCTGTGTATGGCCCCGCAGACCCCACCTCCCCACTCCTCAACACACTTGCTCACAATGGGGGCTCTGTAACACAGGCCCCAAACGCACTCCTGCCTTCCCCCCAAAACAGGAAACCAGGATCTGCCGAGCTCTTGTTTTTCCACTAATTTCCTGCTTTGCTGCCCCTTCCCCAGATTATTTTCTTAATTTTTTTTCTGGTTCCTCTCAGATTGGATATACCTAATCAACATTCTGTTCGCCTTCACTACGGAAGCCAAATGTTTTCAGGAAGGTAAAAGAGCATCAGTAGACAAATTGTGTTAAAATTCATAAAAGCGCTGTTGTTTGGATCACCACTCAACAAACATATAATGTTTTGAAATTCTTCTCCGTCTGTGTGTTATGACCAATCGGTGCACGAGAGACTCTTTGGCCTCGGTACCAAAAAGTTGGGTGTGTTTTGCTGTATGTGAGATAAAGATCTGCACACAAACCTGACAAATCATGCTTTGTTTGAAAGTGCCCTGCTCAGTGCAAAGCATTTTAGGATCACCTACATCACTGTAACAGCTGCTAACAGAGACACGGTTAGGACTTGTTGCTATAGCTCAGTTTTGTTTTCTGCTTTTTTGTACACAGAAACTATACTATTTAGCTTTATGATAACCTTAGACTGTCATTCCTGCCACGTTTATGTCTCTGTACCTTACGTTCTGTATCTGGCTGTAACATCATCTCTCAAAGAAGAACAGGGTTATGACAATAATCAAAAGGACTGGGGTGCAGGTACATTTTGAAAAACAGTGTATTTGTTGAGGGGTTTAAAAATATTTCCTTCTGACCTGAACAAATACCACCTGATCATCCACTGTTGTTTTTTCTTTACCGCTCATAACCAACAGCAACACGAACTGTGGCTCCATCTGCACAGCCCTTAGCAGCGTGTACAGAAATGGCAATATGGGCTTTTATTTGAAGTGTAAAATTTCCTAAGTTGATTATATGTTTCTATAGTCTGCAGCGAGAGGAGCCTGGGGGTTATTCTGCCAAGTAAAACTCTGGAACCCTGGACTGTTATTGACTTTAGTTCTGGTTTTTGGAGCAGCTGAGAGAAGCGGGCGATGCCCACTATGGAGGCCCAGATTTCATGAGATCTACCAGCATGCTCAGCGAGCTATAAACAATCATTGTCAGTTCATGGTTTTGATGCTACATAAAGTCTGTTGTTTATCAAAATGATCATTTAGGTTTGGTTGAAAGTTTCTTCAGGTCAGAAGTGGTCGTATTCTGAACAGAGAATAGGCTGTAAAATGGAAATTTAGTTTTTTAAATACTGATCGTAAAGACCCACAATAACACCGCTGCCATAAATACAGTTTATACTGCGAAGTTAACTGCAGCAGAACATTCAAATTATCAATGAGAACATAGATGCATGTGCAGGAGTGGAATTTTCAGCCAGTAGGTGGACTCCAGCTTGTAGAGAGCGAGAAGAGGGAGGAACAGAGCGAGACCCAGTGAGCTGAGAGAGGGGAGATGCAAAAATAAAGCAGAAGAAGGAACACGAACGGAAGTGGGGGGAAGTAAAGTCCAGAGAAAGCTCAAGTTCCTCTGGAGGAAGATGCCATTGAAACCATATCAAGTTTGGCGAATGAGCGCGTGCAGAGTGTACGGTTTGGTAATGGGCTTATGAGGGGGCTCGTTCACTGTTTCAATAAACCCCCAGAGCCATGACTGAGCTGGGCTCGCAATACAAACACACCCCGTTCCTTCAGTTTATCTGAAAGACACATCTGGAGTCTATCAACTGCAGCAGCAACCCCCCCCCCCCCCCTCTTCTGTTTCCACTCTCCAGCATGCTTAACCCCTTCCTCACCCGCTCCACCCCTTAATGTCATGTACTCTCATTAGGTGAGAGTTGCTCAACCAGGGGGCCGCTCAGTTGCGTGTGTGTGTGTGTGTGTGTGTGTGGGAAAACATACTAACCCAAATGTTCATTTGTCTGTGGGACAAAGCAGAGTGTGCGACGTACAATCTGCATGCTACGCTCTTTTACATGCTACCTCTGCTTTGTTCCCACTCATCAAGGTAATTTGCTTAGCTTGTGTGGAAAAAATGTTAATCTCCCACTAAGGAAAACAACCTCGGATTTATATAGGACAAAACTGCAGGAGTGTGCTTTTCTCCCTCCCTCCATCACCCCCCCCCCTCCTTCTTCCTCTGCTTCCTTCTCTCTCAAGCCACCATACCATCTTTAGCCATCTCGGCTCCACTTCCCCTGTGTCAGATGGTAAAGTTGTTTAAGTTGGACTGCGTCCTAACCCCAGCTGCTCTGAATGGCAGGGACCATTTCAAGGTTGGTTTCAGAGACGCAGTGGCGCGTCTCCCGTTTCGTAAGCGAGATCCTATCAAATCAAAAAGTAATACGTCTGTCTCGGACATTCTTGACCATAATGTGATAATAATGTGTATGATTTTTCATCATGCGGACATTTTTTTCTAAACATATCTCCACATTCTTTTGCTGTGTGACTTATTGGTCAAAGGTTTCTATGCAAACTTCCCTCGATTCTTGTCGCTCTACGAGCACAAATCACAAGAAACTCCTTATTTCCTGCACTTGTGTGAAGTCAACAGGAAGTTCCTAGTAATTGTGGATGATATTTCACGTGCATACCGTACAAACATGTGCCTATATAGATATACTTCTAATGTGGCAAAACTGAAATGGCAAAACTTTAGCCAGGTAGATTTAGACTTGAGGAATCATTTCAGACTCTCCCATTGACAAAGTCTGTCATGCTGCCAACACCCTGAGCCTCTAAGCAGTCTTTAACCACAAACCTGGCTCCTGCCTTTCAGACCTGTCCACTCCAAGCGCCCTGCTGCTCCCTCATCCATCACCGTCACTGCCCTCTTCTCTCCCTCTCTGCTCTCTGATCCCTCTCTCCCTGTAGGGTGAACTGGCCTGGTAATGAGGGCCCCTTGTGCCCTGCCTGCCTGTCCTGTGTCCCATGGTGCAGTGGGGCCCAGCTGGACAAGAGCCAGACTGCCTCGGCCCTCTTTGCTCATTATTCTCATTAGTTTGCCTCAAATCAGCGCAGGACGGGCTGCTGGGATCCGTCCACAACTCATAAAGGTCCCGGCTCGTTAGTGGGGCCGCCAGCGTCAGCTCCCGTCACAAACGCTGCGCACAGAGCTGGAGGTGCACAAGTACAGTATCAGCGCCATAAGGGTGTGTAAGAATGTGACTCTAGCAGGCATCACCACTGAAGAAAGGTATGAGTCAACTGGTGTTTCCTCCATAGGCTGGAAAGAAACAAGGTATTCCAAGACCCACATGTAGCTGTTGGATGGGAGGCCTGTTAAATAGAGCTACAAAAACATAGTAGTCCAGTAAGAGGGCAAAAAACAAACAAGGCTAAATTGCTCCTCTGCACTTGGGTGGTTTGGCAGGTTTTGAAGGCAATAGTGGCTTTGAGGAGGTTTTTCCCAATGAAAGGGCTAACTGTGCAGATTGCTGCACTGTCTGGCCCTGGCCTGGACGGGGTTGGCCTGACTCGGGTCCGCATTCTCCCACTAACAACAGCCGATCCGACTGCATTCAACTCTGAATAGACGTCTGGGGGTGAGTGTGCGTCTGCTGAGAGAGTGACCAGACCCATTTGAAATGACTGGACAAGTAGTGAGGGTGCCCATACTAGGTATGGGCTAAGAGTGTGTGTGTGTGTGTGTGTGTGTGTCTGCAGTCAGGGTAGCAGACTGTGTTTACCCTTGTCTCGTAGGAGAAGAGATGCAGTGTAATTCCCTGATGTGTGTTTACTCAGCCCGAGTGGGCTGGCCTTTGATTGCAGTACTGACCGCATAATATGAGTAACTGTTCACTACCGCTCCAAATGACAAGCACATGCAGACAACACACTGGAAACGATGAGATGACCTGAAGAGCGATCGGGGCTAAAAGAGACAAAACAAACCCAGAATCTCAGCGTGAACACACATGAGACACAGACTCAAAACCTTCACTGGAGATTCACACATGAATTCATCTTCCGTCCAACCCTCCCATCGCAGCGACGGTGAAGTTCAATGTGGCATTTTTCACATCAGACAGCAATTTTCCCATGAGCTCAGCTGTAATTATAAGCCGTGCGGGGCTCAATTAAAGGTTGAAGACGTCAGAGTGAACGAGCAGACCTCCACCGCTGTGTGTCAAACAGCCAGCAGAGGTTGAGGCAGAGGAGTGAAATGAGGCCTGCATGATTTACATTACGTCCTCTCCTCACACCAGAAACTCACATCTCCCCTCCGTTACTCTGCCTGTTCTCCCATGCCTTTTAGTTTCAGGCCTGCGGGAAAGCTCCACCCTGCTGCCCCCTGCTAGTTTTATCACTGCCTCAGGTACAAGGGCCAGTTAGTGGGTAAGCTCAGGTTACCCGACCCGCCGACCCTGCGACGCTACAGGGAATCTTGTCCACACACACGAAAACAAACATCCTCTCATCTTACAGCGAACACATCAAGACACAGATCTACTTTGTTTTTACTTTATCACCACTTATTCTTCCAAGTAACACAGTCACAGGATATCAATGTGGTATCTTGATGTCGACAGGCTTAATCCGTGTCTTTGGTGAACATCAGTTAAGGTGAGAGCTGGAAACTTGGCGTTCAAACTATTTCACCCGCAGCTTTCGCACGCCAGACACAAAATCAGCAGTGTCGGCAAATGTGTCTGCTGTGGGCTACAGCAGGTAGGTACTAATAAGGTAACAACTCAATTATCATGTTTTTCTTCATTTCAACATTTTTGAGAAGCCCCTTGGCTTCATGGGTGGCAACTCCTGAGTTGCATGTGGAACTAATATCCCGTCAACACACTCATCCCTCCCTCTGACAAAATAAGTATGTCTGGCAGGCTACAGTATCCACACTGAAGCTGCTCCATGTGTGTTGTCGGCTACCAGGATGCTATAAAGCTTTACTAGCGTGCTCTGTAAAACAGCACACCTTGAGGTGGAATTTTGTGTCTGGGAAAGTCAAACTGAATGCAGATCTCAGATCTGAGAGAGAGTCGGAGTGGGGGGCAGAGGCGGTGGGTTGTAGATCTGACACCGGTTTTTACCATGATAACTGTGGAGACGATTACTGCGGAGTCAACCAACGACAAACGATGTCACACTGCATCCGCATGCTTCTGCACCGCCAGATGCTTAACTCATCTATTATTCTACGGGTCACACTGACGCTGTTAAGATGCTGATACTAACATTTGCCAGTCGTTCAATAGAGAAGTGGACATATTGGTAAAGAAAAGAGATCATTGCAATTATCATAATTTACTTAGAATGTAGATCATTCTCTGGAGATCACGGACCTCATGTCATGACAATCCATCCAGTAATAGAAGAGGCACTGTGGTAGATCAACTAACTTTATATAACTATAAACTGTGCAGGAACAACTCAGCCTGTCCATCATCTGTCTCACACCACATTCAAAGAGATTACAGTAAGGAGGGCCAGACAGTCTGTGAGCCACAGGCCAAGCTGCCAACACACACCTCCTGCCCTTATCTTGTCCTGTGGTTCCTGTGGAGCAGGGCTTACCTGATAACAACGCACTGAAGTGTAATTATGTGAACCTTTCAACATAACTCTGTGATAGCCGGTCTGAGTGTATCATCCTCCCTGCTGGACAGAAGCCCGTGATTGGACAGAGACGCACAGAGCTGCTCCGATCTCACTGATACACTGCCTGTTGCTCTGCACTAAAGACTCTGAGACAGGCTAAAGTAACTGATCCCACATAAATGTATCACATAAAGCTTATGTAAATAATAAACACTGCACCGCCGCATCTGCCAAAGTGCACAAAAATAACAAAGGATGATAAGAAAGGCTACTCACAGCTTCTCCAAAGCATAAAGTCCAGAGAAGGATCCGTTTCTCAGAACTTGAATTTTGTTGTGGCTCAGTATCCTGTAAAAAAAAGAAAACCCACAATATTATTTAAAATATTTGACTATTAAACAGAGTAAAGCACATTTTATTATACTAACCTCAAATATGCTAAATTACGGTTTTGGACATTAGTTTATTTTTTTAAGAAGAGTTCAGGTTTAACCAAAACACATGAGGGTGTGTGTCATAAGTGGAACACAAGAGTGAAAATGAAACGTCCGTTCGGTCCTGCAGTCACGTGAGAGATTAGCCTGAGCAGAAACATTAGTCAAAGATGTTTCCAATTAATGCTAAAGGCAAACTAGAACATCAAGATTAGGAGGAATCTGGACGATCATTTCGCATACATTTTCACATCAAAAGAATGTCTCTCCACATCAAACAAATGGCGGGGCAGACAATGTTAATTGGCTCTTTCCCTACTGGCAAATCACTTGGCTTAGTGGTTTCTTATCAGACCAAAGGGCAGAGAGGTCCAGGAGACGCTGGATGTGGGACTGCTTTCTCTGACAGGGGATCAGGGGAAATAGATAGTTACAGCAATCACTCTGCTCTCGGTGAACATACCATTGCCAAAATCAGTAGGACAGACTTTTGCAGTCCTTTAGCCCACATTTTTATTCCACAGGCTTATTATACTAATAAACACTCATTGGTTATTTGTGGACTTGCTGCCTAGTTTTAATTCAGCAGTGACCACTTTTTCCAGTTCAGGAAGTGTGATACATTCCGAAAGGTTAGTGGTCAGTTTTGGGTGGTTGGGCTAAACGGGCACAAAATAACATTAGAGGTCAGGGTTTGTACTTCGCATCACATGTTTAGGGTTTGGCCAATAATGCATTTGGGAAAGGTAAAGAAAACAAAAACAATAAATCAATGCATCTTTGTGCTTTAACCTACTGTTGACTTTTTTCCCCCCAACATTTAACCAAGACCAGAATCTTTCCATCCTCTTTGCCATAAAAAATAAATGTCAGGAGACATGGTATGATATTCATACCAAAGTGTCCAGGCCCATGGGTCCACGGGACTGCCCACCTCTGCTCAGCAGGAGCTCTGGCTACAGGAGGGGCTCTGTGCTGGGAACAGCTTGTCATCATTAACACACCCTTCAGATTCACGTCATCTTCGCCCCACCACATGGCTCTTAACGGGCTGTTTGCAACATTAGAGTGTGTTCTTAATCGAGGGAGTGAAGCTGTGTGTGCACCTTTAAAAATGGGAGCTGACTGCGAACAGTCTGTGAGATTTACAGATTCAGCAGCGGCGGCGGCGGCAGCAGCAGCAGTCGGCCCCCCTATTTCCTGCCACATCAATAAAAACACACCGCCTTCCACTCTGCGCTTTCCAACTCAGTTAATGACATGATTTAATCATCTAATCTTAGCATATAGGGACAAAAACGTCTTACGTCTTCACCTTTACTGACAGTGACAGGACAATCTGAAAACAGGAAAGTTGTCCATCCAAGGAGAGAACAAATGTAAAAGCCAACGTGGAAAGTAAATCATCCTTTGCTCCTGCGCGCTTTATTTACCAAAATTAGAAACCGCACAAATGTATTTTTAAACTTGGCTACATTCGAGAGATGAGAACTGCTCCATTGATAATGGCTGCAATACTCAAACCAGTGGCTCTTAGGCTGCTTTAATTGGCCTTTAGGCCACATTCATCTTGATTTTATGTTATTCTGTGAAAGTATGCAACATCAGTATAACTATATAAAATAATCACAAAATCAATTTTGATTTCCAGAGTCAAAGCCCTGGGAAGTGATGTCATCCAGAGCCTAAATAAAAACTATGGACTTTTTTTTTTTAAAAAAATACCATGTTCAGTAATAAATCAGTTATTGAATCAAGACATTTTTAGAGTAGATGTTAGACGAAGGCGGTGGTGTAGCCCGAATTTGAACTATGACTCCTGGACCTCGAGGTCTCTCACTAGACATTGGGCACAGTATCTCTTCTATAACTGGATGCAGGCCTGAGATGAAAGCTACAGAGGATCCGGAACTGCCTGAATAATTCAATACAGATAGGAGAGGAGAAAGTCACATCTGGCAACGAAACAAACCATTTAATTCAACACAGACAGTTTAGATACAGATAGTTCCTTTTTGACTAAGCTTATTATGCACGAAAAAAAAACTATTAGTCTGAGGCCTGTGTATGTTTGCTTGCGGTGTGCTTGAATGTGTGTGCATGTGCATGTCCTCCGTTCTGTAACATCATAAACATGACCTTCACTTAGCTTCCTCCATAGAAGCCATAGATGTTTGTGTGTCATTTCATCGCACAATATTTAAATTTGCTCGCTCCGCTGTACACTGGGACTTGAAAGCTGACAACACAGGTAAATAAACAGAGACAACAAACCAAGCTGACTGAACGCCTCCCACTGACAACAAAAGATACAGATTTCCAGGAATGCAGGGGAGGTGCAGAGGCTGGATGCTACTGTGTAATCACCAAAGCCTGATGTTCAGAGCAGAGTCGTGGAGAACGACATTGTTCTTTCATAAACAATGCAGAGAGCACAACTCTGAGCATGAGAGGGGCAGAACTCTGTAAACAGACAGAAATAGTCGGCGTTCCCATCAGGCTAAACAGGAAACCCAGCCAATTAGCTGTTTATTCAGAACCCAGTTCCAGAGGTCAGGGGTTGTACAGAGAGCACTTCCTGAGCAGCCATCAGACAGACGCAGCAGTGTCCAGAGGCAGGTGACAGCTGAGGAAAATCATCACTTCATCATGGCGGTATACAGAGGTTAACAGAACTTTCCGAGCACAGAGGATGTGTTGCTTCTTAATCGCATGTCCATGCTACCAGGAGGCCCAGCGTCTGCTCAGCACTGTTTCTATTAAGGCTTTACAGTACACAAGCGTCTTGTTTATTAACATCAGGGACGGATCAGATGGCAGATTGAGTTAATCTACTTTCATGAACAATAAGCTGTTTAGTACACGGCACGGCATTGTGTTAACTTAGTCCAGACCATGGATGGTTTGTGAGAGCTGCATTTAGCATCGCTCATTCACTTAACTCTTTCAGGATACAAAGACCTCAGAGGAATCAGATGGGCTAATTAAATCCATCAATGTAAAAAAACAGATATGTTAGGCCCCAGGATCCCACTTATTCGTTTTATCTAATTGGTTTACAAGAAGATCAAAAAACTTGGGGTCTTATTACAAGAGCCAGGTCACACAGACGCACAGACACCAGCTCCCATTGTGCAGTGAGCTCATACTGTCTATAGCAGAAGGGTTAAACTGGGTCAGAGGCAAAAACAGATGTATACAAAGCACTGTCTGATGCCTACCAAATCTGAAATGAAAATAAATAAATATGAATCCAGGAAGTTAAAAATAAAAGGCAAGAGACTGTCAATCAACATTTTATGGCTGATATTTATCCTGTGCATCTAGAGAGGAAGCTAGTGTGCATAGTAAAGACCTTGTACTTATTATTATGTTTATGTTTTTATTAATTATACAAAAACTTTCCCATCATAAGTTGACTTTGGCACATATGGAATAGGTATGATCAAGGCAGAGCTAAAGATACGCTGTTCAAGCCAGCAGCACATGCAGATAGAAATCTGAAGGAAAAAGAAAACCTATTGTTTTTAGGAATTTTAGGATACAAATTGCAGAGTTTTACAATTACAATTACAAAGAGGATAGTGCAAGTTTTACAGGGCATTTATTGGAAACACTTGATGAAAAACTGTGCCCAACCCTTTGAGCCAGATTTTGGCAGAAATCTATCAAATCAACTACACTGTGGAGAAAATAAACTTAAAAGCACATTTTAAAAAAATGCAATGTTTTTGTGGACATTTAAATTCCTTTTCCTAAAATGGAACATATGGCAACAGCAACCCTCGCATCCTTTTTGTTTCCGGATCAAGTACCATAGTGCGGGGTTAGCCCCAGCTTTCATTGGTGTGTGATGGAGTGTGAAAAAGTAAAAGCCATACAAAGAGTCTTGTCGCGCAAACCACTGCAGCTCCTCCCTGTACCATGCCACTCACTTTGCTGGTTTGCTCAATTTGCTTCCTAAACCCACAAAGCCTTCTGCGGGCCACACAGGGGCATGACAGCATGTCGCAAAACCCTATTTGTTCCCTGATTTACTGACCCCTGACTCCAAACCTGAAACCTGTCCCACTGTAACACACAGGTCTGGGTGAATGCCCACTGTGTGTGTGTGTGTGTGTTTGTGGGTACCTGTGCATTGTAACTGTCTAATGCTTTTCCTGCAGCTGCTTTGGTTTTGGGTCATTGTCAACCAATCATTTAGACTGAGGAATCATCTCTGCGGTGCAGCTGGGAAGGCCTGCTGTGCAGCTCACAGCTGAACTGTCCTTTCACAACCCGGTGCAGGAGGACGGAGGTGAAACTCTCCTCCTCTCTCTCTCCTGTCCTGACCGCAGCTACAACGCTGCAAACTCAGATATGACAGGGTGTCCTGTGTGCACTCTATTAGCCTTCATCCCACAGACACAGTAAGAGTCTATGTGAGTGCTTTTTTTTTTACAAGTGGGAGGCAGATGCAGGAAATACTCTGCAGGAAATACAGCCAAGTTTGGCATTTAGTCCAGGACACGAATGAGATGCATTTGAGCAAAAAGCCCTTATCCAAGTGGCATCTCCATGGAGATGCAAGGCTCGACAGCAAAACCAACCCTGCGAGAAAATATACCGCTCATCCTCATGACCTCTGAATTATAATGCACAGTCTCAGAATAAAAGTGCATTTCTGCAGCATCACTCTGAAAACACCTCCAAGGTGCTGAGATGCTGCTCACTAATGAAACGGTGCTGATTAAGCGCCCCGCCTCCTGTCTCACTCTGTTGAGTGTTGGTCTTCAGCTCCACAGCCAAAAGAGACAGAGAGCCGCACGTTCAGTTTAATAAAGGGAGTCAAAACAACCCAATGGGCCACCATGTAAACATCATTTAACTTTGGATAGGTCTCTTACCCTCGAGGACCACACGCGAGCTGAAACACAAGAACCCTTGAAAGAGACTGGTACCGTGCCATTAATCCAGTCCTAATTCGGAGACCAATTGGAGCCAAGTAATGAGAATGATTTTCAGTGGGAGTCCCCGAACGTCATTATTGAATTAAGCCCAGTTTAATTAGCACACGGACTCCATGACACACACACACACACACACATCGGTCTGTGTCACGGCAGTGAAGGTTTTTATACAAATAAAAAAATAGCCTCAAGGAAATTTTCCTTAGAGGCCATTAAGTAAAATTATCCACTTTTATAGCCCAACACTGTGTGAGCACTTTGTATGTTTCTGTATGTTCTTTATATATTAGTGAATCAGTGCTTTTCCAAATTTTCCCACTCCATTTTCCATTTGAATACGTTTGCTTGCCAGAGTTGCATTTGCAAGTGTACTGGCAGCTCACTACTTGGCAGTAAATTAAGTGGACATGGCAGCATTTCTCTTTATATACATATCACACACACTGCACTCAGAGTAATGAGAGCAGATGTAGTGGATCTACAAAATGTTGTGGTTGAACCAAAAAATGGATTAAAAACTGTATTACTTAATTTGGCAGTTACCAGGTTTTCCAAGGCCACTTTTTTTCCACCCACATGCCAGGTCTAACAGATCTTTACAGAGCTACATCACAATGCAGTTTAACCCTAATACACAAGAAGCTGACCCCTATCAGAAAGTCCAATTTGAAGGCCCAATAGAATAGAATAGAATAGAATAGAAGCATTTTATTGTTATGAGCTCAAACAAAAGTTTATAGCAACATAGCAGAGTTATGATTTATTCAGAAATTATGGTGTGTTTTACTATTGTTCAAATAGCGGATTTGCTGAGTCAGGGAAAAGCAGATAAATTGGCAAAATGTGTGCGTGTGTATATGTGTGTGGATGTGTGTGTGTGTGTGTATGTGTGTGAATGTGCATGTGTGTGTGTGTGTGTTATTGATACATACATACTGTATATACTCTTCACGGTCACTTAGAAACGTTTACAACAAAAATGTAAGGTCCACTGTGTATGATTAAGCAGAAATGATTTTTATTTTTATAAGTATAAAATTGGCTGTGTCTTGATTCATTATAGTCATTTTTCTAGTTATTTCCAAGGCATTTCTCTAATTGGCAACTTCTGTGTGTCATTCAAAGGGAAGAAGTCATCTATATTTTAATTCTGATAGCATGTTTTGAATAAAGGGTTTAATTCTGTGTCTAATGCCTGAGGTTTGGCCAGCCTAATTGTGGCTTCTTTATGTTTATATTTTTGGTAAAGTAAATTGTCATTTCAGGAAATTTGTGTAAGTGGTTTGAGTTTTCAAAAAAATCATATTTGTCAGTCTACATCACCCAACCCCATTATAATAAATGCGGTGCAGATGGTCTGATTGTGTTTGGATTGAAGATTTATAGAATTGTGAATTGTGCTGGCTGTGAACGCATTATCTTAACCTTGAAAAGATTATAGATGTTATCATTCATTTTATGATATGAAAATGATCCATTATTAAATTGACTGTTGACGGTTGGCTGTGTTTGTGCCTGGTTTTAAAAACGTCAGCATCAGCGGAACCCAACATTGGTCTCTGAGTCAGTATCCTGCTATTGGAGACAAACACGGTGAGGAGGGTTGAGGCAGGAGGAAAGAGAGAGAGAGAGAGAGAGAGAGAGAGAGAGAGAGAGAGAGAGAGAGAGCATACGCAGAGAGATCTCTCAGGATGGGAGGTGGCTGTGTCATCTTTGTTACAATAAGTACTTTATAAGAGGCCTCCAGACTCTTCAGTGCCTCGGCCCATCCAAATAGCTTAACCCTTTCGTTGTAAAAATAAAAATAAAAAAAATGGGAGAGCCACCTAAGCCACTGCTCCCACGAGGAGCCTCTTGCACCCTGAGCTTGTCACAGCACCGAATGTAGCAGAGAGACTAAATGCCCTTGAGCACAACAGGCACTTTAGCAGCAAATGCATGTCAAGATGTGAATGTGCCCATTGTGCCGTGCCCACCACAGGGCTTGTAGCAGCAAACAGGGAACGCTGCCAAGCTACAAGCCCCATTTATTGCCTGTCATGGAGAGAAGCGTCCATGTAATTGCATGTAAAATATTTTTCGGTGAAATGCATTTGTGCACCCCGACAGGATAAATCACGATAAATCACTCATCACACAGTGAGAGGAGGTCAGGAGAAGCCACTTTAATGAGCGGAGCTCATTCCTGTTGTACACGTTATAGAGATAAAATATATGATCTCCATGATTGATAGCCGAGAATCTTGCATTACTAAGCGTGATTATCATACTTTCCTGCCTTGAGGCGAGATACAGGGAGTGAGCTCCTGCATTTGATATGTGGAACCACTTATTATAGAGTATACTGCATTGTGCTCGGTTACCAGGCTGGGAGTAAGGCTTTGTGGTCTGTGGCTGTGTGTGTGTGTGTGTGTGTGTGCATGTGCAGATTTAGAGGCACAAGTGTGGGACCTATCAGATTTATTTATACAGAAAGTGTGTATGTTTAGCATGTGTGTGTATGTGTGTGTGTGTGTGTGCATAAGTGGTCCAAAAAGTCTAAAATTAAAATCTGGGTTTTTGAAATGTCTCTAATTAGAGAGGGGAGGACTGAAGCCTATTTTGAGAGCTGTGGCCGTGCACGCCCTGCCCATATGTGTGTGCACAGGCAAACAGTCTCACACAAACACCATCTCCACGTTCGGGGACAAAGGGTCCCCACTTGGAGTTTGCCTTATTAGACAATTTGTTAGATTCAACTAAGTTAAAACAAAGTGTCCATGTTGTGTGTTTCTTGTTGCGTTTATACACATTTATCAAAAGACGGACAACCAGTAACTGCAAAGACATAAACAGACAGCTAGGCTATGAATATTATCATGAGCGGGACACGAGTTGAAATAACCACCGCCTTACTGTAAAGCTCCAATAATTTACTGCAATATTTAGAGTCAAGGACAAGTGAAGACAAACCAAACAGGAAAGTTTATGGCTGCACAGCAGGCACAGAACAGTCGGTTTAATCGCTGTCTAAAGTGTTTTTGCACTTTTAATGAGGCAATTTAGTGAATTTAGCCTATTGAGACAGCGAGTGGAATGTGGTGCACGCTGGCTAACATTGTCTCATTGTTCTGTCTCATAACAAGCCTCTGTTTTCTGCTTGCGAGCAAAGGCTGCTGGTGAATCAGGATGCTTCTACAAAGAGGTGGCTACAATCTCTTTGGCCCAGATACTCTCACGGTAGCTTTAGTGACATCCGTGAGAATGCTGCTGTTGTGTGTGTTGTTGTTTATAGGACTGTGTTTTGTTATTTGTGTTTTGCTTTTTTGGAGTAGTTTTTAATTTATTTGAATTGATATTGTGTGACAATGGGCAATGCAATAGGCACAAAACAATAGGTAATCAATGTAATTCCAGAAATAGTGGCTACAATGTAATCAGGTAATTAAGCATTTATATTTGTACTGTAGCAATTATATTTATATGGTTCCAATCATGTGCTACAACTTTTGGGGGAATGAATACAATACAGACTAAACCTGACGTTTGTGATCGGGACACTTCACCTGAGCATTGACTGCAAAACAAACAAACTTCAATCTACTATAAAACATCTCTGTGTAAATCTGCGATCAGTCATCACACATTAATCAGATTACATTCCATTAGTATCAGCAAACCTAACTGATAGAACGCACGCAAGCACTAACACACACACACACAAACACGCACACACACACACACAGAAGCCACAGGCATTCCCACTATAGACACCAATTATATCCATCTGTATCCATGTGTTGTCTACCCAGAGCAGGAACTGTGGGAGCCGCTGTGGTCAGACACAGGGAGAGGGAAGTTAGCGCTGGCAGAGAAAAGTCAAAGTCAGGCATTTTTGGAGTAAGATAAGAAGTGAGCTCCACTGAAAAAAAAATAAAAGAATAAAAGAAACGAAAATAACAAAAAGGCCACTCTGGGATATGAGATTACTATGACAACACTTCATCGTGTTTTTGCCAAGTTTTGAAATATCTAATCAAAAAACCAAAACAAGGTGATAAGTGAAAAACACATTCGTCATCCAAACAGGGTGCAGCCAGAGCACAGCACATTGGGCCTGCGGAGACGTCCCGCTCTGGCCATGTTACTTTGACCTGTGAGGGCACAATAAAACCCAGGCCTGTGTGGCACTGGCAGGTGCTGTAGCGCCATATAAAGCCCTGAGTATCCAGTGTCAGGCTTTTGTTTGCTGTTTTGAGTTATTGCTGACCACCGCCCCACCTAACATATGCGGAGGAGCACCCACTCCCCCTCCTCTCAACACCTTTCCCCACATAAATAAACCCTAACGCTGCAGGAATGCCTGGGGTCCAGCGCTCACCCAGCTATTGGAATTTTCCCCGCTGATAAGATGACTGTTTGCGACGTTTCATCGACACACTGACTCACACACCCAACGAGAACCACCGAAACATCTGCTGGCCCTTTGGTTTCCATCCACACACGGACCACAAGTGAGAGACCCACAATGTGACTCAGAAGATAGAACGGTGGTTAACGGCGCACACAGATACCGACTGCAACCAGTCGATAATCGAGTTGAAGTAAGTTGGCTGAGAGGGAACAAAACAGAGGACTCGTCAGATGCAGTAAACAATAGCAGAATATATAGTGGTTGGCCTGAAGGGGCCCGAAAATATACACAGAGACACCAAATAAACGTGGGGTTAAGCATAAAAACAGGGCCGCTGTTAAATAAGCACATGTAACCTCAGGCCCTTTTCGGGGAAAGATTCGTTCAAGTTGGGTGTTTTGCACTTACGTGTCTGGTAAATATAACTCTACAGCCAGGGGTCATTAACTTGTTTTAATACAGAGAGGGAAAGCAGGGAAACGACTCGTGTGCTTGTGTCTGTCAGACAGTAACAAACCACAACCTGACAGAACCTCTAAAGCTCATTAACTTACACTATGTTTCATCCATACAAAAGCCAAGTTGAAAAATATCACAGTGGAGAAAAAGAGCACTCTGACCCCAACGAGGCACACAGTGGAAATTAAAGCTTATGCAATAGGTAATGAAAATACAAATGGATAGAGAAGGAGCTGTGCAACAGTAGAGGAGTAAGGGTTTATTTACCATCCTCTTTATATTTGGAGCCAATAAAATACTTTGTTGCTGTGAATCTTTTCCCGTTTTTTTTTCTTATTGAGATCACAAAGACAGTGAAAGGAAACCTATTCAAAGGCCAATTTACTGGATCGTTCCATGGATCCTCACATGATGTGAATCTGTTAGATAAGACGACAATAAACAACAAGCCCGCTCCAAAAAAACAACAAAAAAAGCTACTGATTAAATGTTTGAGTTCACATCATTTTGATTCACAGAATCAAAATGATTTATTCAAGAGTAAAATCCTTTACTACAGGCCGACACGAGATGATGAAAATCTATATTTTATATCTTGCGTGCAGACATGAAGGTGGCACGCACGAGTCATCTGACTCTAGGCAAAAAAACACACAAAGGCATATTAACTATTGCTAAAACTAAGATTGGGCCTTTGTTGATCAACCCCCTTTAGCTACTTTCACATCTGTTCATTTACGCATGACTCTCATTGATAAAAATGTTACCACTCTTGCTGGATTATTTTTATCTTAAACCCCTGACTACCAGCTGGCAACGTTGTCATAGCAGGCTCAAGTTCAGACATGCAAAGAGCAACTGTCCTGCAAATGTGAAGGGGCACCCGATCAATGACGAGCATCCCGACCCCATAACACGAGCATGTGTGCCCACTCATCGCCCCCCACCCCACCCCACCCCCTAGGCTCCAAAGCCACAAGTCACCGACAACGATGGCAACAAAATACGGGAATGTGGTTTTGACTGTGGGTGAAAACCACAAGCAATGAAGCACCAGAACATTCGCACATAGACTGCCACTGTACATTTCCCCCATTTGTCTGTTATCCATTAAGCTCAGCTGCCACCGCACAGCACTGAGAAAGTAATTACCACTCTATGTGTTTCTGGGCTACAGCCAGAATGTGCATAATATGGATTTATCCTAAAGAGGAGAAACGACAACGATGGCAACAAAATACGGGAATGTGGTTTTGACTGTGGGTGAAAACCACAAGCAATGAAGCACCAGAACATTCGCACATAGACTGCCACTGTACATTTCCCCCATTTGTCTGTTATCCATTAAGCTCAGCTGCCACCGCACAGCACTGAGAAAGTAATTACCGCTCTATGTGTTTCTGGGCTACAGCCAGAATGTGCATAATATGGATTTATCCTAAAGAGGAGAAAGAAAACTTCATTACAAAAAAAAAACTTAATTTAAATTCTTTCATGAGACTGTAAACGTTAGAGACAAAAATCTGAAAGTGAAGCGACATTGCTCCACTGAGGAGCTCTGGCTCCTCCTCCTCCATCGGACCCCAGTGTTGAAGATCTGTTAGTCAGGGGATTTTCAGTCTCCAGGGGCACATCCCTCTGAACCGCCTGCCAAGCCTCTCCTCTTCCTCCTCCATCCTTCCCCCTGCTCTGCTCTGTTTTTTGTTCACCTCTCCTTCCTCACGTCCCCCCTTCCTCAACTCATACATTCACACGTCTCCTTCACTTGAGTCTCTTTTCAACTTCCATCACTTATTCAGGGGTTTTCTCCTCCACACCGGCCCTTTTCACTTTCGCACTCTTATCTATCCTGCTCGCCCTCCCGCTCCTCTTCCTCTCCCCGCGATCCAGCTCCTTTGCAGCCATGCATAATTATGCCTAAACACAAGGCTGTGCAGGCGCACATCTGGAAGGAGTTTGGACATGGCAGTTTCCTACCAAGACGACTAAATATTTAGGTTGAGAGTTACTGCGTGTGGATGAACTCGTGATGGAGGGGGTGGGAAGGGGAGAGAGAAAAGGCGAGCTGCAGATAAAGAAAAAGAGGGAAAGTGGGACAGATGGCGGGAGTTTGTGTAAGAAGGCTGAGCAGCACAATGCATCATTAGTCCGGTGATTAGTGTGAGTTTATAGAACTGTTGTGACATACAGCAATGTAATTAGAGGGCTGCACAAGTATTGAGAAGCCACGGGCAGGAGGTGATAATACTGTGGAGACTGGTTGCACCTTTATGGCTGGCAGGAACAACAAACAGCCAACTAATAGTTTTAATAAACAAATCCCCATTGGGATTTCCCATGAGGCTGAGGGGCCTCAGCTGGAATGTTCACAGGGGCCAGCTGTTGTGCATTACACGTAGCAGGCGGCCCCAGAAGCCCTGGTTCTGGTGTCCTCCAGGCTTGCTCAGCATGGAGGAGAGCATTCCTCCAGGCTGCTCCAGGCAAGAGGGCAGTGGGGCTGGTTGTCGGGGTGTTCGATTGTGGGGAGATACTGTGGTGATATATAAAGCTCCCTGCCGCACCTGGGATACTGTCAGCAGTCTCTGAGCGGACTGAGGAATGTCAGGAATAACAGGAACATCAACACAACGTCTCACATTCCACATCTGGAGCCAATGTCGTGAGCAGCGACGGGCGCTTGAGGAACTGCACCGATTCTTCGGGAAAGTGAACTTTTTCCAACTTTTCCAAGAACCAGGCAAGGTAACCGGCGTATTCCGTGTGGAATGGTTTGCTCCTTGCACCGAGCATCACAAAAGTGTCAGGGGAATGCTGAGCATCGGTACAAAAATGACTCTGTCATTTGTAGGTGCAGACATGGAAGATTATCTTCTACCACCTCAAAAACTGCTGCCCAAGACTTTTTATTTTTTTAAATCTCTGGTTTTCCAGCAATGTGTTCCCCAGATGTTTACCATGTCTTTATTAAGCACGAAATAAAAAGCTCTCTAAGTGGCCCACTGGCTGCCTTCAGCTCTCCTGGGGGATAAATCCCCTGACTTTACTTCCCATTTGCTTGCTATAGTGAGGCAGTTTGAAATTCTTTCACTGTGCCCATGTGGAACCAGTATTTTCCCCACTGGGTCAGAAGACAGTAACATGCTGTGGGAATGACGACATGTCTTCACAACGTTACAAACATGCAAAAGCGCAACCCCAAAAAATGTGTCACTGACATGTTGATAGTGCATCCATCATGAAAAACAGTATGTTTTGGCCAATAATGTGGTCCTTTTGAGTTCTGTCCAAACAGACCACATGTGTAATTGCTTTATAATTGATAAATATGACACTGAATTGGTGGAGAAACGCCAGCGTCTCAGTTCTCACCAAACAGTTTTGGCGTTTTCTGTCCTCAACTGGAAGGTGATTGTGAGACAGGGTGTTGCAGTATTGAAAGTGGGCGCCAACCCAACAGTGAAGCACAAAGCCGGATGTAAGATACTCAGAAATGTGTTTCTGTTTATAAGAGCTGTGCTAGGCCCAGTCAGCTGGACCATGTGCACAGGGTGGTGGTGAAGGGAGAGGAGGATCAGGCCGAGTCAGATTTAAAGTGACAGGGTTGTGTCGGGGAGGCTGGGCCACGATGATGGCTACAGTCAGTTTGCCCTCTCACTGATCTCCCTAATGCTTTACAGAGAGCCGGTTGCTCAGCCCACCACTACAGAGCCAAACCAGATCAAGATGTAAACTTCTGACCTAACACGACTCATTACTGCAACCAGTCCTCAGTACAGTTAAAGCTAAGGTCATGGGGTCGGAGCCGCGAGGCCTCGACTCCTACACTCTTGTGTGAAAGTATTATTTTGTTGTGTCTTTTTGTTGTTTTTAAATGATCAATCAACCAATAACACTGATCCATCACCAATTAAATGTGACCAATTCTGAAATGACACTGTGGCTCCTCAGCCAATTAAATCACACATGCAGTTGACTATGTTGAGGATGACTGGTTAATACATTATCCTCCAAAAATCGCAATACTGTATACCTGACACTATGATTTCACTAGTAAAGTGAATAATAATAATAATAATAATAATAATAATAATAATAATAATAATAATAATAATAGTAATAATCATAATGTCAGCAGATACATGGGGCCACACTGGGCTGATAGTTAGAGTGTAGTCAGAGTGAAGTGATCAGACTCACAGAGTGACCGTCCTGTTGGGGAGCAGGCTCGGATCCGGAGGTTCAGTCAGCTCCTCCTTGGTGCAGCTGACTCTTCTGCCCAGTACCGGGGCGCCGTGCGCTTTGGGGCGCTCGTCCGTGCAGCTGCAGCCGCTGGTGGAGGCGAGCAGCCCGGGACAGGCCTGGGAGAGTCTCAGCAGCAGGAGCAGCATCAGTACCAGCCGCCCCGGCAGCAGAGGGATGCCAACGCCGGGCGCACGCATTGTCCTTGGGCTGGATCTCACCTCAGCTGCGCCCCCGCCTCCAGTCATCCCATATCTCCACCATGAAGCCGAGGAGGGCGAAGGGCGCGCGGAGTTATCTCCCAGCTTTGAGGTGGATGGAAAACTCGCAGCGCGTCTGCTCAGTAATGAACACGCGTCATCCGCTCAGTGCCAAACTACTCAGCGCCGCTGGATTTCCAAGTGTCCCGTTATGGCAGCCCGGGCGCGCGACTCCCTGCGCTCCCAGCCGTCAGCGACTCCACGAGACGCGTGAGTCCATCCAGACGTCCTCAGCACCGACACAGCAGCAGCAGCAGTCTGACATCTACACGGCCCCGCGTGCATCCAGAGGTTGAGTGTGCGGAGTCACAGCCAGAGCCACGCTGTCATCTCTGTGAATGAGTAACGCAGAAAGAACAAAGTTATATTCTCACACTGTTCGCGCTTCTCTTTTATCCCTTTCCTGCTTCCCCCCTCGCGCGCAACAGGAGCGAGAGGAAAACTTGACAGAAAGTCTGAGACAGGCTCCTCTGCTAATTCCCCCAAAATCTAGCGGTTTTGCCTCTTGCGCCTGTGTCACACTCTGACTCCCTCACTCACTCACCAGCCCTGGTGCGCCCCGCTCCGTCTGCGTCTGCGTCTGCGCACTGCTCCCCGCGGTCCTAGCGCATCCTGCCCCATCCGCACAGAGGAGGACTCACGTGCGACCCGCGGTTTAACCCACCTGGACTCACTTCACCACAATGCATCAGCCGGATTCATGTACAGTGACTGACCTAACTGATGTTACACAACAAAACAAAACAAAACACAAAAGAGTAGGTTTGTTGCAAATTTGCCTTTCTATACATTTATTTTAAAATTTTCTAGTGTCTTTTTCCAAATAATGGTCACAGTTGCCTAAATACAACTAATGCATTTGCAGTGTGATTACTCCAGGTGGAATGTTGGCATGTATCCTAAAAGCAAATCGCTAGGGTTACAACAATAAATACTACTACTAATAAAAATGAGGTTGTGAGAGTGGAGGTGCCACGTCGCTGAGGTTTGATTCGAATCGGCTGCTTCCATTCAGGTAGTTAAAGACAGGAAGGCCCTGATTTCAATGAAGGCAGGCCTGCATCAGCAGAGCAAACTATGAATGAGCGCTGAAGGCCTCTTGTGTATTGTGCGTTTCAGCAGATCAAAGGCTTTTCACTGAATCAGTGGGGAGGCAGAGGAAGTAAAGACTTTTATGGATACACTTCAGCAACCTCTGTATTGTTGTTGCAAAAAAAAAAGTTATTGTAGCTCGGAGGAGTTTGAGCATGAGATGCTGAGGTATCGCACTGTAGATGATGTAAGATTTAATTTCCCTGCTCTCTTGGAGGCCATGGGAAAAAACAGGCAAGCCATAAAATACTGCTGTCTATAGGTTCTTTAATGTAAGTCTCTGTGTGGTGATGGGCGCATACTGTATATGATAATATAGAAGGTGATGGAGGCAAGCTAGACTTACCCTGCTTAACACAACACAACACAACTGCAGCCCTATTCAAAGTCAACTGACTGAGAGTGTGGTGCCATATGTCAACTGTCAAAGGAGATATAACAGATCAACTAGGCTACATGTTGATACTTGCAAAAACCAAATGCTTTGATTTAGGGATATCAAGAGGGAAAAAATATCACAAACCTCAATCTACTGTTGAAAGAATAATGTTTTTTTTATATATGCGCCCCCCCCCCCCCCTCGAAAGAATCACACCCAGTTCAAACAAAATGTAGGGGATCATAAAGTTCCTCGAGGTCTCTTTTTCACATTTTTGCCTGTAGAGTATGGAAAGTTCCCGAGATCCAGCAATGGAGTCCTGTTATAAAAATACTTTTTGATATACGAGAGGCCCCGGCAGGATGGAGAGTGTGGCGATTTGAATCTGGAGAACGTTTCAGAATATGAGAAGGTGAAGCGGGAAAGCGTTGAAAAGGGACTGTAGGCAATTGGTCCTGACGCGTATTCACTGACATATCCAAACTGCAGGCTCCTGAGTGGTGCGAGAAGTATAATGGTGCACTGTGCTCTGACCCTCACTGTGGACCCCGGGTTTGTTATTCCTGTATATGATACTGTACACTGGAGCAGGCTCAGAAAGTCAGCATGATTGCTGAAATGAAGCACGCAGAGTAGATGGGCGCCTGCTCAGCAGTGAAACAGAGGGCTGTTTATCCAAGCTGTTAAATAAGGCTTCAAGTACAACACCCCCCCCCCCCCCCCCCCCCCCCCCCCCCCCCCCCACCCACCAACCCCCCCCCCCCCCCCCCCACCTCCACACGGCCCAAATCTCTCTCATCTGGAGAGCAGTTTCCATTTAAAATGTCACGTTCCAAACTGCACATTACATCAAATTGTACTTAATGGCATCCAGACAAACTTTAATGTCGTTCCAACATTTTCTCTCCATGCTCCCCACAGCTCGCTCGCTGCTTATAGCCAAGCAGGCAATCTCCCCTTCTCCCTGCTCCACATCTGGACTCCATTCCAGGTGGAGTGTTGAGAAGGGGGGGAATGTCGGGAAGAGATAGGTAAAGCACAGAGAAGCTTGGCGGCTTGAAAAGTGACACAGAGGAAGTAACAATGATGTCGGTATGGGGAAGTTTGTTTGTTTTTTTTATGCATGACAGACAATATGAGGGATGACAGGCTGGTTGGCTGTTTGCTGGCTCCTCCTCCCATTGTCCAACAAAATCACACGCTACAGCAGAAACATCTAAAAACAAGTTGAAGGCATCATCGGAAATGTGAAGCAGACACAGTGAGCGCTGAGGCCGAGGCACAGCTCAGGCTAACGCGTCTCCCTGTGAACAAACGAAAAACTTCCAGTGGGGAAGCAAACATGAGGGCCCTCATCTGTGAGTGAGTCGAACTCGAGGATGCCACGACATCTAGTGGTGTGATGGGCAGCACACAAAGCTCTAACCCCCCTGTGCTGCCACCAGGGGCATTTCCTGAAAGGATGGTTTTAATTATGGATTTATGGAAACATTAAAACTGTCTCTTTCCCAAATTATTGGGTTATCAAATCTTAACGTGGTGTCGTATTTTTCAGCAACAAAATACATTTGGGGGCCGTGAGGAATTATTGTTGGGAGCAGATGTGCCAGCGTAGTGTAGCAGCTTATCCAGTGAAAATACTGCAAAAAAATATTGCATGATCTCAGGTTTAATTTACAATCCATATTCAAAAGTCAGTTATGTAACCAATGTGAGTAAACAAAAATAAGTTTCATAAGCTACACATTTGCCTGTTCTGTCCAGTCATAACTTATATATTAGTGTATTCATTGCTCCCTCCTTCTCCAGCTCTTTCCCACGTTTAGGGACACATTTAAAACTGTACTAATAGTGCCCTCTTCTGGTTAGTACAGTGAAATACACAAGTTTTACTTCATAAAAATGAAGTAAAACTTTTTTTTTTATCAGGGTCATATTTTACATGGACTGTAATAAAACATGCAGACTGATATGTCCGAAATATTTCAACAGGTGGACAACTCCAAATCAAATTCACATAAATAAGATTTCAAAGGCGGCTCAAGGTGGAACTCACCTTGGCAGCCTGGTGCTGCATAGTCTGCTAGATGTGGCCAACACCCTTCTTGTCAAACCTGTCTTCTTTCAACAGTGATATGACCGCTCCCATTTCTAAACTAATGTGAGTGCCAGCTGCATTCACATCATCACCAGCGTCTGAACGATCCTCAGAGCTGTGCAATCTCACAGTCATCAAAGCTACTGTAGTATATGGAAATGTGTGGTTAAATGAAAGTCATCAATTCACATCTACATCAAAAGAAAGCCCATGCGGACAAAGGGAATAACATACATTTTCATCAGGATCAATTCACAGCCCATTTATCGCAAATGGAGATTCCTAAAAAGCAATCTGTTAAATGCATTTTCAGACTGAAACAGTTATGCAACAGAAGAGATGTAATGATATATGGTACGTTAAATAGGCTATTTCCACAGAACCCACTGTTATTGTTATAGATCTGCTGAATTAACAAGATCAAACTTTGTGTTTTTACTAAGTAAAGCTTTACACAAAATCAAACTTATATTACTGTTATTTAATATTTGCCATTCAACGTGGCAAATACAGAAAGAAAACTCATTCAACCCCTGCAGGTGGTAATGATATGACGTGTCCTCATGTAATGTGAAGTTTTTGTCGAAGTCCTTAGGAAAACCAGGCCAGAGACGGTGGAGAAACAGTGATAGTGCATGACGATATTCTCACTTTCGACACGATTCCACATTACACCAACACAATAATTATCAGTGAAGAAACTTTAGGTTGTGCGGTTTTATTAAGTGCCAACAATATAGTGTACCTCGGAGTACTGCTGTAACTGGACAAGTGTAGTATCATCATCAAATCTTTGCACACTTACTGTGTGCGTGATGCATCCTAAATACTTTAAATTTTATAATACAGTTCAAACACAAATACATCAAAAAATATTGTGCATTGAATGAATCTCCCTCATAAGCATCAAAACAGCCAAACAGGTCAGCAAATATGTATTTTTTTTCATTAGTTTTACTCAAGAATTCAGCTTACAAACGCAATACTGAAGAACTCAAGGGTTTTTCTGTAAAGCTCTAGCACAACGTCTCTTCGTCTTCCCCTCTCCCTCACTCATGCACACGCAAACACACACAGACACACACAGGGAAGGTATGCACAAGCCAACACACTCCTGCATGTAAAAGCATGCAGCCATCCAAATCCAAACAGAGCACTATCTGCATACAGTGCATCTGTAAGAGGCATGCAGTGTAGGTGAGACTTTGGTCCCTTCGTGTCAGCAAGAAAGTCAAACGATTCTAGAGCTACAGATCTAGATCCTTGATATTACATAATCCAGCTTCAGTACAATGAGACCTGACTGAGTCCATGGCAGCTGTGCATCATTAGAGCTATGATTAACCTAAAGAGACTGTTGAGGCCGGGCCTTATGGAAAACAAAGCCACGCGATTGATACAATTATTAATAATGTGAATCATATTGCAAAATATAGTTTATATATGGAATCGGAAAAAAAAAAACACCTGGCATATCATTGACTAATGTCCACCTCCATTCTGCATCCCAAGGTCTATTACTGAGTCAGATTATGTGGATCTTTAGGCAGAAAAGCAGCACTCTCCGTCCCAGCTGGGACAGATGTGGAGTGGCAGACTCAGTGGCGAGGGGACACGGTGGAGTGAGGGGAACTACCTGGGCCTTGGTACCTCTGTTTGGCATGCTTCTCACAGTACATCACATCTCCCACCCAGAAGTGGCCTCTCATCCTGAGGTTAAGACCACAATCTGTGCAGGTGTAGCACTCTGGGTGGCGGTAGCGGTCGTCCACAATGCGCACAGCCTGTGTACTGTGGAAGGATAAATGCAATCAATGAGCTGACACACACACACACACAAGTCTATATGAGAACTATACAAAACAATTTCCAGTGCAAATATAACTACAGAGATCAGCACAGACAGATTACGTTTCAGAAGAAGTGACACACTGACAACTGACAACAATAACATTAGCACAATCATGTCATATTGGAACAAATGCACTGACAATGTGTTGATACAAATTTCTTCAAATGCAGTTTTCCCTGTTGAGCAGACCTACTTCACTACGACCGCTACCACTGCTACTAGCTTTGTCTTCCTACCACTCCCATTTGAACATTGACAAATGACTGTACCAGATGCTAAATAATGACATTTTGTTCAACTTTTGCAAAATAAATTATTTAAATAGAAAATAAATTGAATACTACTACTACTACTATTACTACTAATAATAATAATAATTATAATAATAATATCATCACACTCCATATCTGGTGAATACTACATGAGGAAAAAAACTAACTAACTACCGTAACTACAAACCTATGTTATCCCAGTGAGTATCTTAGACAGAAGAAACTTACACAATGCTGGTGCCACACTTCTCACAGGTGTGATATTTGTTTACTCCTGCCACTGGAGTGCTTGGTTTGGGGACACTAGGTGAAAGTTTCCCTGGGAACCGCAAGGCTGCCTCTGGAGTCAAAGACACACACACAAACACACACACAGAGCTAACATAGATGTTTTGACCGGCTTGTGTGTCTCTGTTAATCATATCAAGACTGTTTCCACTGCCCTTTGTCAGTGGAGCTTGTTTGTGTTTCCCACGAGTCAACAGTGGCTCATCACCACTGGGACACACTTAATGAAATAAGCGTCCACACATTGGTCCTTATCACATCATGGAAGAATGTTATTTCTGTCTGGATTCATTTGTCCTGACACTTATCAAAGCAAAGCAGAGGGGTGGGATTGGAACAATTCTATGATACGCTGCTGAAATTATGAACAGCACTGTTTTCTCCATCAAGCACACGTGATGACCATATGGAAGAACCTAGTCTACAGCTCACACTCATTCTTTCTGAGGGGATTTCAAGATGTCCAGCAAACAACTGCAGGATTGACATGGACAAGTCATTAAAGCAACCACTGCTATAATTCTGTAACATGCAGGCAAACATTTGTTTCTCCTATAAGTTCTAACACATTTCCTCCAACTGCTTATTGTCTTTAATGTTGTATTTTTTTTTTAAGATCATCCATTTCACACCAAAAACAAGATTCTGGACCTGTCTGTGCATGAGCTACACACCAGGTTATGGGAGGTGAAATAAGCTCTGCATTGTCTCATTTTTGTTACTGTGTGCGTCTAACCTTTCTCATCAGCCTCCAGGACCTCTTGCAGCATTTTAAAGGTGTTGGACTGGCGAGGTGCCGTGCGGGACTCCTTGTTCTCCTGGATCATCTTGTACACCTCTGAGTCCCTGTCAAACCTCTGCATGGCAAAGTCAGAGCTCGAACTACTGTGGGGAAAAAAACACAAAAAATTCACTCGACACCGTTGTCTAGGTGAAAGTCTGAACTCTTGTGAGCGTGATTTGGACTGAGTCCAGGGGAAGTGAGGGAAGAGGCAGCTGCTGGCTTTGAGACTTTGACCTCCAAAACAGTGAGTCTAGATTGCGAACGACAGACAACAGGCAGGTCACACACCACTTGCACAACAGTGTTGGCTCTCAACAGCTATCACCTTACAAGATGTTTTCGAACACAAGAAAACAACCCAAGTTAAAAGACAACAAGGAATGAAGACTATACTGTGCATTTTCTAATATAATAACGGTTAAAGTCAACAATCGACCTGTCAATGTTTGGGCGTTAGTAGAAGTGGTTAGGAAACTTCCACCTGTGACATACGAGATGCTTCTTCAATAACAATCCCCCAGCACAGAAGAAACACATGCACTCAGGTCTGAACTGACAGATGTACTTGTGCGTTAGGAGACGCACAAAAATGCAAAGTATGTTCTTGGTATCAGTGTTTGTCTGGAGAGAGATGCTATGTTTGCTGTCAGCAGGAACCGTTGGGCTGTTAGGGGCCACGTGTGCTTTGTTGTCTCCCGCCTGGAGCCGACTTGTCAGCCAGTATCAGTCGACTTAACCTGACTGACTGGCCCATCTGTTGTCACATACAACAAATGTTCCCAAATATTTACTGTTCAACTGGCACTTTCACTATGAGAATGCTGCTCCAAGAAAATGGCATCATCGTCACTGATGCGAACTGTTTGCTACTGTGACTTCATATCTAAACTAAAACAATCATTAGGAAAATAAATATGTATACACAATTCCCCAGTTTACTGCAATGATAAGTAGTTTCCCAAAATAATACAAATAAGTCTGGGTCAAATAGTCAAACCCTCTTGAACCATGGTATTGAGACTAACTCTTTAAGTCTTTCCTGATGTTGCTCTGCTCTGTTACTGTAGCATATTACCTTTTTGCTGTGACAGATTTCTGTTTTTTCAGTCTGTAAAACAAATGCTTACTTGTTTTACCAAAAAACTAAATCCAATGTTGCAATGTTGCACAATTTATTCATTAAGTCTACTCTGCAAAATGTCCTCATCGATAAATTCTCTCATTTCCTCACAATTGATCATGAATGGAGAGATGGCAAACCTGCAAGAAGACAAAAATGCAACCAAAAAATGAATGTTCAGGGCCTTTCCTCACTGAACGTGGTTCAAATTGAAAACAGACCTTTTAAGCACACCCTAAAACATCTAATGTTCAGCTCCACCCTCTGCAATCTATTTCCCCTTTACGCCTCACTCACCATCCCCTCTCACATGCAATCTGAAAACGAACAGAAAGTCTCTGTGAAATTGGAGATAAATAAAAAAGATATATGAATATAAAAACATGAGATGTTGGTCAGAGAGAATGACATTCATGTGACAAACTGTCGAGTGTGCAGATTCACAGTAGACACATGTCATGAGTTCACATAGTAAAGACAACTACAGACTAGCTTGTCATCTTGGAAGTGTTCTTGCAAATAGTGTCGCGTCTACACAATTTACACATCTGAAACATGTGTTGCTGGTATCCATACCCAGACATGCCAAAGGGGACAACAATGATAACGATCTTCTCATAGCAGGAAGTTAAAATGCGTGAAGGGAAAACATATCTCAGCTCAGAAGAATTAAAGGAATTCCAACCGTATCTGAGTTTTCTGCAGTAAGACACCAAAAACCTGTGTCTTCTGACCAAACGCATCACAATGACAAAACTGAATCCACAACACTCACCTCACAGAGAAAGAGAAGGAGAACAAAGAGAGGCAGCTCAGCTTTTCCCCACTGTTACAGTCCTATTACGTCCAACACTGCCGGAGCGAATGAGAGCACACAAGGGAAAAAACAAAACAAAACAATACTAGCAAACACTAAGATGCTTGACACACACACACACACACACACACACACACCTCAATCTAAACCAGACAAGACAGAAAAACAAGAGTCTAAGTGAAAGGTGTGCCTCTGGGCTGAAACTCATTGGCCACGCGACTTAAAGGGGTGGGTAAAAGGGTGTCGCAGAATCTGTGATTGGCTGGAGAGGAGGAGCTGGAGGATTGCTATGGAGGCTGGGGGCTCCAGACTGGGGGCCAATCAGGGGGAGAGGTAAAGTCAGACGTTTTTGGCAGTATGGGGTGTTTGGCAGTGACTGCAGCTGCTGACGCGTCATATCACATGCAGCGGTTACCCAGGAGGAAACTGAGGCCAAAGTCAACCGTCCTGCACTGTGGAAACACAGGCACCCGGCTCTCCAGCAGAGAGAGTGGACACAAAGGATTATATGAGACTGAACCAAAATCTCGACTTCTACTGAGACCAAAGAAAAACCAAAAAGTGAATCTACAGAATATTTGACATAATGAGTCACAATACAGCTCCATCAGCCACATGAAGCAGGAAACTGAAGTCGCTGACTCAGAGTGTAGCTGCAAACAGCTTAAAGCAACACAACTTGTGTTTCAACACATTCACAGGTTGGATAACAGGCAGGTTACACTATAACCTGCCTTTCCACAAAATATTGAACAGGAAGAAAAAAAACGCTGCCTGTTCACCTGCGTCGGGGAGACATGGGTACATCACGATCAACTTGGGGCGAGTAGCGTCCTGGTGGGGTCGGGGTTCTGCTGGACACAGAGTTGTTCCTGTAGTCTGTTGGGGGCGTGAACTCCTGTGGTGGACAAGAAAAGTCACAATGACTCTATTGCAAGAACCAAATACTGATCATTTACATCCATCATATCTACAGCTACTGAAGGTACTGAACTCCGGCTGCTGACCGAGTGGCATCAGTACTACAGCGCACAGTGAATCTGTCAGCGTCTGACAGATCATCTGAGTGAGAGAGTAACATGATGTCTGTGAGTCCACGTTGAGATCAACTGGGACAGTAATGCAACTGAGAGCTGTTTGCAAATTGCCAATAAAACCAAAAAGAAGAAACTAAAATAATGACATGAGTGAAGGCAATGGTGATGAATGTGCTGTGTTTAGTATAGAGAAAATACACGTGGGAAACACTTCATGGACAAAGATCACATTAATTAATTAACATTGCATTACTGATATCTTCAGTTCATTCATATAAATTATTCGTTTCAAATTAAGTGAATACTTGACTTGACAGTAGAGGGCGCTGTGCACCTGCAGTACTCAGCAGGCCCATAAAATAACTCTGAGCATCAGTGAGATCAATAAAAATAAACATTTTTATTCCTGCTGTTCTAAGCAGAAAACAGAGTCAGTGGCACACAATTATACTGTAAAGTGCAAAGGTTGAGCTGTTTAACTTTGATTACATGATAAGGAGGTCTGTATGAGCTGATAGTGAACCTGACCTCAAAAGACAAGGCAATACAACATTCTGCACACAGCAGATAAACACAACCCGGTCCCCTGTACTGTCAGGGAAACCAATAAAACAAGTCAACCTGCATAACACAGAAAGCAAACTCATGCACTGCTGAAATATTAAAAAATAATAGTCAATACAAAATGACTTTTTTTTTTTAAAAAAAAGCAACACGTTCCAAAACAGTTTCACAACCTCCAGTTTGCTGTGGAAACAGGGCAGTTACTCTGTTTTAGGTCTGAGCAGAGTCCAGGAAAAAAACTCAGTGAGCTTTATAATGAAAGTCGTGCTCTTGACTTGTCTGTGGGCTTTTGTACTCTGGGTTTTTCTTCCTTAATCGTCACCAGCTGGCATCATTGTTACACAGGTTCCATCCAAGGCAGAAATGTCTCCACCCAGCTCCTGAAACCAGCACGTCTGAGACTCGAGCTGGAGCTGATGCTGGAGTTTGATGCTGACACAGTGGCACTGATGGAGTCAAAGATGTGTGTGTCCAGTGCCAGCACCCGCTTCCAATTCAGCAACTCTTTGAACAATGTCTCTGTTCTCAATTGAGTCAATTTTTCCTCGTCTTTTTCCTTAGTGAGTGGGCAGATTAGTGGTGCGTGCCAGGAAGCCTTTACCAGAAGCGATTATTGGGACGTCTCCCTGTGATTCCTCTCAGGATAAACCCAGCATAATAAGTGCAGGCTCATAAGATCACATATTCCATATCATCAGAACACAGGACTAAGAGACCCATGTCCTCTCCCGCTGTGAACCAATCTCAGGGGCATATACCTGACACACATACATGCTTCAAGGATTGTTTCAGGAAGGCCGAGTGAAGCCACACAGTATGTGCATACGACTCCCCGCTAATGCAAAACAAAGCCATGTTATATAAGTGGTTCTGGAGTGTGGATCGTAAGGCTCTACAACAACAGGGGAATTTACGAACAAAATCACAACTCTAATCTACAAGACTCAAGAGGAATGCAATGAAGTAAAGAAAAACAAAAAGACGGAGAGAGAAAAAACAAGCACGCCAGCATGACAGGGAGAATGTGGCTCTGATTGAGCCTGACCCTGGAAAGTTAAAAAAAAAAACAAAAAAAAACTAAGCAGTTCTTCCACCATCATCCATTCTGCGGTATACAGTGCCAGAATCTTATGACAGTAACCATGGCACGACTGGCAAAGGCCTTTAACTGCTTTCCCTAAAACCATCATTGTTTTAAAGTCATCATTGTTCCATCATAGGCCATTAAACTATTACACATGCTTGATCTGAGTGCTGCAGTGTTTTTGGTAAACTGTCCCACGGCAGTGCCAACAATGCCCCTACGTCTCATGCCCCAACAAACTCAGGGAGAGGCACAGGCGAGCTGAGGAAAACATGTTATTTTATCTGATATGGGAGCATTGCTCAGAGATGGGAAAGACCACTGGAGAAAAATTCTTCCTGGTTCCTGTGGCTGGCTAAAGGAGGAAGCTTTGATTAAAGCTGCACTCAACTGTAATCAGGACTTCATAGTCAACATACCAATGACCTACCCTAATGATCCTCGAGTTGGCCTTGAGTTACACATGCAATAACATAACCTTAGGATAGATGGACAGATGGACAGATGGACAGATAGACAGATAGATAGATAGATAGATAGATAGATAGATAGATAGATAGATAGATAGATAGATAGATAGATAGATAGATGTGTGAGTATGTGGAAACATACTTTTTAAAAGGCCCAGAAACCCCATTAGTCTGAGACAAAAACAATATTTTCTGACATAGTTAGAAGAGTTTGGGGTGTTTTACTTGACAGATTTCTGTATTTGTGTTTTTTTGGGCAGGGGACAATAGGAAAATAGTAGATTTCTGCATCAACAGGCTTTGCTAATGCTGCGTGACAGTCTTTACTGTTTTCAAAAATATAACTGGTTATTGTCTATTATAATAGAAACAACTAAGAGTAGCATTTTTAATGGTACTTAAAGAAAAAAATGTTGTTGCTGATTTTATGTGTAACATAAATGCACATACGGTAATTTAACATCCTCTGAAGGAGTGATTAGGTGACTGGCTTGTGCCCAAGAACGGACTTGGTATAGGATGCAAAAAAGATGGACAAACATTCAAAATCTGCAATAGAATCAAACACCACCGACGATTGGCTGCTTTGAATCACAAACAAACAGGAAATGACACACTGTATTGAAGGCAGCTGGTTCAAATCAAGGCCCATGGGAGATGCGAGGGACGGTGCCCGTAGAGGAGCCTGCAGTCTGGCTCCAGGGAAGCCACTCTGCATCATCGTCATTACCACCCTGTAGTTTCAATTACAGGGCATGGGCCAGGATCACACAAGAGTGATGCCTGGAGGAGCTTTGTTTTGGAAAGCTTAGTGCTGCTGTAAGAAAGTGCTAGAACTGCTTATTCACCGTCTCCTTCGCAGACATGACTGAATAAATGAGATGAGGGAGGGGAGGCCAGACGTACTGGGCTGGGTCATAATCAGAGCTGTGGACGGTGTTTTCTATCCAGTCATGTGCGTTGGTAGAGGTCCTGAGCAAAGACCTCAGGCCGACATACTTTTCATCCACTGTCACTGATGGGCCCTGCCTTGTAATTATGTCTGACTGATGGTTGATTATTGCGTCCACATTCTGTAATAAAAATAACTATGTTTATGGACGAATCAGGGGCATAATTTTATATCCCAATTCATGTCATCAACTTTATTTATTTTTATTATTACCTCATATCCCACCGCAACTGCCTTATGGAGGGTGTTCAATTAACATACTGCTTGGATAATACTAGACCTTCTATACACTACTATGTGATAAGTGACAAGTCAATTTCCTCTCTAATACACATGTATTTTCAAGTACAACATTTGATATACAAAAACAACATTTTTTCAAAACCCTTACATTTTGAAAACAGACCGGACCCAGGTAATACTGCAATACATGGAGCAGGCTTTAGAAGCTCAGCCTCTGAATCCTCTAGAATACTTACTACATACAAATTCCTGGTGCAGGCTTACACAGTGCAGCATTCAATAACATGGAATAAAGTGACAGCTCTTCGTGATGCCCAAACCATCCCCACCCTTCCATTCATTCACAGCAGCCACACACCATCAGACTGCTGCAGATATAAACCATGTGTGCAAGATTAGAGGCCAAACGAAAAACAAAGAGATGTGAACATCGGGATGACTCTAAGCACTGCCGTGTGTCACTGCACTATTGCTACTGTTGGCTATAACAGATCTGCATTTAGTTTATTTTAGCTTTCATTTTGTGAAAATGTATTCTTTCACAAGAATACATTTTCACATAAAGGGGACAAATTAAAAGGGAAAAACCTATGATACTGGGCTGCAATAATCGGTCAGCACAATTTTGATGCACCAGCTTCCAGAGCTTCCTGAAGCTCAGCACATGATATACTGTATGTTGATGAACCTGAAGGTATAAGCTGTGAACAAGGTAACGGCACAGTGAATACTTCCAGACACAAAGGGAAGCTAAGCAGTCTCATGTGATCATAGTGTAGGTGGTCTGGGGGAGCCACTGTCACCAGACGTCAGACAAAATGAAGAATGAGTATGAGTCTGAGCGTTTGTTTATACTAGAAGGGTGCTACAAGCAATGCATTTTTCATCCCTATTAAATCCACCACAAGGCTCCAGCTTCAGCAGCATATCAAGCTCATCAGACATCTGGAGTTCATTATGGTTGGACTAGAATCACTGGACTTCAAGAAACTTTTAATTTATGGTCGCCTGCATTCCCCTTTTTTGTATGCATCAGAATTAAAAAAGATAATATTCAAAAGATTCATTTAATTTACTAAGAAAATATATAATGACGAGCAGGAGAGTTGTTTGTTAGGAGCCACTTATGACACTGAAAATCCCTACAAGGCTCAAAAGGTCCAGCAACCTCAACTACAATAGACAGAACACACCTAGCACATCTCACTCTGGGTTTTACAGTAATATCTCTACTGTACTTTAACATAGTACAGACTTTTAATGTGATAGGACATCTTAATACTCATATTTCACCAGGAATTTCCACTAAGTGCCACATAAATCTACAGTGTCAGCAACACATTTATGCATTTATGATCTCGGTGCCGCAGAATAGTTCCTCTGTGTTAACTGCAAATGCTATTTTACCAGCATCATCATTATGATTTATGACTAACAAATGCAGCCATAGTAACCACTGGGCTAAATATGAAGGCGCTGTCCTGTGTAAAACTAGGGAATATATGCTGAGTGTCTGTTTTAGTTGCTGTGAATGCACTGAGGGGCAGTTATACAGGTCGTTCCCTTCACAACAACTTTTGGAATGTTGACATACTGCTGCAACCACCTTCGTAAACAGCACCACCTAGTAAAAGGACCATCTCTCCCTGCCAACATTCCCCCATAAAGCTCGCAGGGGCCAACTGTCCCCATGAGTGTGCCTGGGGGCCCCTGAAAAGCATGGGGAATCAGGAGTGCCCCAGTTTGCTTTTCCACTTCAGGGGAAAGAAAAACAGGTGTGCTGATCATTCAGTGGGGATGAGGAGAGGCATGCTGCCTGCACAGTGGCCACAATGGACCCCAAGCTTATCGGCTACAAGCCCATGTGAAAACACACACTGTCCAGTCACACACTGTCCAGTCACACACTGTCCACTCACACACTGTCCAGTCACACACTGTCCAGTCACACACTGTCCAGTCACAGAGCTCACTGTGCAGAGAGGAAAACGCCCCTCTATTAGGGCCACAACCAGCATCGCTCCCCTGACATTGGCTTCGCTTAGCGGAGCGCTGGGCAACAGCCCTACTCATGTCAAACCTGAAATGGTGCATCATTTAAAAATATCATCGACCAAAACAAAGACGCATGCATGCTTGTATTTAGTGCTGGAGGAGAACACAGCAATAGGTTAGATGCATTCCCCCATACATGTTTCATGAGTTTAAATCTTCAAGACTTTCTTACTTTTCAACCAACAGTGTCTCTAATATAACGTTTTGCAATTTAAACCAACATCATCTTAGTTCTATTCCTGCAAGTCAACTCTCAACTCTTCAGTTTTGGTCCAAAGCGATGACCACAGATTTGCACACCAGGCCACCACAGTCTCTAGAATAGAGCAGGACCAAGCCAGCTGCTGGCATGCAGGCTGGTCTGCTGCGTGGACAAAGGTATACAGAGAAATGTACAGGACGGAAGATGTATGGATGGATGGATACTTAACATGTCATCTCTGGCTAAAGAGCTTAGTGACAAGCCATATAGCCAAGTCGTCTCCACCCTGTTTAGGATATAGCGGAAAAGTTTCAGCTGTCAAGGCCCAAAACTCCGTGTCACTCTGCAGATGCTGGCCAGTCTACTCTGGGAGGAATATTTACAAAGCTTTCTACCCAACCGGCACAGGATCTGGCAACCCACTATGGCAACCCTCAGGAACCTCAAAGTGCAGCAACTGCAAACGCAGACATGGAGACTGGTCCTAATGGCCCAGTGACGGGTCATGTCTCATGAATTGCAGTTTGGTTTTGGCCCTGCTCATCGCAACAGAGATCCTGTTGCGGTCACCTCTTGATGATATAAACAGAAGCTCTGAATCATAACGGTATCCAGCCAGTTCGCACACAATCTCATGCTCGGCTTTCAGGAATCTCAGAAAACTTTGCTTCTTTTGTCATGATGGTGAGTTAGAAATGGAATCAAAAGCAGCACTAAAATGATGACAAAACACTGTGATACACAAAACAGAAACAGCTTTATTTACTTAATCCTACAAGTGTCCTGCACACTCTACTCCTCCACTTTAGAACCTGAACCAACCAACTGATTAAAGGTCACCTGCCTTATTCACCCAAAGGACACTGCTGCGTTTGAGCATATGCAGAGTGGAGTGATGGCTTAAGTGCAGGCTGGGAATGTTAGCAAGGTCCCTGGTGTTCCCCACCCAACTTCTTCCAGCCTCCATCGCACAACGACAAGCTTTGTAAGAGGAGGCAAAACTCAGCACCAGCGTTACACAGCCTCCGCCATCACAGACACTATTGTACAGGGGCATTTTCTCAGGATACCCAACACCCTGGAAAATGATGGATCATGTTGCGGATCCCACTCTGCTCACTTAGGGAGTCAAAGCAGGGAAGGAAACCCCTTTTAGGAGCTTTTTAGACAGGATGATCGGCTGATACATTAAGACTATGCACCTCTCAGGCAGGACAGAGGCCCTTGTCATCGAAGCTACATGTCAGTGCTTACTGGGCTGCCGTGTTCTTGCCAGCCAGAGCAGCATAATACACAGTGTGCCCACGGCAGGCCTCAACCTAAACCATTTCCCCCACTAAATGCTCTGAAAGAACTCCACTCACTAATCACAGCTCTGTAGCAGGAGGCACCACTTAACAAAACAGGGAAGACATCCCTCTGAGGAAGGGGTCAGCCAAAACTGAAATTCCCAACGACAACGCTGGATGATGGAAAACACAAAGGCTGTCAGAGAGAACGTAAGAAATCTGTCTGCTATAAGACCAGAAAAAGGGTGGACAAGGCAATAAATAAACATCTTGTATTGCTGTTATTAAAATTAATCCTGAAGCGTGGTTAGTGGATGAACAGTTGAAAGCACTGAAGAAAAAGAAGCTGATATTGGAATGGGGGGGCGGGGTGAGGGTGAGGGAATGTAAAGTCTCCCAGAGGATACAAGTCGATGAAAATTCCAATATAAGGAAACTGAGAAAAGGGAGGAGGAACGGGAGAACAGGCAACTCCATAAATACCACAAACATGCAAGGCCATCCTGGATGGACAGCTATGACAGGAATGAGTTCCTCGGGGTTCACTTATAGAGCTATGAGCCACAACATAGCTTCTAATGTGTTTTTTGGTAGGCTTGCTCCACAATGGTTTCGCTGGCCACAACCTCATTGTAACTCCACAGTGGGTTATTTAATGTCGTTTTGGAGGGATGAAACATCTGCTACAGGGCCAAAAAGGTCATCCCACAACTGTTTTCACAGAATTAGTGGTGCTCTTCATAGCACATGCTGATCTTTGGATGTTAAAATCTTTTCCAACCCTTTATAGAAAAGTTCTCAAATTCAGTGGTGGAATTTCAAATTGTGTATTTGTAATGGCTTCTCACACAAAGGCGACCAAATGGCACACAGGAGCTAAATTACATCCAAATAGTCATCTCCTGTCCAACCTGCTGTCTGCCTTTAGCATCTGTCAACATTATGTACTACTCATGTCAGCTGAATTTGTCTAAATAGTGAGCAGTCTGAAAGCTGACATCCTGCATATGCTGACTAACCTAAAACAACTTTAAAGAAGACATTGTGTGATTCTGCAGATGCACCAAGTTAGTTATGAACAGGGAAACAGTCCTTTTCGCTTCCATTTTGCTCAGACCAGATTTCATTACCAGGTCATGACCGACAAAAGCATTTTATTTCCATAGAGACAAGTCAAAGCTGTTCATAAATACAGTTCATAAATATCCTTAAAAAGTGTGGGCCACAGTTACATTATATCATAGCCTGGCTCATTTCTCCCCCAGTGTCAAGGTCCAGACCACCACTCTGAGACTAGACACCCATGTGAGTGACAATGCAGCTGAATCCCATTTGTCATACAAACAATGCAAAGAATCCCAAACTTGAAGAGAACTTTTTTTAAAAATGAACCTTCTCAGCGAGCGGCCTCTTAGCAGGAATGCTTGAATGTTTTGAAGTTCAACATGCTGTATATTTATCTAACTTTATGTAATGGCCACAGTTATAAAAATGGCCCGGATTCCTTGTGTCATTACAAAAGGTCTTGTATGTTTTTTTTTTTGTTTTTTTCCGCTCTGTCGTCTAACGTGCCCTGTTTGCTGTGGGACCCATGTTTGAGACGAAGCATATAGGCATAGCTCAAATAGCTGATGATGAACTTTCCCACAACATTTTCAATCTTTAACTCACTAAAGTCTTTTTAAATGACCCAGACCCTCCTCTTGGTGCTGGAATGGTAAATGAGCACCGTTAAATTTAGCTACAGTCTTATGATAACCCCAAGTCTGTATTTGACTTTCACGTTAGCCAGGCTAATGACTCTTTATTCAGACAACTAAAAGGTTAAGGCCATTGTTTTAAAGGAAATAAATCTTTTTTTCCGCCTGGAATCGGCTCTGAATGAAACAGCTCCAGACTGTTTTTAGCTTAATGTCAGATATTTTCAAAAAATGATTAGTTTAGCTGCTATGAAAATGTCAACCCTCCTCTTTGTGATGCCTTCTCATAAACCTTTTGTAGGTCATCTGCTGTGGCATCAGAGTAACAATTACAGAGGAAAAGCTCAGAATCCAGATACGTTTGTACAAACTGGTGCACTTTAGTCAAAAATAAATATGGCTTGGAGAGAGGACATGAGCCTTCAGCTGTACACTCTGAATTAACTCAGCTGGTTTTCTACTGCAGGGTGGACAACTATTGACTAAACACATGATCTCTCATGACATTTTAGACAGCTAAAAATGTGTTTCAAAAATAAACGTTTAAAAAAAAAAACCCAAGATGATAATTTAGCTGAAACCAACCTGTGACAGTGGTCTGGAGAGCCTGTGAGTCTTTTCCTCTGGTGACCATGAGCGTGGCGGGACACTATAACATGAGATGTCAATGTCAATAATGCATCTGCATAACTGTATGAATAGTTTCGTGGATGGACTGAAATGGACTGATGGCAATACTAGATTTTACATGATGAGATGTAAAACTGATGCTTTAATATAAATTAACATAGATATATGGGACTTCATCCATATCACCCTTCTAGAAGTTTCACTCATAAAAAAAAGCATACGTATTGATAATTATATCACATATTGAAGTTCCAAATAAGAAACACTGCCTATCTGATGTGATTGTAAACCCACTAATTTCGAATACAATATTGTTAAAATAAAAATCTAAAAAAGCATTTCCTAAAAATACAGTGACAGTATTTGACGAAACAGAATGTGTTGAAAAACCAAACATAACATGAGCTGTGATAACATCAGCAGTACAGTTGTCAGTACGGGGGGGGGGGGGGGCCTTCATCAGTCCAGACATGGCAGCCACTAAAATTTGTCCAAGAGAGTCAACAAATGGCCACATACAGAGAAAGCGTGGTGAACGTTCCACGTTCTGCCTTTTGTTTAAGTAAATGCAAACGGTGGAATGTGATATCCTGTGCATATCCTTTGTTGCTACAGTACAATCCCATGGCTTCACTTTCTGTCTGTTATTCCCATACCTATTGACTCTGAGCCTGTTGTGGGGTCAAGAGAGCACTTGTTGTACCTTTTGTCCAGATGGAGGCTTGTTTAAGCAGTGAACAGACACATTTCTGAAAAACTGTTCTATGCTACAAAGCAAGATATATTTAAACCCTTCTGTTAATTATTTTTAAGACTTTTTTGCAACATAATTTCTATACACGGCTCGACTATACTGACGCCATTGGAAGAAGTCTTCTGATTTCTGTCAGGTACGAATGAAAATCATATCAGCAACACTTATAACCTGTGCCAAAAACAGGGGGACAAGGTAGGTACCTCTTATTGAAGGTGGGTGTCAACCTCTCCCTCTTCTCGTCAGGTCCAGGAGAAAGGGATGCAGGGCTGGAGATGGTGTACTCTCTGTAGTTCTGGTTCTCATCTCGACTCACTATTACTGCCTCCTACAAAACATCATGTCAAAGGAATGTTAATGCTTGTTGAAGACAACTAGATCTAAATACTACATACAATCATTGTATGCCTGAGGAGAGAGGCATAATAGACACCTGTTATATCAGGTCCATTCAGCTCAAAATTGCTACAATATCTTTTTGCTTGGATTTTGAGGATAGTGAATTATACATATATGCAATGTAGTTAACCAGTTCCTAATGCATGCAGCAACAGTAGCAGCACAGTAGAAATCAAGCAAAATCATAGTAGGAAAACTTTTCTAGAAATTAATTTGGCAAAAAATGGCTAAAAATCTAAAAAATGTCTAAAAAAAAAAGACAAATTAGACAGATGAAAGCTCCCGTGGAGAAACCACATTGACCTGAAAGCGTCCAGTGAGTTGGTCAGGGCTGCTGATGCCATTGGTCTGTCCAGGGCTTGAAGGTTCAGGCCTTTAGAGACAGACACAGACCACATATAAATTCATTGTCAACCTAGCAAAAAAGTCTAACTACCTCACTTTTCATCATTGCATTCATTATTATTATTATTAACAACACAGAGACACACACAGAGAAGCCTGAACTAATTTAGATGGACTGACTATTGAAAATAATAGCTCAACTTTTTAACGCTGCTTTCAGCAAATGTTTTGTTGAGCATCATCAATATTTTCCCCATGAAGCTAGACTATTACTGTAAACGACAAGTAGGACAGGATCTGTGGATGGATTTCATCTTTCAAACTAGTGACCTTTGTCTTATTCAGTTCAGTAGAAAACACATTCTGTAAGCAAGTCCAACGCTGAATTTGCAGGGGAAAATAGGGGCAGTGTAAACGCCAATGCAAACACACAGTGTCCCCCTGGCTGCAGGGCCAGAGGCTGACTGTCTCTTGGCTGAGCCTGGGGTAATGAGGCACATAGGAAGGCCTGAATGCCTGTGGTAAATCACCCAGAAGCACATCTCTCGTGGACTGGGCTGCACAAACTGTGCGCAGGAGAGCGATGGCAAGAAGACGGAAACTGATACTGCAGCCATAAGACATTTCTTCCCATAGGAGAAATATTATTGTGGTGAGCATGAAAAACACATCGGCTATGAATCAAAACAGCTGAAAAGTATTCAACTTTTACTTCCATTTTTTCTTTCATTTTACCACGTACATTAGGACACCAGAAAAAGATGTGCTCCTTAGACAAGGAGCGTATTTAAAAACTGATCAGATCAAGTCTGGTGACAGGTGCTTTCTGATACGCTTTACAAAAGAATTCTGGTTGAAATGCTGACAGTGTCTTTTTAGTGCAGAGATTTAATACTGACATAAATCATCATGTGAAACCCTGCTGATATAAGCTGTTCACAGCTCTTATAGCGGACCAGGAGTTGTCACGCTCACCTGCCTGAGGCAGATTCTTCAGATTCTGTGTGCACTATACATCTCCATTCTCAGTGAAAACACTTACATCTACTTTTCCTCACTCCTTCCCTCATTATTTGTGCTCTGGGATTCTACTGGTAAGACTACGACTGTGACTACAAAATGTTTTTTATGAGTGTGGAACTATTTCATTATCTGAGTTCAGTTTTTCAGTGTGGACTTTGCATGTTTTCCCATGTGTGCAAGGGATTTTTTATTCCTGCTTCCTCCCACAGACCTAAGACATGCAAATATGTTCATTTCAGACTCTAAACTGGCCAAAGGTGTAAATGTGAGCATCAATGGAGGTTTGTTTCAGTATGCTGGACCTGTGATAGTCTGGTGACCTGTCCAGAGTCTGCCCTGCCTCCAGAGGACAGCTGGGGTTGGGCTCTACTCACTTTACCCACTATCCTATTCAGGTTAGATACCCAGCCCTGCTGCTTCACTCATGCAATCAGATTTATAAGGTGTGTCACTGTAACAATAGGTCTTTCACACTGAGTATAATGAATCTTTGATGAAGATACTGATTCATGTACCTTTTGAATGCACACACAAAGCCGTACATGCACATACCACACAACTCTCAGTTTTCAAAAGGGAAGAATGTTAAGTATCCAATCACATTACGGCTCTATGTTCAACTTAAGCCCTTGAGCTCTGATTGCTAACATTACAGACAGTAGTAAGATCTGAGTGACTTGACATCACCCACAAACCATCAATAAACAAATAACCCCAAACAAACTAGGACAATCTAAAAACAAACAAACAGCACCACCCAAACCAACAATGTAAGAAAATCCAGCAAACTAGGGTCATTGGCGGGAGACCCTGGATGTTAGTTACACTAGATGTACCAACAATAAACTTATTTCTCTGTAAAAAAAAAAAAAAGAAAAAGAAAAAAGCAGTAGACATGCCTAAGAAACAGTACTATTCTGTGTTTATAGGCTGATGGCCAGTCTCCAGTGGGCAACACCATTGGTGTGTTGGCAGTCAGTACCTACATCACTGCTGGTTTGATGAGGATAAACAGTAGTGCCACACAGATGTGGAGCTGGAAAAGGGGAATAATCGCAGCCAGACAATGAACAAATTAATCATTGCAAATGTGCTACTCGATTGCAGTCCTACTCGGAGCCTGTCTGAACACAGTTCAAACAGATAATATGCTTGACGAGTTGCCTAAAACAGGAGCCTGGGAGGTGTATAACAGTCTTGGTGCTAAATAGCACTGGCAGTGAACAGTGTGGGATTAAAGACGTGGGAGATGCACAGTGGCACTGCCCATTGCAGGCGAGGAGTAATGGTGTTGTTTCTGGCCTGGCAGGAGACATGAGGTCAGCTGGGAAAAATCCATTCACATGGACATAGGACATCCAGGGAGGAAGTATGTGAATGTGTTTGGGTGGGTGGGTGGGTGTGTGTGTGTGTGTGTGTGTGCAATACAGCAAAGAAAGACAGTGACAGGGGACAACAGTGACAAGAATTGAGAACCTAGTAAGACCCTTTCATCAAACTGCCAGCCAAGAGCAGCATTGGCTGAGAGGAAAAGCTTCTCAGTAGCCAACTCCCTATCATCCAAACAGGGTCTTGGCTAAAGAGGGTTTAGTAAGAGGGCCAAGGGAAGGGGACAGTGTGGCTCTCATACATGCTGGCATTTCCCCTGATTATAATCACTTGTTTTGTTTATACAGCGTTCCTATGATAAAATTAAAAACTTTGTAAAAGAAGACAGAAGCTGGGAAGACTGTGATCTTGGCATACACACAGGAAATTACAGATTTTTTGCTTATTCATATGGGGAGCAGAAGTTGGATGTTTATAAGTCCTGCATACTGTATACTGAAAGTATTCACACCATAATACTCCATGTAATTTTGTCAAAAATATTTATCCATTTCCAGGCTTGCATGCCAGCGTACCTCTCGACCATCAGCTGCAGATGGGTCTTAGAGTTCTTGATCTTGTTCTGGGCCTCTACGTTCAGCATGTCAGCCGTGTTTTCCCCATTGATCTCCAAGATAATGTCACCAGGTTGCAGGTCTGCCTGATCTGCCTTGCTGCCCCCGTTGACCTGGTGAACAGAAAAATGAGCTCCAGTTACCACCTACTAGCCCCAGGGTCCTGGTCTGAAAATTACGCTTTATGCATGTACCTGACAAGCGCAGACAGCGTTGTGTCTTATGGAGGCGTGGACACGTGGTCACTGACTTTTCTAATCAATGAATAAATGAGGAAATTTGCTGACGGGTCAGTTCATACCTTGAATCCATCCATTACTCTTTACAACCTTTAAAAGTAAATACCAACAGACGGCACAGAATTTCACACACACATGGAACGAGGCAGTGCTGGTCAACAGTGGACAGATTCATGACACCCTTGGGGAGAAGTCATTAGTGTGACACTACGTGATGGTCTGACTGGGCCTGACCTTTGCAACCAGCCTCACCGCACGTCAAAGCCAATGCTAGACCACCACATCAGACTGAATTCCACACTAATGGACTAAAACATAACATCCAAGCCACCAGTCTCAGTATGGTTCCTGCATCCCAGGCTTATACACCCAAACACATAGGCTTACTAAAACAAGGAAGAAAATGAGAGGGTGAAGCTGCAGCAACCTAAACTTTGGAGAGTATGACTTTTGCCACAATCAGAGCTTTTCTCCCAATTAAAAAACAGACAGGCAATAAAGCAAAGGCAAAACAACATAAATAGCCAGTCAGTTAGCACAAAGTCTTTTTCCTACATCACTGCAGAGTAAATGAATGCAAAGAGAAGGCCAGTCAATCGGTTATTTGTACGTTTAGCTGAACAAGACAGCAGAGGTACCATGTTTGTGGGCCCACTCCAAAGGCAATTAAGCGTTGCTGTGGTGACCCACAATAGTAGATGCCTTTCCTGATCAGGACACGCCTGGTTTCACATAGACTAAGAGCTGTTGGGGGTTCTTTCTTCTCCAGGGACTGTGAGAGAAGCAGAGCAAGCTATCTTTCAGGCCAACAGGAATAAAAGATGGCATCAATGTCATCTCCATGCCAAGGGACAACCTCTTCAGATGGTTTAACCCTGTGGTTGCTTAACCATGTGTGTGCGGGGCTGTGGGGGGTGTGGGGATGGAGGCTGGCTGTGGGGTGTGACAAGCCATTTTTCAGACTGGGCTTTGCAAACAAATTTAATTGATGACGTTTCACTCTCAGCAGGACTCCTTCAGAGAGCCGTCTGATATTTGAGACAAGCAAACATGCTGGTGCTGTTTACGAGACAGAAGTAACTAAATCTGACTTAAACCCCATCATTCCTGAGAGGAAATATTTTTCTAGTCTAAGTTGTCAACAGGAGACAAATAAAAACATCTTTTAAAAGGGAGTCTGAAACTCTGAAGTGTCGGTCCCTGCCATGGGTTTGTCATAATTTATCCTTTCTGTTCACATAGCTACTGGGGAAGCCTCACTAGAAAAAAAACTAGGCTGAGGTGATGATATAGGACCAGAATTGGCCAAACTGGGCGTCTCAGAGATGCAGAGGTTATTTGAATAATATTTCCTGCTGTTGTTTCCATTTCTTCACTAAGAAAATATAGATAGACAAAAAGCAACATGCACATGGCTAAGTGCAAATGTATTAATGCAGAGTGTTAAATCCAGAGTCACAAGTTTGCGCTCTGGGACCAGGAAGTCTCTCACCTCCCACCACAGCTTCCACTGTAACTGTAATCAGTGGTTTCCTTCTAATGTAACATACTTCCATTCTATTCTAACAAGTTCTGTAGTCAAGGAAATAGGTGTGAAGCAACGCACAGACACAAACAAAGACAAGAAAAGAGTCTTAGTGAGGAGGAAGTTGACTTTGCATAACATGCCATTTCAGACTGTTTTGACAAAAACAGTGGATATGCTTTGATAAGACGTGACGAGGGTCAGCAGCAGGGTAGTTGCTGGCTGGTACCTTTGATACGGTTATGGCCTTTTTAAAGTCCCTTCCTCCAAATATTCTGAAGCCCCATGGTGAAGGACCAATCAGGTTCACCCTCAGCGCCATTTAGTGATCAGGTCAGCACAGTCACTTGTAGAAACCCTGAGGAAAAGAAAAAAACATGAATGAGTGCAAGTTGTATGTGAGTTCTCAACATGTGCATGGCTGAACGTTTTCATCAGAGGCATGTGTTTGCCAGGCTTAACATTAGCTCAACTAGGGAAGACAGTGAACATTTGAATAAGTCGCCTTTCATCTCCAGCAGCACTTGGCTTCAAATGGCCTAAGTCTTCTTGACATGACGTGTGTAACCACATGAAAGAGGAATGGGAAGAATCTAAAACCAATGACACATGATTAACATTGCTAAAGTGCCTGCAAAGCCAAAGAGTTTCATTAAATCCAAATGCTCTTTAGAGAATAACCAAACCAAAACAAAATATTGTTCGAGCCCGGTGTGCAAGAATCCTGATCCGCCATTGTATTTATCTGTAACATCAAGTATACGATATATATGTGTACAGTATACATTAGTGGAGTATAAATAATGACATGTAATATGATAGTTTTTTTAAGCCCAGCTTATAGGAATGGGCTTTATAAATAAACATTTCTATTGATACAATGTGTAAATCAGCTCCTTCGTGGATATACAGTATTTTAAGTACATATTCTGCCTTCCACAAACTCTGTTGTGAATTTTTAAATGCAACACTGTATATATGCAGACCTTCATGTAGACCCTTTGCATGACTTTTTTTGTGCAGACTTTGGGAATACACCACTGCTGAACTGGCAATGATTATTGGGTTTACAATTCCATGTTTCTGGACTGAAACCTGGGTGGCACCATGTTGCAGTGGTTAGCATCATTGCCTCACAGTGAGAGGTTTTTGGTTCTAATCCCAGTTTGGCCTATGGGGTTTCTGTTTGGAGTTTACGTGCTCTCCTCTTGTATCCCCGGGTTTTACACAGATACACTGGTTTCCTCCCACAGTCCAAAGACATGCTGATTGGGGTTACGTTTCGTGAAGGTTCTAAATTGCTTTGAGCTCTGAAAGTGAGCAGTTTAGATTATGGATGGATGGATGGACTCAGGGATGAGGTCCAGTCTCCTTATCATTAATCACATGTGTTGCAAAGTGATACCATGAGCAATAAGTTAATGCCTTAATTACATCCTAAACAAACCTTTAATTCTTTTTGAAGGAGTGCCTACAGCAATAACATGTTCCACCACTCTTAATTGACCACTCTAAGTTTAGACAAAAGCTATTGGTAATAGACAAACGTTTGCCTAATGGGTTTCATAGCTATATGCAGGGACAGGGGATAAGTTATGTAACTGGAGTATGCCTACAGAGCACTAACTGCAGCTGCAGCCCTACATACTAATTTCACAGAAAAGCACAATCACAGACAAAATAAAAAGGTTAAGCAGCTTAAGCCTGATCTCTTTAGTTGCACATATCAGCAAATCATCATTAATCGATAGAACGTTATAAAACATTAACATCATAGTTGAAAAGACACACTGCTTTGAAGTACACTGACATTAACTCTAATTTTAATGAGCTTACTCAATGTCTCTAAAAAGTAAAGTAATGACTGTGTGTCTTATAGATTATCAGATCCTGGCAATGGGGAACATCCAAGACAGACTAAACAAAACGAAAATTGGTTCTTGGACATCAGCCATGTAGATCCCATAAATCCCTACAAACAGTGTCCCACTTCTTCATCTGCACATTCCACAAGTGTTTGGGATGAACAGTGCAGACCCAGTAACTCATTAACTATCTGGGCCAATTACCAGGGGTTACTGGGCTCACCTTCATTAGAGCCTCTTAATTGTGGAGCCCTCAAGAAATAAGCGCAGTTGTGATAATGACAGGGAGAGGCCACCCTAAAGTTTCCCAGCCAGCCTCTGGGGTGTCAATTACTTCCATGAGCTTCAGCAGCATATCCTATAGATTGTCATTATCTACCAAGCACCCTGCTAATTCACCATTTAAACTTACATTGCTAACATAAATAACACCAGTGGCGGATATTGTCGAAGTAAAAGGATAGTGAAAGTATGCAGCAGAGCTAGTAAACAGGAGGGAAATAAAACAACACAGACATGGCGGCCATGAGAGGTACCACTCATCGTCTGTGTTTAATTGGCCACTGATGTGGTTTTAGGACTGCATTGGCAAAGTGCTGAACACAGCCTGATGAAACCACTCCATTGCATAAAAGCGGGGCAGCTGCCAATTTACATGAAAGGTGAGGTCCGTCCTGGTGACACAGTCGCTGCTTTTTATGTCATGCCAACTGGACAGCACAATGAGAAGATTTCTAGTCATGGAGTGACTGCTGTGACTCGCATTTCAACATTAGGGCGTCAGCGTGAGGACAATGAGAACTGGTAATGTAACTGTAGTGACATACTCTCACTTGCCAAAAGGACAGGTTTATGACTAAGCTGCATACCAACATACTGAGAAACAAAGAGATGTTAAGATTGACAAGACTCAACGAGGCAGAATCCATATTTCCTGGACAGGTTTATCCTAGAGGTGCACCCATTTTTCAGTGCCAATGCCAGTGCTTCGACTACCGTGTGAAACCAAGCACTGAGCTAATGTGTTCAAGTAATGAGGAGAATGTCTCACTTTGTGGAAGAAGCTGGGCTCATTCTTTTCTGTGAAAGATGAGATGCTTTCCTCAAAGTTTGCTTTCTTAACTTTGTAAAGGCAAAGAAATACAGACAAGTTTACTAAATTGCAATTTATTGTCCCATAGTCAGTTACACCTGACATTTTACAGGAAAACGTGCGAGTATCTGCAGATCACAACATCCATAATGTTTTTAGTGTCCGTTATCAGTAAGGCCAAAGTATGTGTAAATATGTGTCTATTTTGGAACATAGAAAGGAACAGAAGCAGCTCATATGAATCAAAATGTGGTAGATACTCATGTTTTTAACATAACATTACAGATCCTGTGAACTATAGGTTTTGTTTTCTGTATATACAAATCACTTAACCACTCGGACTTGGGAGCTCAAATTACCACTCTGAGGTTGCAAAGGCCAGAGTCCTTCAAAAGGCTGTAAATTATGTGCACGCATTGTTTGGTATTGATATAACTGCAGCATGCATACTCAAGTGAAACTAGTTATATCCTAGCAGAGTGTAGCAGTATGTGAAGCCATTTCACCTGCACTGAGAAAATGTCAAGAATATTTCCAACATCTGATTGGCTCATTTATAAGCCTTTATTCAGAAAGTATTTATAAAATTCAAAGTATTCAGGATTTAAAATTGGGTGCTAACTATGAGTCAATGAAAGGTGCACCCTTGTTAATTTTTCTAAACAACAATGTCAAAGATTCCCTGACATCAGCTGCCAATGTCCTTCACTGAAAGATTATCTCCCTTCACAGAGTGCATCTTGTTCTGACTGCAGCCTTAGTCATTCAAAACAAGTAAATACAAAGAAATAAGACGATTCTGTCTATTTTATTATTACAGGCAGAATTCTCCCCTGTCCTACAGAACTGCTAAACTTACCACTTTGTTCCAATGAAGCTTTACTGGCACATACTGGATACATTTTCTAACATTAAATGAACAGATATGTACATGCCATATACAGGGGGTCCTCAAGTTACGACGGAGATCCATTCCTGAGAATGTCTCGGAACCGAATTTCGACGTAAGTCGGAACATACATTCATATGTAAGGTAGATACTAAGTTGTGCCACTAGATGTCGCTATAACACCACGCTAAAATAAAAGTTTACTTTGAATTGCCTTTTTGTCCCTCTTGACACACCGTAGAGGTTGATATCGCGAGTGTAATGACCATTTCCTTTAGATTTCTGATATCAACCTTGTAGACCCTGTGTTGTGAATAAACCTACGGTATTGCCACGATCCCGAACCCATCTGTGTCCGTGTGCATCTCCTTACCGGCTGCCACTACATTTCACATAAGTAAACACAACGCAGAGTAGCCTAGCTGTGGAGGTGTTGGAGAGCCGGCACCAACTAGTTCCCGTGCGAAGTCTGTACATATTTACGGGGCAAACCGCTTAAGCCGAAACAAGGAAGTTCATGGGAGATGTGTCGTAACCACGAAAACGTCGTATCTTGAGACCATCGTAACGCGAGGACCCCCCTATGTATTCTGTTAAAAGATCTTTCAGCTCCTGTCACATGACTGTGTGAAATTGGCCCAATAGGCAAAAAGAGATAGCAGAGGGGCCTTTCAAAATGTTCATTTTCAGGACTTGCTGCTCAAACATGTAGAAAGCCTCGAGTATAATCAGGCTGAGGCTCGTAGACAAACACTAACACTTGCTAAACTGAGTTCTGCACGTTTAGTGTGCTGTGCAGTCAAGTGTCGTTTGGGCAGAAGGAGTGAAACGTGCAAACACAAGTCTGAAACTGTGTGTGTGTGTGTGTGAGCGAAGTACAAATTATGACTCATCAGTATCGTTAATTTTGATCTGCACGCAACGCAGTCATAACAACCAGCTAACAGTTGTATTGCTAATTTATAGTGGAAAGTGATAAAACTGCTCGTAATGTAGGAAATGTAACAATTATCATAATTATAGTTAAAGCTAATCCTAGGTATTAACACCTAATTTGATCCATGGTATGAAACATTTGGGAAAACAGGCAGTTACCAAATAAAGTAGAAAACATGCAAACTAAAACACTGCATTTAATAAATTCATAGCTGCCCTATAATAAACTGTCTGGCAGCCCCAACCTGGCCACCTACATTACATTTTCACTTCTTCTCTGAATCACTGCAGTGCTTGCTGAGACAGTTTTACTTCTCCTTCAAGTCCAGGCCATAATCTTCAGGATGGAAATAAACAAGCAGTGGCCCTCCAACATGCTTAAACTGAGAGAACGGTTGATGAACATAGCAGACACAATACAACAGAGGGCCTTGGCTGAGCTTTGATGTGAACACTCAGATGAACCACTGTGGCTGCGGGGGAATATTCCTGGTATGAATCACACTTGTCAAAGCTCACGCTGGTGGCCATATGCCAGTGTCAACTTTTCACACATGTCAGCGATGAAGTCTGCTGCGTACTCTGCTCTGTGTGTCACGCAGTGCACTGACTGGTCGAGACCTACCTGGACACACACACGCGTGCACACCCATCCTCTGATTAAAAAGATGAAGAATGCAGCAGCAAGCCTCTCCCTGGCGTTAAATAACATTGTGTGCATATTTGCAAATCACACCCAATTGGTCAGGTACAGCTGCCGTCACTAGGGAGATGCAAACATATCTGACAATAACAAAGTATGTCAATGAGGGTGTTGGAGTCTGGATCATTATATATGTCTGCTATCACTAATAGCTCATGTATCATCAGAATAATTATAGACTGCATTCTGTTTTTTTTGTGGGCGACTCCCTTTTCAGTCGAGAGATGCAAACCCAGTATGTGTCACACATGTAACTATGACCGAAACTGTGGCACAAATAAATATATAAACATATAAATCTAAAATAATAATGTAAATTAAAAAGAGAGAATCCTGTGTCATTTTATAGGACAGAACACATCGCCTTTAATTAAGTTAGAGATCTAAAAAAATCCATTGTACATAAAATACTTAGCCCCATAACAGGTGTAAATCATATTATTTTCTATTGTAAGTCAAAGGTAAGCAGTTTGTTTTGTAAATGTCACACCCTATGCTTGTTACTGTTTAACTGCATGTGTCACACAACTCTTTGGGTCCAGGAATGATGGAGCGATCATGCCACCAACCTCAGAAGGGCACATTCAGTGTGGAAACCAGATCATACCAGCAAAAAGGGAACAGCCAAACCATTGCTCAAAACATGGTTTGAAGAGTCTTTACACCACTAAGGCAACATGCTATAACATAACCTGAAGAATGTTTCATAAGCTTCTCTACTTAAATAAAAATGCAAAGACAATTTCTTCAATTGTTCACCATCTGTCCAGGAAATCCCCCTAACACTCTACAGCCATAGTGGACTGGATTGTATCCTCTGTGAAGTACGGCTATAACAAGAAAAGTACAGTGGCACTGGCTCCACTTATCTCCCCGTGCATCATCATCTGCAGATCATGTTACTGCTCTTCACACTGAACAGACTCCGCACTCTGCTGCTCAGCAACTAGAGCAGTTCACCACATCCTCTGCACGCACCATTACACGCTTCACACAAAAGGCAAGCACCACTTTGTTCATCTGATGCACACTCTTCAGACACACTGCTGCATCTCTGCAGCTAATTCAGAAACGTGATGGAAGTTCAGAGCTCCGAGTAAAAACTGAAACCACACTTGTCTATGTCAGGACAACCGCCACAAAGAATAAAATCACATTCAGCAGACAGATTATACTGACTTCCTGTGTACCTGTGTGCATGTTCATCACAGCCCCGGCACAAACAGAAAACCACACAGCAATAGTCAGAAAAACCTTAAAACAAGACTAAATCCTCTGTTTTATTCATGTTTTATTCAGATGCATCATTAAAGAAAAATGTTTAAAAAAAAAACTTTTTTTTTTTTAAACAAGATAACGAGCCAACTATTTCCCCATTTTCTCAAAAAGCCACTGCTTTTGCTGCGTCCAAAACTACAGCGGTCTGGTTTTGGGTCCTGGATAGTTTTATCCTGCCCAAGTGACAGCATGGTGCGCTCTCGCTCTCAAAAGAAAGAAAACACATCAGAAACCCAAACACGACTTTAAGTGAGAGCAGGATGGGTCGCAGTCGGTCACAATCACAACGGAGAAGTTAGACAAACAGCAGGCAGGGGAGTTGTGGTGGGCTGGGGAACACGAGGCCGGGTTAAAGACGAGAGACCTCCAGTAGTCACCCACCTGCTGAGCTCACAAAACCCAAGTCTATTAATTCAGCACTGGAATAAGTGAAGTGGAGGCACAGCAGCCATGTCTAGACGTTTTAAATGGAAAACAGAGAGACATAATTAAAGGTGCTGGAGAGCTGGTTTGAACTTGAACCTAAGTGGACTTACCGAGTCACAGTCAACACACAGTCAACCAGCCACTTAAGGTGGAGCAGAGGGGAGACAGCGCGTTCACCTGATGGATAATGTGACATTAATGATGGGCTTTCAGGTGTCCTGAGGTAGCACCTGGCGCAGGCCCACAACAAATCACGCTGACAGCTGAGTGTGTGTGTGGGGATTTACAGGGTGGAGGGGCTGCAGCAGACTCTGTGTGGGCTTCAACCCAATCACACATCATTAACCACTGTACAGCCCTTTACACACACTTAAACACACTTCACACACACATACACACATACATCAGCTATAGCCCGAGAGCGTGTGTGTCAGTTCACACACTAAGCAGTGTGCAAGTGTGTAAACACTGAGCAGATACACAGTTAGTCTCTCATGTCAATGTGTTATGAAAACAACACAATACAAACACAGAAGCTACAAACATTTGTGTTGTGTCTACTCACCGAGGTGCGCGCGGACTAATTTCAGGTGTCTTCTCCTTCACCTGTGATATGTCTCCTCGACGAACAGCTGCGCTCTCAGGCAGGAAGCAGGTCCCGGGTCAGACAGATGGACACAAACAAAGTCGACTTCACGAGTCAGTGTGGATCCTCGTCTCCCGCGCGGCTCTCTGCTCTGTGGCCTCACGCGGTGAGGTGGCGCGTGTAGACACCACCTGTGGCTGCGCGCGCACCGGAATCACTGCTGAAGCGAGCTCGCGATGCCATGTGCTGTTACCAAAATAAGGGTCAGGACTCTGGTGTGAACCCGGGCGTGTCGCATCAGAGAGGGGGAGAGGCGGGGAGGAGACGCGAGGACAGGACAGAGGAGGAGGGCGCCGCCGTGATGATTGAGACATTTGTCTTAAATAACACTGTGTCGCTGCGTGTTTTGTGTCCGCGCGCCACCTACTGGCGAAGGTGAACAGGTGCGACCTGGTTCATTTCTGTTTCCGTCCTTCACCGGATGACACAGGTGTAAATAATAATTATAATAATAATAATATCGCATGTGCCCTTATTTTGTTTGTGCCAACTAATGATAAAGTTGTACGCAACTAATTTGAGCAAATTCTTGAGCTAATAGAGAAAAAAACACAAGGGGACAAACTCATTTCGTTATCACTCTGTAATGTCTAATTGCTTTAAAAAAAAAAAGTGCGTACCATACATGTGTGATACATTTTTTTTAAAGGAAATATATATTATACTTTAATTTGGATAACAGGTTACAGTCTGTACAATCATCTCATGTGTCTAGTATTATGATCCATTTTTACAGTAAAATCATGGATATATCAAATATGAAATAGCGAAATTACTTCATGACGAGGAAGCAAGATAACATCCACCAAAAGACTAGAACGAGCAGAAGTGATTTTTCAAATACTGTGTGAACTCCCTCAGCAGCAGAGAAAGCACTGTAAATGCAGTGGAAGCAAACATGGGAGAAATCACCGGGGATTGTTCAGTGCAGAATACAAAAAAAAAGAAATGTTATGAAAGGTCAAATTTGGCACACACACGACTTCAAAACAGTTTGCAATGGAAGCATAGATTAATCTTAACAGCTATGATACGGATGATATAACAGGACTTCAAGCACAGAATATGATCTGACTCTTTACATTCACCTTTGGCATTTGGGTTGTAGAACAAATGTCAAGCAAAAAGCTAAGTAGTAAAAATATATATATGTTTTCATGTAATAATAAAATGTGTGCCTCTGCAAAGCCTTGTAGAAGGTTGTAAAATCATCTTGACTTGTCTGTGCTCTTACTGCGCTTTAATTCAAAGCACATCTACAGATGTTCGTGTTGTCTCCACAGACTTGCCCAGGGTATTTTCAGAGATCTGAAAAAAAATCTGGGGGACATAATTGAAGAAAATTAGCAATCTGACAAAATGCTCGGAAAATGTGCTGTCCACATTCATATTTCTCAACAGTGGTTTGTGATGTGATGTGACTGTGGTGACAAAAAGCTCCATACTGTATCAGGATGCTAAAAGGAAGGGTGCTGTTCAGCAGGAAGGAATGCAAATTTTCCTGCAGCTGCAAATAGTTGTCGACCAGAAAAGACCATTCTTTGTATCTGAAACAGTGTCATCAGTATTCATTCTTTCCTCTCAAATGGTGAGCGTAAAACACTCTCTATGCAAGTGCAATGCATACACACAGACGTAGACACACACACACACATGAACACACTCGTGCAGGAAAGTGATACAGCACACACACACACAGTGTCCACTTCTGTTCTGGGAAACGGGGAACATGCAGCTCTGACCAAACCAGGCTTGGGAGTGTGGTGGGTAACGGAGTAATGAAATGCTGGGGTATCAAAGCAGGATCTGTTGGAGTGGGCTGGCGTGATTGGTTGGGCTCTCATGAGTCCAGATGGATGTGGGCAAGTGGGAAGCGAGGAAGTCAAACTGGTGCCACATAATTCCCGGGAAAAGTCCCAAAAGAACGAGTCCGTTCTGACGTACCTACAGAAGACACAGCACAAAGCGTGGCCACACAAAGGTTAGAGTTGCATTGCTACATTACAGTATTATATCATCTATAGTTTTACAATGTTTATCATGTATGTTACACTTGCAATGTTTCAGTATGTCCACTAGAGGGGGAACTGACACTGCGCAATCGGTTGAATGTTGATAAAATGAAAAATCATTTACACAAGACACATGAGATAGTTATAAAAAACAAAATATCTTTCATCGGAGTAATATTCAATTCCTACAACAGGGGCATTGACCCTGCTGGCCCATAGTCAGGACACTTTTTCTTAATTTAACATCCATCTTTAAATAAAGGCCCACTTCATTATGCCTGTTTCCACAGGAAATCCGTTTCAGGAGTAACAAACCATGGGAAATACTTTCTCTGTGAGTTTATGATAAATGTCTTTATTCTTACCTACAAACCAGCCATCATCACATTTCTCCATCACTTGTACGATGTCTCCTTCTCTTAGCTCCAACTCATCCGAATTCTGTGGTTTGTAGTTGTAAACAGCTTTGTATCTGAAATTGAGCATGTTGAAAACAGACGCACAAATTGCATGAGCCACAAACAAAAAAAAAAAACACCACAACAATGTGAAACAAACCGAAACTTAGAAATTTCTAATCTGGAGACGTACGGTTCGCGGTGCACCAACGTTGTGCCGCGGTTGTTTGGAACTTGGGTTTGTGGCAGGGAGTTGACATGTGGGCCCTAAAAATACAGAGAACTCATGTCAGGCGTTATGAAATGAGATTTGAGCCACACGCCTGTCAGCAATAACAGCAGGGGTGAGCACATGCAGTATCGTTCTCGGGGAGGCAGTGGAAGCAGACCTGCGACGAGTCAGTGTATCTGGCAGTGTTGGCTCCTTCTTTGTGTGAAGATGCTGACGACTGAGTGGGAGGTGACACGGCTCTAGCTGTGGAGGTCTGGTTAGAAGGGTGTGTCCCACCCCAGTGGCTGTTCTGGTTGGTGGGTGAAGTAGTTTTGTGGGTGCTGTGCGGCCACTGATAGACTGTTTGTTTGGTTACGGCTGTCTGGGTGGGGGAGCGTGACTGTGAAGCTGGGCTGCCATAAGGCACAGGTGAAGACGGCTTCAGGGGGGAGTGCTCAGGTCTGGGGCTGAGGGAAGTGGGGGTAAACGGTGAACGCGGACATGGTGAATGCAGTGGACGTCCTGGACTCTGGGGTCCAGGGGAGACAGGAGACATGGGGCCTGGTGAGTAATCGTCGGTGGAGTATTTGGTTCGGGGCATCTTGTTGACCTGGACATAAGTGGCTGGGAAGATGCCGCTCCGGCTGGTCCCAGGTATCCTGCCCTCCAACCACTTATCATCAACACGTCTAGTTACACTGATCACCTCACCCTAAGGGGAAAAAAAGTGTTTAATGCTTCGCTTTTACACAGTTTCTGACAACCTGAACATCTTCATTACTCAGAGTTCAATTTCATGTCCGCACTTTACGAAAAGACAGTTCAACGGGCAGGTCGGCGTTGAAGTTGTACAGAGCCACAGCTTCCCCATAGTCCAACACCTGAAGAGTGGGAGACTTTATGGGTGTCGGCTTCTCTGACGGAGAAAGAATCTATTGAGGAAAACAGTGAGAGATTTTAGTCACGTGGCCTTAGACAATAAGCACAGAAACCATATGTCACAAAACATGTGACGAATGAAAAGAACTCACCTCCACATAAGTTGTGGGGAAAATGCCAGCTCTCCCATGATGTTCTCCCTCAAACCAGTTAGCATCTACCTGCCTGTGGATGTAAACAATGTCGCCTTTCTGCAGCATAAGCTCCCTGAAGACAAAACAAATCAACTCAGACTTTGGATTTATTACACAGTTTGAATCCAAATGTTTCCTTTCAGCTATGTTAATGAGTACGGAAGGAAGGGAACAACATGTTTATTATGCCTGCTCGCAGTTTAACTCACTTGGGTGACTGAGCCTGGAAATTGAACTTGGCTCGTGCTGCTTTCATCTGGAGAAACCAACAGATTACTTTAGTGTTTTGGGAAGATTTGTGCAGATGCTGACATCATTTGAACAAATTAGAGTCTGTTCAGATCACAAAAACAAAATGCCAAACAAATTTAATTTGAGGGAACTGAGATAACAGGAAAATCACAGGAACATACCTTCTTCTCTTCTTTCTTAGGCGGGAGCGCCATGGTTTCATTTGCAGGGGAAAGTCGCTCTACTAAGAAACAAAGTAAAGGCACAGAGGTAAATGTTCTCTGCCAGCCTCAACATCTGCAGTGCATGAGTTCAAAAGCGATCGTGAGTTTCCAGGAAAAACAATTGGACAAAGCTAATCTTTAATCAGGTCTTTTGAGTTTCACTTCCTATTTTAGTGAGCTTCCTCCCCACCCACCTACAGCGCCTTGTGTTTCTATAGGAAAAAGCTGCTAAAGCTTTCCATACTCCCATCAGCCTCATCTACATCACAAAACACAGAGAGTCAGTGAAACAGACTTGCAAGACCCACAGACTGGAGTTTTCATCAAATATACATGTCCCATGAAGTAATGTATGTGTTTTGAGGATTCAAGAAATGCATAAGCAATACTGATAGAAACACTCTGTTAATGACTAGGGTACTTAAAAAAACACTTAAAGTAAAAAATCATTATGATATACCATAATATGCATATGTGCATGGAGGAGGGTGGAAAACTCTGCTTACCATAAGTGGGAGCAGAGGTCAGTGGTGTGCCAGCAGAGCAGTGGACGGGCTTCTTTGATGCGGACAAATTGCTGAAAAGGCAACAGCATCATCAAAGGACAGACAACCGCACACATACAATGAGGAAACAGCATATGTGCATATGGTGTTTTTTTTCTGCGGATGTACAGATCTACAGCACATCTGTTTGCAGCTGCTGGATTTCATACACCAGACAAAGATGAGAGCAATAATTACAGAGCTAAAGGCCATACCAGTGACGCAGTGTGTCTCATATTAGCTTTAAAGTGAAAATGTCATGTGGACTAATTTTGGATCTGAAATTATCGTCACAGCCGTAAAACTACATTTGCATACTCTGGAATAATTCCACGCTTTGCAGCTGGATGTCCACTATCCATTATCTGGATACCAGGAAAATGCACAAATTAATGTACAGATTCTTGCTTACTCTCATATGTTTTAGTCCCATTTTCCATTTGCGACACGTTTTGGAAAAAACAAAATACCCCCCCACACACACACACACACACACAAAATCTGCGAGGTCACAACCCATGAGATCAACTTTGCAAACAAGAGCAAGAATGCCTCGCACACATGGTGAGAAATGTGGAATGCTGTCTGCTGCTTGACGCCACAAACACTGTACTTGAGCTTGTTAAAGTTCACCAGCTTCCTCACAGTGTCTAACACAGTCACCTGATCAACTGACAGGTAGGCTGCAAAGCATTATTACTCGGTCCAATCACAGCGCCCCGCTTTCTTAAACCAGGAAGCAACAGCCAGTTTCTGCTGCTCAGTGAAGCAATCTCTAAGTAGATTAAGGAGCAGGGTGTTGTGCTCAGGGGTCTGTTACACAGTCAATGATCCAGGCCTTTCTGTTGCCAGTACAATTCCCCTCAATGAAAATAAAACCACTTCAACAAATGTCTCTATCAATAACGTGATTTACTTTTAATTAGCTTTAAAACTTCTCTCAGTTTCTCAGGCAGCTTGATTTCTCTCTGGACTCTACTTGTTTACTTGTTGTTGGTACATCACTGTAGCAATAACAACATAAATAAATAAAAGAGTGCCAAAACTATTATTCTACAAATAATGGTGAAAACTAAAGAATACAAACATATTTATAGTCAGTACTGAAAGTCCCACATTTAAACCACCCTGTGTGTTTTCAGCATTGCACACTATCATGCAACATAGTGTAGCTATCAATTACACTGTAAGGCAGAAACATACACTGACCTGTAGCTTGTACTCCCAGTCCTTGGAGCAGCTGCTGGATCTCTGCCTCTGGCCGCCTGTAAACAGAGGGAGCATTAAACACCCTCCTGTGTATCTAACAGCTTGGAGGAAAACTCACAACAACTCAGACATAGTAGAGGTGCTGACCACTCCCAAAGGAGCCAGAAATCCCCTGGGTCCTATCCTCCTCGAGCTCCAGACAACACCACTCATGATCTGTCTGGGCTGTCGGTGACCGCAGTCAATTAAAGCGCACGTAGCTGATGTGATCACACAAGCAATCAGGAGGAATCAGGTAAAACATGGGAATCAAAGACATTTTTGCCAGAATTACTCGGCAAAATTATCTGCGTAATAAGCACTTTGGGATTGAAAATTAACGCTTAGGACAACAATGTCAAAAAAGATGATTTAAAGAAATCGGGTTTGGAAAGTTCGTCTTCTTTTTTGGCAGCCAGATCAATATTTGATGAGGGTGTGTTGGGGGGTGGGAGGGTGCAAGGGGGATCAAGCAGGTGATTAATACAGCAGATCACTCCGAGTGCAAGGCAGGCAGGCGATATCAGAGGGCTGTCATCCAGGTCACAGAGGGGAAAAAATACCAAACGTGGTCAAAGGAAGCAAGCGGCGGCGTGTCACTGACACAGCCTTTATTGGGAGTGGAGGGAGAAAGAGTGGAGGTGGGATTTTGCGAGATGCAGGTGGGGAGGTGCTTCAGAGAGTCAGGAGGGGGGCTCAGTACCTCACCCCGGCCTCGATGCTGCTGCTGCTGCTGCTGCTTCTGGGAAAGTCTCCGCTCCAGGCCTTGGATGTCCAAGTCCAGCTCAGCCTCAAATCGACTCAGCTCAGAGACCAGACTGGCCTGAGCACGAGTGATGATGGAGTTGGAAGGGCAAAATTAAAACAACAATGGAGAGTCCACTTTTTGGAGATAACTGTGTCCCATTATGATGTTTGTTTAAAAAAAAAAGAATCCTGGTACAGTGATAGAAAGTGAAGCTGTGTGTCAGAGTGTTAAAGTTGCTCACCTCCAGTGAGGGGGATTTTGGTGTCTCAGGCTGTTTCCTTGGTGACAGATGTGTCTATGAGCAGAAACAAAAGTGCACAGAACAAAAACTGCTGTCATAAAACTTATATAATAATACTTATTTGGATCGTAAACACCTGTCACCTGTCCCGGGGCCACACCCTTGCAAAGTCATCAATATAAACTATTTGATATCAGGCCATGTTTAGTTTTCCACCTTTACCACCCCATCAGTTCAATCCCAGCCAAATGTCTACATTTTCATAACTTTTAAAAACAGCGTGTTAGAAGTTTGAAAACATAAGTATGTATGGTTATTACAAGGAAACATCCATATTTCAGTGAGTCTGACCAGTGAATACCACAAATACATGGTTTGATCAAACATTACTTTAAAAGGCAAGAACCACAGAACCTCTGCTCCATGTTCATTTTTTGTGCAAACCACTGACTGACGGTCTCAGTGCCAAAGCCTTCCCCTGAGTTGGAAGTCATCCTCACTACAATCACAGACTGTAATGTCACCGTGCTGCAGCACAACACCTGATATGGTCTGCATGCTGTTTTTTTTTTAATGTTTTCCAGGAGATCGAACATTGGTCACTGTCATAAAGACAAAATTAAATGAGTCCCCATGCTGTGAGCCATTATGCACTACAAGAGGTTAACACCGTAATACAGATCACAAGACACTTCAGCTCCCGTGGGGGAGTGAAAACAAAGATTCCTTTTCTTCACAGGAGGCACAATATGCACCAGGTCTGGGACAATGTTGCAAGAGCCATTAGAAAAACGTTGGCGACGCCGCTCACCAGGGGTGTTTAAACACAGAGACACATACCACTGGCTGCAAACTTAGTTATTGCAAGACAGCGAATTACAACCTCAGGGGTGTACAAATACAGTGTGAGTCAGTGTCAGCCGTTTATAATCAGAACAAATACCTGGTAGCAACATGAAGAAAATACTAAGATCACATCTTTTGTTGTCTGAAAAACAGAATGAATGAAAGAATAAAAGGAGTATGCACAGCTGGTGCTACACTGCATGCGCAGTGGTGGGGGACCACACTCACAAACTAGCTCGCGTGAGAAGATGAAATACGAGGAGTTAGACTAATCCATACAGAAAAGGTGCCCATCCTCAAACCTGTTCTCAAGATCCACACTGGGAAACCAGTGCGAGACTCCAAAAGGAATCCATGCCAAAAACAACACTGCAGGTTAAAGAATCATCTGCTGGAGTCAGAGTGATATCATAGCCTCATGTTAAACCATGGCGGCGTGTGAGCTCGTACCTGGCTCTGGCTCTGGCTCTCTGAAGCAGGACTCTTCCCAGGTTCAAAGTCAAATATGCTCCTCGGTTGGTGGTGCTTCTTTCCCAGGTCTGACAGCTTATCTACATCTTCACTCCTGAAACATAACACCCCAACACACGCACGCACGCACGCACGCACGCACACACACACACACACCACAGACAGCAACTTAATCATGGTTTCATTGTGAGCGCCCGTAACAACAAATCCAAACTTGTCTGTCCCACATGTTTTCCCTCCGCGCTGTTCCTGGCCTGAGTTTTTGTTGGTATTCAAGTAAAGACATCACCTGCAGTCTTTATCTGATGAGCAGTGTAAATGCATGTGGGGGTGCATCCCAATAGTAGCATTTGAAAGAAACTAAAGATAAATTGGATTGAATACATTGCATTGCGTTGACTCAAAACTAAAGACACGTTGTGTTTTTCCTTTGCATTGCCTGTTGTGGTATAGTAAACTACCAGTGACCCTGGAGTAACAGGAAGTCAGAGTAAACTCACCAGTCTGGTAAAGCTCCATATGGTGTCAGTCTGAACAGATTCTTGTCTGTGTCGTTGCTCTGCTCTGTGCTGGCAGATAACTGGAGCCCTGCAGATCAGTGGATGAGTGGAGATCATGAACCTCGAGTAAGAACTGATTATGTACGTGTCGGTGGAGAGAGCAGCTTTATTAGCTTCACTTACGTTCAGTTGACCACTGCTCTGAATCCTCCAGCTCAGTTTCTAGTGGAAAATAAATAATAATAATAACAGATGCATATTTTGGCGGGTGTATTTCATAAATACAACATTAAACTATCAAACTTATCCACAAACAAACATTCCCTTACATTATAGCTTGATAATGGGACCTTAGCCTACCCATGACTACAATACAATAGTACAAGAAGAAATACTTTAGATCTGTATATCAATCTGTATATCAAGTTTTTTTCTATTATTTATGTCTTATTATTCTATTATTTTATTCATATGTTAAATTGAATTGAATGAATATAATTGTAGCTTTTTAATATTCTAGTTTCCTTAAACTGTTGCCACTTTCATGTTAATTGTGTTAATGGAGGGTTTTATCTTCACATAGTAAAATACATGGCATTAAATTATTTGCACTCATGTGAAATGCCGAGCCTGAGAAGAAGATGTGTCACAGTGTCAGATGGTTGAAGATATGCAACTAGACCACCTGTGTGCTGTGAGGGTGCCATTTGCCAACCACACAAGGAATGTGTTTCTATTATGTAACTAAGAAAATGATTAGCTAGATGTTTGAGGGGCTGAGATAAAAGGCTGGCTGGCTGTCAGATCTAATAAAACAGAATGACGTAACACTGGGGGGCTATTTCATGGTGTCTTAATTTGCCTCTGCAATAATCTGTTTGCTAGATCACCTCAGCTGTAGCTGACTCTGACTAAAAGGAATTCACTCTGGACTTGAGTGTGTGAAAAGAGGAGGAGGAGGACGTGGAGGAGGAGGGAGGAGGAGGAGGAGGAGGAGGAACGTCCTTACCCTCTGGCTTCTTGTGAATCTGTCTGAACATGCTCTTGTACCAGTCTCTGGGCTTGTTCACACTCTGGTATAAGAATAGAGGGGAGGTGCAGAAAGTAAACAACCTGTCAACGAAGGCTTTGGGAAATGACACACATAGGATATATAACAGGATTGTTTTAAAAAATGTGAAAGGAGTTATTAATGCTTGTGTTTGCAGTGATTTAGCGGTGTTTTGATTTGTCTTACAGATCTGGAGGCGATGGGCATGCCGGTCTCATCCACTGGACCGATTCCAGAGAACTTGATAAGCCTCTCCTCTTTGGTGGGAGTCCAGCTGCGAGGTAAAGTGGTAGAGCTATGGACGCCATTGGACAGTCCCCCTGATTCACAGTCACAACAGTGTTACTTTAACAATTACAGTATATTGTGTCAGTATTGATTACAGTTTATTGTCAATGAAACAAATACAAACATTAATCTGAAATCAGATCTTAACCAGAACATTAACACTGTAATCTGCTGTGATGCTACTATTTAAACATTCTTACCATGTGACTGTGAGGGGCCATAGTATGAGCCAAAGCTCAGAGTTATTGGGCCACTACCGTTCACTTCTGAAACCTTGAGGAAAACAAAATGAATTAAATCAGTCCAAATACATTTATATCTTGGTGTCATATAAATAACGGCTACACCACTGATGATTTCAAAACGTCAGACGTCTCGTCTGGATGGGCTGTGATACTTAATATTTCCACAGGGAGGAGCACGTGTTTACCAAATTCCTCCCACTCAACCGCACCATTGCCATTAACTTAGCCTCCAGGACGTTTGTGTGCAGACCTTGTGCTCTCCAGACGGCAGCCTTGCCGAGTGAAAAGGGCTCAGAGGTGGCGTGGGGAGTCCAGGGGAGATGATCACCTCATGGGTCATCTCTGGAGAAGTAAGTACCTGCTGCTCTGATGAAACACGGGGCCCCTCAGAGAAGACGATCCGGGAGCCATTTGGATCGTCAAGCACTTCCGCAAACTGTTTTTCGACAGAGGAAATGGGAAATGTGGATGAGCAGATATAATGTGTGAACTCTGCTCCTGTCATGTCCCCCCGGTGGCCCTGGGTAAACACTCCTCTCTATGGGAGGTCATGTGGCCTTGTTAGCAACTCAGCTATTCTCTTGAGAATGACTGAACTCCGTCGGGGACCCTGTGATGAAACGGCCCCTAATTTATTTAAAGCAGGACCAGTGGGAAGTGGTGTTTCGCCCACTTCATCATCTCTTGCCACAACTGCAGTGAGGCCTCACTAAGTGTGCAGAGTGGGGCCACTGAGGCAGCAGAGGACCATTATGAGCCCATTAACTTCCCTTTCACCAGGCCTTTCTATTCTGCAGCTGGAGGGTGGGGCCAGGGCCAGAAGGGGTGGAAAAGGGTCACTAATGTCAACCTTTAAGACCAGCAGGGTTAGTGGTAGTCTTGTGGTCTCCATAGTGATCTTTTTTACCCACTCCTGCTCAAGACGGCCAGAATAGCTCTTCTATTGGAAGACTATATATTTCATTTAGCTGCCGTGGTCACTCTGTGTGGTTGCCAGGTCAGTGGGGTCATGGGAAAACCCCCATGCGTCTCATCTACAGTGGCTAACATTTAACTGTTGTCTGTATCAAAAGGAGGTTTTTATGACCATGGACTTGACTGACTACTCTGACAATCATAAGAGTTCTTCTTGGACCTACATGGTCTTATTAGAAACAGTGGCATTAGGGAAAGAGTTGAAAACATAGTGTTTACCTGAGAATGCATGTGAGCTGCTGTGGTCCTTGTGTGAAGGTGATGAAGATGATGTCAAATTCTTGTGCCCGGCATCAAATGGATCTGCACAGACATAGACAGATTACCAACATATTTTATGTGAAAATACTTTTTTTCATTTTAATAGATTTTTAAAGGAAACCTTTAAGACACTGTAAACATAAACAAATGGTAACCAACTAATTTCTCACATCATCTTGTCAGATTGCGATTGTTCTACATTGAAAATAAGTTGTTAAAAGAATTTAAACCTCAAAAAATTTGGCTTACTTCTTGTTACTTTATAACATCAAATATGGTACCACAACTAAATCAGCAACAATACAATTACATTTCTTTAAGTCCTGATATTAATAAAATCTCTATTATTATACATCTGCTACTTTTTTTGTTGGAGACATTTAATCAGAGCAGATTTAAAGAATGTGACTCTTGCAGTGTGTCCGTTTAACACTTTGAGTCTTCCATAAATTCCATCTGACATCTATTCCATTATTCCATCCCACGAGTATTCCAGTGAGGGACAGTGAGCATCTCTCTTTTTCCCTGTTGCCATGGAAAAATCCACTCAAAACAATGTGTGTGACTCACACAACTGCCTTATTATTCCCAGTCATACAATGCTGTAATAAGCTGGACAGGATGATGGTCAGCTACTGAAAGTGGTGATGAGCTCCGAACCACGTAGAAAAAAAACAAGCTAGGTCTGACCCACAACTAGGGAGGAGGATTAGGGCCACTGTTCAGTTCTGACTTTTTTCTCAGAATTTTGACTTTATAGTCAGACTTTATAGTCGGAATTTTGACTATAAAGTCAGAATTCTGACTTTTTTTCTTAGCATTCTGACTTTATAGTCAGAATTCTAACTTTTTTTTTCAGAATTCTAACTTTTTTCAGAGTCAGAATTTTGACAAAAAAGTCAGAACTCACTTTTTTTTTAACAGTGGCCCTAATCCTCTTCCCTACATAACAACAGTGTAGGTAAAGAAATAAGGCGAGCACGCTGCCCTACGTCCCTACAACCATCACAATATCAAGTTACACCTCTGTGTACTAATGTAAAACAAAAAACAGAGCAGACACAGTAACTTTACGCAAACATCATTTTTCATATAAGAACAAGGCAATGTTATCTGTAAATCATGGATTTGTAGCTTTACAGGAAAATAATGATGGAGGGTGAGTCAGGCTGCTACAGGCTGAGAGCTGCCCGGCCCGCAACACTAATGAGTTTTCCATGTGTCATTTGCAGCTGAGCATTAAGGTCTATAGTCAGGTCTGTGGTCAAGACTGAGAAAAAAACTATATGCACTCTGTGTCCTGAAGACAGCACACAGCCTATATGCAATGTTACAACAACGTCTTAGTTTCCAGACAATGATCTCACTCTATCGGAGTCATCATTTCCCAATAAATGTTGTTACATAACACCACAAATGCATGACTAAAGGATTCGGTCTACAACAATGTCATGTCAATGCTCATCCCTAATTAAGGACCTATCATCATCTTCAGTAATCACAGACTATTAATTATCTGTTGAACGATACAACGGGTATTCACAAATAATAGCTGGTGCGTTACATCAGATACAAATTCCATTACAGGTGACATCAGACCTTCACTCTGAAGGCCCAGATGACTGGCTGAGTAATTCACTGGCATTTCCAAAAAGTACTACTTCCACACATGCCTTATTAATTCATGAAATAAAAATTCCCTCCTGATCAGCAGTTTGTCATATTGCATGCATTTCACAGTGAGTGTCGTTACATGAACAAATGCATTCGTATCATGTAGCATTAACACACCACCTCTATAACACTGAACTTCTATAATGTTGAATAAGAGACAAAAGCTGCAGCAAATTAGATAATGTGAGTTAACCTAAAACTCCAAAACGCAAGATCTGGGCTTTATATTAGTTAGAAAAGTCAGAGACCTAAACGCAGACGCCTCCTGCTTCATGGAGGTCACATCCTGATGAGTAAACTCATGTCATAACACTGGCTCTGCGTCTCATTTCTGCGAGGAGCAAAAAAAACCAACAGAGAAACACGCCAGCACCGTGTGCGTTCCACCTTCACCAAACACAATCCTACCTAATAAGGACAAATCAGCATTGATATCGGGCAAGAAAATCCCTGTCCAGAAGTCTGGCTCTCACTGGGAATGCTCTGAATGCCCAGTGCATTCTTATGTAATTACTGAGCCTTAATAGTGGAGGCGGCCATCAGCATTCACATGGACACAAGCTTTAAAAAGTGACGGTGCGTGAGCCCCTTGATGCTATCGCTGAGAAATATTCCAGCTTTATAACCCAGGCATTTACAAGTCAGCCCCCTGCTAGGTGAGAGGTCCATGATCACCACTGGATCAGATGTGTGATGGAAGAAAAACAGAGCCTTATAAGGCCCACGTGCATCTCTGAACGAAGGCGAGAGATGATGTCCCTGTCTGCAAACGCACCACTTCATATTACTCCAGACCAGGGTAACTGAGGACTCTGCAAAATGAGAAACAAGGGATTCTGGAAATGTCTCATCATCTCTCATCCGGTCTCCCCAAGCACTGGGCCAGATGTTAAACAGTGAACTAATATCAGAGCCTGAAGTCGATACCACTCAATCAGCCATATAATCTTAAGACTTAGTGTTGTGGCTTTGAAAAAGTAATAGTAGTTCATTTAATCATAAGGAAACGGATGAGGAACCAGACTGTTATCTGAGGTTGCTGAGCTGGGTTTACTCAGCAGCCATAAGGTCAGTGAACTTTACCACACCCCTGTGATTCAGTCACGGAGGAGGTTTCTACCGAACAGGAGGCAACACATTAATTAAATTAACAATAACACAATGAAAAACAAATGATGAAACTTTTCATTACACGGTTGTTATTCAGTATTGCAGCAACAGGATGAAATTGCCGTGATGAGATTTCTCAACATTCATGAGAAAGAAATTTGCCTCCTTTTCCTTTTCCACAAAAGGATGAGACCAGGCCTTGAGGACTCTGACCTGAGATGACCTCTTGGACAAATGCAGAGCTTCATTCATTGTTCTTACCAAAAACAACGTGACCACACACACACACACACACACACCCACACTGTTGTATGTCTGTTGCAGCGTTGGCCCACAAACTGCGATCAGTGGAGACAGGAAAGCGGTGATTTGTGGTCGGAGGCAGAATCTTGTTCATAAATCAGGGTGTTGGAGAATGTGTTGGTAACACACAGAGACAGTGGGCTTTAAAATGCAAACAAAACTGCTCTCCATCCATTAGCACAGGCGTTAACCTCCGCTTCTGTGCGATGTGTGGCGAGCAGAAACACCGAGTCAATCATTGACTCCATAAGATGGAAACAGCTACACACACTCAAACGACATCTAGGTCATTTACGCAAAGCACACCGGCCAAAACATGACCTCACTATTTGCTAAAGGTGTTAAATGTAAGCTATGACAATTTACAATCCTCTAAAAGTGCAAACAGGTTCTGATCTTTAACAAAGTGTTGACTTCTTGGATATAAGCCAAGAACAATGTGACATGCAGAGGAATTAGGTTTTACCACCCTCCTTAATGATACAACCGCACAACAAGTTACATAACAGGGCTATAAAACTGAAGAAACGCTGCCTCGAACACAAAGCAGCGACAAGTACGATTGGTGAATAAATAAAGCAGCCACTGATTTCTAGACACATCACACACTGGGGTTAAGAGGCTGATAGCATCCGCCTGCGCTGCCCTGCTGCAGCTCGGCGGATGCGTGGACACAGCCCATAAAAGGTCGTGGAGCTGCGAGTTTGTGATATGCAGTTATTGGGGGATATACACATTTATCAGGAGGGAGGTATTTCACCGCCTTGTATGGTGCTCCTCCAGTCGGAGCTGCAGGAGGAGTCGCTCCCTGTGCTTCTTGTCAATGGAGAGGCAGTGCATTCCCCAGGAGGAGCCGCACAGCAATAAATCCCAGGCTCCAAGAGGAGCTCGACACGGAACTGAAACTCTGCGCCGTTTGTTCAGATTTGCTCTTGGAACAGGGACGGACATGTCATCCATCATAATTCTTTATTCTGTTGTGTGTAAATATAAAGCACAGCATGGGAAATATATATACATATGTATATATAAACACACTCAAAAACACAAAGACTAGAGGAAAATGTCACAAATTCTCATGCCTGTCATTTTGTATCTCCAAAGCTGAGTGCAGCCTGTGGATATGAGCGCTGGCAGCTGAAGCCCTCGGTGATATCACAAAGGGAATCAGAGCCCGCTGTGGAAATCACCCTGACAGTGAGGGGAGCCTCCACTGATGCCTGCATAGTCCTCAGGCCATTAGGCCCAATATCTGCAACAAGTGATGGGAAACACTGCCCACGGCGCAACAACACCGCAAACCTGGTCCAACACGGGTCCAAGTTAAACCAGCTCCTAACCAGCACCAGAACTAGCATCTAGTTTCAGACTCTCTCTCTCTCTCTCTCTCTCTCTCACACACACACACACACACACACACACACACACACACAGAAGCCTGTTCCAACATCCACACCACACATACGATATGAGACGGCTTGTTATCAGGTGTGTGTGCTACAGAGCCATCCCTCTGACACACAGTGAAGTCTGCAGCACAAACAGTGACACAAACAGTCACTCTACCATCAAAAACACAGTTCCATATGCTCCCTGTACAACACAGTGTTTATCATTACTCCCAGTCCCTGTGCTCCCATGGGAAAGCGTGCACTCACCTTCAGCCCGGCACCTCGACACCTGTCTGTGTCCTGCACTCTGCACACCTCCACCTCCCTCCTGAAACTAACCAGGACACACAAGCTCTCTCTCGCTCTCTCTCTCTCTCTCTCTTCCTCTTTATCTCTCGCCCTCTCACCCACTCAGCCCTCGCTCTGCCTGCCCCGACGAAGGAGTTCCCGGTTGACAGGCATTGCCATAGCAACCCACTTCGGCCCCTGCTCATACGCCACCCTGCTTTTGGCTTGTCCGTCTGAGACACCTCCTTCAGTGAGGCAGCCCCTATTGTTGTGATAAGGTGATATTTCACAGTGTGGGGTTAAGCAAAGGGGAAAGCAAACAGTTCATCACCTCCACCGCTCAGGCACTGACCAGTGACTCCACGGTACCCCCTCCTCACTGGCTCTCCCATGCCTACCCCCTCTACTGTGTGTGTGTGTGTGTGTGTGTGTGTGTGTGTGTGTGTCAAAAGGCCAGGTCTCCATCTAGCTGCAGGCATGAGGAGATAATAGGAGCTCTGTCTATTTCAGAGGCTCTCGGAGTGTTTCAGCATCATTACTCAACATCATCTAGTCAACCGCTGGCACCACAACTCCCTGCTTCACTTTTCCCCGCATGATCGCGGCCGCAATGCCAACGCTGAGAGAAACAACCCGAGACGGAAACATGTGCACGCTCAGCAGCAAGTTATGCAAAGTGGGAGATGCGGTGTGTGCACTGATAAGTCAGTCAAATTCCAGTAAGATAGCCGATCAACCTCCAGAACCAACAACAGTCAAAACACAAGGAACCAAGCGCTTTTCCAAACTACACTGTCGCTCTTCCACGCAACACTTGGCCAAATGAAACCAGAATTTCCAGTTTGCCCCTTCTTCTTTGCCAATAAGGACAAACAGTGCGAAACCTGAAAGGTAACCTGTTGACAGGCCTGGTTTTGGCTCAGAGTCCTGCAGCAGGAAGGCTGGATTACAAGGTCCACTTGTCCAGGTGACTGATCCAGTCCCAGTTAACAAAAGCAAACAGCTCTCTCCCTCTGACTTACATGTACTTTGACTTCAGCCAATAAACTAAAGATAGGATTAAGAATAGCACGTACCTGGGTCTAGACATTGGGGTGTGTATGTGTGTGTGTGTGCATGTGTGCATGCATGCATATGTGTGTTTCTGTTAACTAAGTGATATGTTTTTTTTAATCCCTACACTGTGTCCTGCACCTGCGCTGATAATAATTTCTAAACTGTTTGAAATCTACTCCCACCCCTGTACTTTGTGTGTATTATTGTTTGTGTGCGTGTATGTGTGTGTTCATGCATGCTGGCCAGTTCCAACTTGAAATTAAAGTACTCCGCTTTTTTTTTAATAATTCAGTGGTCTGGCTTGGTGGAGCGGGGCAGATATCCATTTACTGAGCCCTGCACTCCTCCATCCTCACACGCTTGTTTTTGCCAAACGTTTGAAGCGCTGAACCTGAAGAGTAAGCTGCAGGCTCCAGGAGGAGCCTCCCCCTTCATAATCCTTGTCCCTGCAGAACAGACCTTCACCCTGCTGTGACCACATCTGACACCCTGCCACTCCGCGGCTAAACGAGGTAATCAAGCAAGTGGTGATCGCAGCTATGGCCTGGCACTCAACACTTCTCCCACACTGGATCCTTGTCTCTTCACTAAATAAAGACACATTATCAGGACAGGGGGAGATGTATGTGCCTGTATGTGACAGCAGAAGCTCATTAAAAAGCCTTATAGCTGATTCCACCAAGTGAATACTCCATGACATAAATCTGTTATATAATACATAATGTGTACATTACTGGATCACTATAGCCTCAGGCGTTTTTTTATTTTTTTTACCGGTTGAAGAACAAGAGAGAGCATGTCTGCAAAAATCACATGATAAAGTCTACATCAAATAAAAAGATACAACTGCAGAGATGCAAGTCAGCAGATGAACAGATACACAAGCCGTGGACTTAGACCAACAGGGAGCTGTCGACTTGATACAATCCCGAGTGTGTCACTCATACCACAGGTTGTGCTCTGAGGGAGAACTTGTGGAATGTCTCTGAGGACAAACACAAAAGCATCAAAGTTTATTCTAGCAGTAAACAACATTCTTCTGTGCTGTGCGTGGCCCAAGACTCACACTGCTGCCTGACAATGACAAACATCTCCAGTGTCGTCAGAAACCCTCCTGGGACCTGCTGCTCATCGGGTGCTTATTGAGAGGTTCAGTAAAAAGTACAGAAAAGTACTGAGTGTATTGATAACAGGGACATATTCACTTCCTACATGTTACGGACCAATCAGACAACGTCTGAAACCACATGCAATTAGCTATCATACATTTTGGGTTCGACTGTGGTAGAGTCTTCCTCATATGTTGCCTTCTCCATATAAATCAACTGCAGTTCAACAACAACAGCGGTGGTAAAAAATAAGCGCAACAATGACAAGTCAAAGATAAACAGCCCTATCTTGTTTGTCCCGATGGTTTCCACTGATAAAAAGTAAAAATAATCCAGTGATAAAACACACAAATCATAAACAGCATGATGCTCAAACCTGTCATAATAAACACGCAACTCAAAGCTACTAAATCACAACTACACTCAGTCACATGACAAAAACAGAGGCTGAATAAAATATCTCTGTGTTTGGTCAGGTCACAGTGTGAAGAGGCAGCAGAAGCAGTCCAGTACTTACAGGCGAGTGCAGGCTGAGCAGTGAGGTCTCCTCAGTGCAAAGGGAAAGGGGGAAGTGGATAAAAAAGAAGGAGGGAACCACTACTGCTCCTCTCTCTCTCTCTCTCTCTCTCTCTCTCTCTCTCTCGCTCTCTCCCTTTCTCTCTTTCCCAGGCCAACACAGTGTCTTTTATCTTTGGTGAATGATTCAGCGTGGGTCTGACTGTTGGACTCAGAGCTCGTAGGAGTGTGCTCATGTGTGTGTGTGTGTGTCTGTGTGTGAGCGCACACTGTGAAGCTCATCATGGGGAAGGCGCTTGGTAATAGTTTCCATCCACAGCTGGAAATAATACAGCTCCCCATACAGGCCCGGGCTCAGTGGCGCCGCCCTCTTGTGTTATACATGCAACTGAAGAGGAGGCGATTCCCATACTAATCTGAATAAACAGCACCGAGTGACACACTGATCATCACAGCATCATCGTCACAGTCTCACTGTCACTCTTCACGTTCACAGCAAGCACAAAAGACAGTTGTCCACTGTCACACTGCAACGTCAAACAGTACGTCCACAAGAGATGACTTCTCAGTGAAATATGTGTGTACACATACTGTATGCAAATCGCACACACATATACACACACACAGTCAAGAGCCTCAGAGTGTCAGTATTTCCATGTTTGGTTCCAGTACCAGGCCTGACTTACCCAGACTGAGAAACCCCCTGTAATAAAGCCAAAAGACGCTGTGCAACTCGTCTCACTCTGATGTCCACAGTGTCATCATGGTAGATCAGCTCTTTCTCTGTACAGACAGTGAACTCACTCAGATACTGTTAAGCCCCTGAGAGTTGTCTGCATCAGGTTTTTTTTGTCCTGAGACATTAATCTGCAGATGCCAGCAGCAGCGCTGAGCTCTGCCATCCAAGATAAATATTTAACAGGTTGACTGTGAGATCAGCGGCCAAAGGTCTCATCACTGTCTTCACTGGAATCCACCTTCATACTTGACCCAGGTGACGCCACCTCACAGCTCCACAGTGACTTACATAACCTTCACTTACATTAGGAAAACATGCAAAGAACTAACGCGGTTATACATTTATGATACAAATCTTTTCTTTTTCATCAATTTGACAAATTGACCATCTGAAAGTAGTAATTACTGCAGTAGTCATTTTCCCCAAACATCAGAAATGCTATGATGCTCTGCTTTGTGCAAAGTTAAAAACTGTTAAAAAAAATAAATAAATAAAACTCTGGAGATGCACTTTGTTTTGAGATGGACGTTCACGTGAGGAGCAGTACAACACTGCCTCTTTGTGGTCATTTAGAGAACTGTTCAGAGTTTATAGCATTTTAACACCAACAGATGTCACTGGAGTGCCGATATCAACCGCCAGGCAAATACATTAAACCAGTGGTACCCAAAATGTATCTGCTGGCCCCCCATTGGTTGTTGAAAATGAAGAAAATGTTCGCGCCCATCCCACCCCCCCAAACCTGACACACATACACATTTCAGACAAAGCTTGCACTTCATTTCACAAATTGTAATTAATACAAATCTCCCCACTAGAGGGCGGGACTTTGGAAACCACAGGTAGTAACCAACCAGTACGTTACTACTGGTCCTGCATGGGTATACTATTTTACCACCAGGTCAAAAAAGAATCAGAGACAACAGACACCATAAACTCATATATTCAAAAGAAAGACGAGACTGGTCTTTTACATCTATAGATAACAACAAACATATCTGAAAACTACTGCGACACTGGATCAAGTCTGTCTATTAGATATACATCATCATAATCATAGATCGCATGTGACCTTTGTGACGGAACTGCACACAGGAAGACATATACAGCACATCACTGTTTGACTGGAATGTGCAGTACCGCATTAAGTTTATAGAAAACAACAGCTAGTATCAGACAATACTTCGTAAACAAGTATCTGATTTGGTGTTTTGTCAGACTGTAATGCTTGTTCTGCAAACCAAAATGTTTGTCTAATACAGTAGAGACATTGCCTGCTGTTCTTGGTCATAATATGTTTATATATGCATATGGAGCTGTTTGGGTTTTGGTTTAAAAACAGTGAAATCCAAATGAGTGACAAAACTTTGAGGTCAAACTATAACCACGTGCATCTATTGTCCCCCACTCAGCATTTATGTTAATCATTTGCTTTGCAGCCTCAAACCTACCTGGAAAAAGGCCAGCGCAATAACAGTGTAATAACGAAAGTGATCCTTGCACTTTCACATTTGATGAACCTTGGACATATTTATTTATATTCTTTGTTTACCAACACAATAGCTAAGAGGCGCACATGTTTTAGGAACACCACATTATAATGAATGATTGGCTTTGTCATAACAACTCATTTAATTTTGTACAAATAATCTGAAGGATACTTGTGTGACAGTTATATCATTTATTTAAAATAAATGATATAACTTAATCATTTGCTTTGCAGCCTCAAACCTACCTGGAAAAATGCCAGCGCAATAACAGTGTAAGAGCGAAACAGATCCTTGCACTTTCACATTTGATGAATCTTGGACATATTTATTTATATTGTTTGTTTACCAACACAATAGCTAAGAGGTGCAAATGTTTTAGGAACACCACATTATAATGAATGATTGGCTTTGTCATAACAACTCATTTAATTTTGTACAAATAATCTGAAGGAGACTTGTGTGACAGTGATATCATTTATTTTCAGAGGTATAGTTTGATCATTAAAAAAAGATAAATCATCATATTAATCATAATCATTGACACAAACAGTAACTTTACAAAATAAATATTGATTTAAGATTTACAGCATTGGTGAAACTGTACATCATAATTTTTATATTACACCGATTTCTTTCTATCTCATGCTCTTAGTGCAAAACTTGACTATTCAACTACAACACATGTTGTAGTTTGCCCTTATCCTTATATAACAAACAAGATATAAGTGTAGTTTCCTCATTTGGTCCTTTACATGACAAGAATCTCTCCATATACATCTCATTAAAACATTCACAGAATAAGGAGGAGAAAGTTGGAAGTATGACAAAGGCTTTTTTCAGTACGCTGCAAATCTCCCACTCCACCAGGCTACAAGGGCACATTATTATAGCTCACTGTGCATTCCTTATTACTGTGACCTGCTAATGTCTTTGAGAAGCCCCAGCGACATATGCATCCTCCACTGGAGCTCCGATCACATGTCGGCACAGTGGGCATGTGCCGAACTGACGTAAGATTTTGGGAGCGCAGTAGAAACACAGACACCTGTGGCCACACGGCAGAGTGATTCTGGCATCTTGTTCCATGCAAACCACACAGCGTTTATCTGCGATTACAAGAGATACATCTAAATTCCACATATGTGCTTCTCCTCCTGTGGGATAAACACTGAAATCAGAGAGCATCTGGAGGAGGGACTCGTCCTCACCTGCTGAGACCTCCCTGTCTTCGCTGAAGATGTACTTATCACTGTTTCCACAGACGCTGGAGACTTTAGAAACAGAGTTGTAGAGGTTGTCAGCGTCAGGTGAGCGAAGGCACTCAGGTGCAGGACACGATCTGTAGGTGGAAATCAGCCCCTTTTTCTCTGAGCCTGCATCAAAGAGTAAGAGAAGCAGCACGTCATCTTTTTTTTTTTTTTTTTTTTACATTCGTACAACAGGCATTTGTATTGACTGTGCTTGGGAGATATCAGCAAATTGAATAACAGTGACAAACAGACTGAGGCTAAAGTTACCAAGAAGGAAAATGGAGCATGTCTGCCCATAGATGTCGATCATAGCCCACAGTGGCTCTTTGAGGTCCACTCCTGATAGAAGCTTATGTTGCCTGCAGTTGTCTTTTTTGACACATACTTTGCCACCACTTGAAACCCAGAACTCCAGCTCAGAACCTGCCTGACAGTAGGATTCCGGCACAGGAGCCACCCAGTGCCCTGGGGTGTCAGTCAGGTTGGGGATGGCCATGCAGGGCAAAGGCAGAGTTCTGGCTGAGGGCGGCACGTTTGTGAAGCCTAGACGCAGAGCCCCGTGCCAAATCAGGAAATCTCTCTCCACCCTCACACGAATCCTCTCCTGGGTCTTTACCTGGCGGCTGCTGAATACCACGCCGTTTTTGAAGGTGCTCTCAGGCCTCTCTGCCAGTCGCCCGCCCTGGCTCAGGGAGACCTTGTCTCCCACAGCCTGACTGTGGAAGGTCAGAGGTCCGAGGCAGAACAGCCCACACCTGTGTGAAATATCTGATACTACAAAATGTAGAAAATTATGGATCTGATGTTTGTCACATCTTTATATGAATCGAATATGACTATAACTTATTTTCATTGGCCTAGTTATTTGTTTCAGTTTTTATGGAGAAGTAGATAAAAACTGAGACAGTCCAAAAAAAATAGATAAATTTAGAATCATAAACAAAGTGAAGTTAATGATAGTTATAGAATAACCCAGTTGTTATGGAATAACCCAGTAGCACATTTCAGTTTGCAGGTGTGACTCATAACTCGTTTATGTCATTAACATATGAGAGGCTTACTGCTTTGTAGTAATCTATGGTTTATAATTTGAATTGATTCGCATTACACTTTAAAGTAAAGGTCATGAATTCTGTTCATTTAAATGTGAGGAATACAATTTTACTATTAATTCATTAACTAATGTAGTTATTTTTGTTAAGGTTTTTGCAACTTAAAATATGTCAGATATTTAAAGGAGTGCTCCCTAACAAGTTCTTAGAAAAGATCTAGAAGAACAGTAAGAAGAAATATCTCACCAGGGTTCCTGTTTCCACTCTCTATCACCATGATGAAGAGGCAGACTGCTCTTTTCTATGTATCTGTAGAGGAGATGTGTTCTCGTCCAGGTCTTGATCCCATTGAATTGAAAATGTAAACTGGCTTCAAGAAATAGTGCACATGTTGCTTCATAACAAAACTGAATCACATGGACGGTGTAGAGGGAGGGCCAGAGGGAGGATCCAGAGTTTGGAAATTTACCAAAGAGGAGTTGCCACCTCTTTTTTGTTTGTTTGTTTTTGGTGGGGTGAATACAGGTCACCTTGGAAATCACCACATTAAAACCAAAAAGATCTTCTTTTGTCAAACATGACATATAATATGTAAAGCTATTACTGAATTTAAAAAGAATAATTTTTATTTATAATTTTAATGTTAATAAATATTTCCCTTTGCAAGAAACACGTCCTGCAATTTCTTTAAGTTCGCATTGGTTGGTAGACTTGATCATGTGACAGGAAGAGGGCGTGAGTAAAACTTCCAGTGACATCATCATTCTTGGAACATGAAAGGGACACATTTACGAGTGAATCCCTTTATCATGTGATCCTAACAGACACAGCAGGCCACGTGTACAAAAATATACTGGCACAATTCATACACAGTTTAAATGCATATTAAAACAGACATGTATTTAAACTGTGTATGAATTGTGCTTTCTTTGCAATTAACAGGACTGTGATATTTGATTCTAGTAATGAATGTATATGAAAAATATTCTGTGCATATAATTAAAATATGTCCACTTGTTATTTAGAAAAACTGAAAATTAAATGTCTCCCAGCTGAAAGAGCATTTATTTTATTGATTACCCTGAACCTCATATTTCATTTTCTCATTTTATTTCTTTATTTCACATATTTCTTGTGCATAAACCTATCATGGAAAATAGCACTTCACGCGCTCTCTGGTTTTGAATGATGTCATTATGCCCTGGTTTATCCTTAAGGTTTTCTTGTGTTTGTGAGAAACGGGTTCTTTCCAAGAAATTTCATTAAGTTCTCATTGGTTGGTCGTCTTGATCATGTGACAGGAAGAGGGCATGACTAAAACTCCAAAATGACATCATCGCTCTTGGAAAGTTACTGACAAACACATTTACCCATAAATCCCCCTTCCACGTGATCCTAACAGACACCGCAGACCCCGTTTACGAAATTATACTGGCACGTTTTAACATGTGTTTAAACTGTGTAGGAATTGCGCTTTGTTTGCATGTGTCAAGACTGAGATATTTGATTCTAGTCATGAACTTATCCTCTATTTATATTAAAAAAATGTTCCATGTATATAATTAAAATGTGTTTGTTATTTTAATAAATGTCTCCCAGCTGAAAGAGCATTTATTTTAGATTCCCTCACACTACATCTGACACTTGAACACTGTAGTTGAATGGTAATTACATTGATTTATTTGCTCAATATCCTACAATTTAGACTTGCGGATGTTTTTAAATCAAATAGTGAGATAAATAGTTTCAAATTTCCGAAACATGACGCATACATGACAAATCAGATTGTCATGTCAGCCCTGTCTCAGGATGGGGGGAGGGGTGCAGCTGAAGGGAAAACACAACTCATTTCTTTTCTCTAATGGTTTTTTATGTCATCATTTCATCAGTAATAAATTTACGTTTCACATTAGATTTGACTGATGGTATTGATCCAAATGAATAACATTTCAACAATATCTTTTTGGGTCCTTTGTCTCTTTGGATTTTTCCTAATATTTTTTTTATATGGAGTTCCGACTAATTATCCATGAACTAAATCATACATACAATCTGTTCCTGTGTTAAACCAGAGCCACATACCAGTTTCCCCCTCCTCCTCTGTGCACACCAGCTGCCTCTGCTCCACCACACTTGGTCAGACATGGCAGGCCATCAAAAAATCAACTTGTTCCCACTACACCTGTTCAAAACACTATTAATCTGCTGCCTTCCAATAAAAGGCTTGGCTTTCACCGAGGAGCCAATAGAAAGGCATTAAAGCAGCGAGACCCGGGCCAATCCCCAGCTGCATTCTAATGTGGCCTATCTTTATCAAGGTGCCACTCCATTTCCAGATAGCGCTTAGTTAAGATTTGTGAGGAGGGAGCAGGAGGGACATGTCTTTAGGGGGACGCTAAAATCTGTGTCCACACCGAAACTTCAGATATGGAGATATCAAATGCCGCACTGTGGCTGAGAAGAGGTTATCGGCTGCTTAACCACTTCTGATGCGGTAGCAACTTTGGCACCAACACCGCAGACTTTGTTAAAATTGCTGTTAGTGTTCTCCTTTATTTGACCATCTTGGAGAGGTGGGTGTGACCCCCCGATCCAGACACCAGCTGCGGGTGAGACAACGCCTCATCGGGCCCATCAGAGGTCTCTTCCTGCTTGGATCGTACTGGATGTGTTGCTGAAATCTGGAGGCAGAGTTACAAACTTCCCATGGATCCAAACATCCAGGGATCTTTCCTGTTCAACAACAGCCTGAACCAGTTCCCCTCGGATCTAAAGGCGCCGATGTGCCAGTACTCGGTGCCCAACTCTTTCTACAAGCTTAACCCTGGCCTGAACAGCCAGCTGCAGGCGGGGACGCCTCACGGCATCAGCGACATCCTGAGTCGCTCCATGGTCGGGGTGGGCACCACGGGCACTACCACCCTGCTGTCCGGATACCCAACCATGGGGGGGTTCAGCCCCTCCGTCACCAGCACGTCCATGTACTATAACCGAGACTACAACTCCTCATTGGGCGGATTCTCCAAACCGGGCAGCGAGTGCCCCATGAAGGCTCGCAGTGTGAGCTGCTGGGCAGAGAGCAGCTGTGACTGGAGAGGAGGGAGGCAGCAGTGCGCCAACAGTGAGTCTGACTACTGGAGGTTGAGCTCAGCATCCAGCCCATCATTACATTCCAACATCCCTGTGTGTCTGTAGAGACACGTCACAAAATACTGTTATTTAGTGATGGAGACACTATCTGTCCGAACGACAGCATGACACGCCTTAAAGCACCGGTTACAAATACGCCCTTAAAAACTGTTTGTTTATTTTTACTGTTCTAAATAAGCATAAAAAAATAGAAGACAGTTATTTTGTGCAATATGTGTGTACGTGTAATATCTAAGAGTTATAGACATTCACAAGCAAAAACCAATAACTGTAACAAATGAGTTTAAGTGGCATTTCAACCAGAAAAATATAACTTTTAAATAATTTTGAGTTGATAAGAACATCATGCATAAAGTGTTTTTATTCATGTAGTTATACCCTACAGTCCTAAATACGCAGTGTATTGAATATGTGCAGTTTGTGACTATAGAGAATGACACATGACGCCTACATTCAAACTGAATGTTGAATTCATTGCTGTCTTCACATGTAAAGTGAAACGTTGACATAAACTGTGGGGTCTGTGTGATAGATCAGTGACTGTGACAGGTACCGTGTTGATATCTGCAGGTGGTGGTCCTCTGGGGGAGATGTCGGGCAGGAAGAAACACACCAGACCCACGTTCAGTGGACATCAGATATTTGCTCTGGAGAAAACCTTCGAACAGACCAAGTACCTGGCCGGGCCTGAGAGAGCGAGACTGGCTTATTCTCTGGGAATGACTGAATCACAGGTGAAGGTAAAGCTGACGCGGCATTTACCAACCTCTCTGCTTCTGTTCTCTTTGTTCGCTCATCCCCATGATTTGCTGTTTGTGTTCATTTCCATGTGCATCTCTGTGGTAGCTGATAAAAGATGTCATTGTGTCAGAAGGTGGCAACAGGTCACAAACCACAACAACTGCACAACATGTAGTTAGGGCAATCAGGAAATGGGGTCAGGGCATATCTGCTGCTTTTTGTGTTTCATATCTGCAAACATGACGCACATTTGCTCACCGCACCCACAGTCAGTGAAGGCCTCGTGTTGCGTTTAGGTCTGGTTTCAGAACCGGCGCACCAAGTGGAGGAAGAAGAGCACGTCGGAGCCGAGCTCCACGCAGGCCAGTCAGGCGGGGCAGGCCGGGGACACGTCGGAGAACGAGGTGGAGGACGAGGAGTACAACAAGCCTCTGGACCCGGACTCCGACGACGACAAGATCCGGCTGCTGCTGCGCAAACACCGCAGGGCTTTCTCCGTCCTGCGCCTCGGGCCGCACCACGTCTGACGCACCGCACGCGCACCACCGGCCCTGCATGCGCACACACACTGCACACACAGAGATACAGAGAGGCGCCGGTCACGTCACGTTCCCATCATGTTCTCATCATGGTCCAGCAGAGGATACCAGACGGTTCACGAGACCCAAACATGAAGCTAGGAAAGAAAAAAAAAAAAAAGATGTTTACTTTTCTAAGTTACTGATCTCTGGCCTGTTCAGTGTGTGAGAGAGTTACATCATACACTTTTGTAAAAACGTGACAAAGAAACCTGCATGATTATGGCAAACCTTCAATAAAGACAGTAAACTGACGTCATCATTCATGTCTGTGATTATTATTATGAATAACTCAAATATACTTGTAGACATTACAGGTACAATAGTGAAGAGTGAATCTTGCTGTATTACATATTACATTTGTGCTGAAATGGCAGCAATGGATTTTATTGACATTAAAATGTTGCAGAGGATTTGGGCAAATGTAAACATGTTATATACAGTAAACTGTTATATAAATGAACGTTGATTTGAAGATGGTTAGGATAGAATGACCATATTTTGATTTCATTATTGTGAATTTTTTTACGATGAAATACTTTGTGAAAATGTAAGGGACAATGTAGAAAAACAGATTGTGCAATAAAACACTGTGGATTATTTATTGAACGTGGTTGATAATTTCCTTCGGTTTCTATACAAATTCCAACTTAAACCCATCATTTGGCTGCAGAGGTTGCGGCAGTGCTTTTTTTTTTAGCCAAGGGACAGTTAAAGAAACAGCAAGTGAAAGGTGAAAGGTGAAGTCTTGTGTGATTTATCAGTGTGATATGGCTTAATTGAAGACAATGACCCCCACAACACACTCTTCATCACCCAGCATATAATCAATAACAGCAGAGCAGCTTATTTACCATTTAAGCTCAGTGAGTTCAGACTCCATCTGGCCTGACATCAGGTCAGAAGACCGTGCAAAAGGAAATGAAAAGAAAATTGCCGATGTCACATTAAAGACATTCAAGTATGTTGGAGTCAATTACTGTATTTATATCAATTCTTGTTATACATATTGTCCATTTTGGATTTTATGATAATGCAAATATTCCAAAGCAATCAGAAATAAACTCTTATGAATTTCCTGGAGGGCAAAACAGGCCTGTGGGTTTGGGTTTTTTCCATCTTTAAATCAGTATTTACTTCTGTCAAACCACAACACAAAAAGTGAAATTCAATAAAGTTTAGAATCAGTCTCTTGATTTGTTAGCCATTGAAGATTTTCAGTCTGAACAGCACGTCGTAAGGAGACTGCCCAATTTCAGCTTCAGAGGCCAGGGCTTCATTACCTCAACGGCTTTAGATCCAATTTTTCTTCTGCAACAAAATAAGCGCAGTTCAGTCCATGACTGAGTTCTGCAAAGCTATAGAAACTGAATCGGTCACCCAGACATACACACCTCACGGTAAATCAGCGCAGAGTGTATGTGCATTTTTCATGTCTCCACCACCACCATTATGCACAAGAGGTTTTACCAACATGCTGGTTTTAATCCCTTTCTTATATAGCATTCTTTCTGTTAAGCTCTACTGACACAATACAGGTAGCAGCATCTTCTATTTAAAGAAAAGGCACCATGAGATTGTATATGGTTCATCACAGACACCATCACATTCTTCCATTCCATATTGTCTCCTATAGAGAGTCAATCTGAAAAACCCTGAGAAGTCCATGCATTGTTATGTAGACGGCCTAGCACTGCACAGTAGCTAATATCTATTCTATTCTATTTATACTACATATTTAAAATACAGTATCACCAGTAAATCCAAAAAATGATGCAACATAATTCTGATTGTAATATTTTATTTAGAAAAGTGATATTATCGAATCAAACCAACGTCCATCTAAATGTAATACTGGACATATAACCAACGTCAGTCCCAAACTGCAAGGTTTATCGCTTCTAAAACAGATCTCAGTCAGTCTTCACTTCATCTTGTTACAGGAAGATTTTCAGTGCCTCCGCACAAACGCGACACACAGAACAAGCCTGATATGACTATCAGTGACAATTTCTGCAGTTTCCTAACAACACACATACCAACTGCCGTGCCACCGCGGGTTTTAAGAGAACTTCCATATAATAGCAAACCACAAACACAGTTTAACTTCTCTACCATATTATTAAAACCAGACAAACAAACAAACATAAAAACAACAAGAACCCACACATCAAAAAATACAGCATATTAAAAGAGCTGGTGCTACAGTATGAATTAACAAAGACAAAAGTCAAGACGTGTGTGTGTGTAAAAAGCAGTTACAAACCCAACCTGTCAGTCTGGGTTGTGTCTCTCTGACAGAAAGCAGTTCTACAAGTTACAGATTTCTACAAGCGACAGGCTGAAGTCTGTCTCTAAGTTATGATACAGTAGCTCCATCTGTATAAGTTGGGCCTGCTGAATTTGTAGCTTGCAGCTTGAGGAATATAAAGCACTTGGTATTCATGTACAGCTGGAAATAATGTTGTTGTACTGTCAACAGGATAAAAGACTGTGGAAAGACAATGAACCTGCTGTAGGTCTCTATTGTTGCTTTACAACACCATGACTGCCGCTTGTCATTTCTGACAGTGATTACGTAATCAAAGGCCATGTGACTGACTCCAAGCCACTGTGTGTAGTAGTTACACAAATTATATATTATTATATGGTTTATCGAATGTGGACATCAGGCCAAAAACTCAACAGGAAACACAGGTAGGAACATTTTGTGGCAGGTTGCCTGTCCTGCATTCAGTATCATTCAGTCCCGGTAAATAACTTCAAACAATAAATATCTGAACTAGGAATGGCATCAAACATCAAATAAAAGCATGAACCATATAATCAGTAGTAGTAGGCCCATTTCCAACGCTTGACATTAAAGATCCCATGTTTTCTATTTTTCACTAATAATTCTCCGCATCTTAAGATACAAGTTACTATGGTTCATTAAACTGGATTATAACTATATGAATTATGCTTCAACTTAAAACTTGCTAAGTGTAAGCTACGCAGTTAAGATGCTACCATGGCCTAACTAACTGGAGGGACTTAATCAATTATAATTAGGGCCAAAGAATAGAATAATGACTACATTTGTGTTGTGTTGACTTAAGTTGTCTGCCTGCAAAAAAAAAGCTGCATTTTCAAAAATACAGCCAGTACTTTACAAGAAGTAAAATCATTTATTAAAAATGTAGGAACTATTGGAAAAGCCTGTATCCATCTATACAAGGGGCCTAGTACAGAGTCACACATTTGTACCTTTACATTACTGTTTGGTGCAGATGTTGTGTTGTCATGGGCAACTTCAGAGAGCAAGAAGAGTCTGGAAATCTGTCGCAGGAATTCATGACAGCTGGAGAGAAGTCTGTGCTCGTGTCACTATAGCTGTGGCCGACCGTGTGCAGTAGTGAGACAGTAGTGGAGACGCGTGGTGTGAGACTGAGGTGTTCACAGAGCAGGCTAAATAAGTCGAGGCCCTGGAGCTGCCTGGCAGGTGGGTTGTAGTGGGTAACCATTGTGCTGAGTATCCTCAGGTACCGATACTGTGGCAGAGCTCTGAGGATGTCACCTGTGCACGTGCCCACACACGCCCACACACACACACACACACACACATACACACACACACAAAAGTACAGGGATGAGACAAGATATACAAGGTCTCTATTCAACCACCAAGTGTCTCATGCACCGGAACTGAACTTGTTCTGTTTCTCAAAATGTTCAACTCTCAGAAAACAAACTCTTCCGAGTCCCTTTGCTGTGTGTAACTCATCATTCAGTGGCCCGGTGAAAAACGATCCTCGTGAAAACACAGTCCATCCTTAAAACAAATACATTTGAACAGCAGCGAAACAAAATCATGGCCGTAAAAATGCCAATACGTCGCTAGGTGCGATGTATGTGTCTCTGGTCGCCCATCCAGGTGGCAATTAATGAAAAGCGGGGCAGCAATGCACTTAGTCGGGAGCAACAGTGACAGTGGAGAGGATTCAATAGACATAGATCAGAGAAAGGTGCTGATCGCTTGTGCTCCAACTACACTGAACACAAAAGAGTGCCTGTGTCCCGCGGACACTTCATCTTAGTTCATATCCGGACTCCACTGGGCCAGGCTGGGTTATGGCTCTCCAGGGACTGCAGCAAGATTACTGTGATCGCTCTCACACTCTGAATCCTCCCTCTGGAATCACCACATGGACACATATTCAACTCTGCGTGCTGCATGGCACAGACACACACGCACACACACACATACACATACATTCTCTTACCATTGAAAAGAATCCAAATCAATGGTTTTTTGTCCTCAATGAACAGAACAAGAAGACAGGCTATAGGAAAAGCAGAAAAACAAACTAGAGTTACTCTGCATGGCTGTTTACTTTGCCTCCATCCTATACATCCTTATATATATTTAAACCGTTACCTTATGGTCTCCCATACACACATTAGGGCCCACCGTGTTGTAAACGACGCCCCTCTCACCATCATCGCTCTGAAAAGACAAATTCAGTTATGTAACCAAGCAAGTGACATGCAGTAGTTGAGCCTGGCACATTAGCCCGGGTTCAATCACATGGCGTTTTGATAACATCAGTTCTGTTCATGCCAGAGCCACTACTGCACAACATCGAGCGCTTTCCACATCTTCTTAATAGCACAATGCTAACAGGCTGTAATACATTGCAGTGGTTAGCATGTATTTCAAAGAAGTTTGATGTCATTTTACCTTTTCTTTAAAATCCTGGATAAGGAAGAATAGTTTTTAAAACAAGATAAGTGAATTGATGATGCAGTTGCTTTTTTTTATCACAGATAAAATGATCACACATGTAAACAACATATGATTCACGCTTTGGTTAACTGAATGGCCCTGATTAAATGACACTAATAAACTCCTCTCCTCGGCTCCAGAAAGGCCCACTGACCCTTGGAAAGTAATCTACTGTGTGTTAAATCGTAAATAGGTGACTGTGAATAAAACAGCAGCAAACACTGACTGACCCTGTGGATGAATTCTTGGGCAGTGTGTGACATGAGGATACGATCGCACCAGGCAGGACAGCGAGTGTTCATGTACTGCGTGGGTTTAGTGTACTCTTCACTGTAGGGGTAGCTGAGGATGAGACCAGAGAAGACGAACATTAAAGCAGGACTGGGGGGTTTTACGCAGTAGCTGAGTCGGGGGTCTCACCTTGGTGGAAACTTGATGTCCTCTTCCCTAATAACATCATGAAAAGCTGCGACTTCTTTGTCATATTTCAAAAGCTGAGGAGGGAAATCGAAGCCGGTACTGATTTACACCACAGAAATCTCTCCACAAACAAATGACTCATGATCTGAGTACAAGTTTAGCAAAGATGAAAAAATTGTTATCACGGTTTCGGACCTTGTGTATTTACTGTACCATCATTCATACAGGTTTACTTTTCGCTGACACAATCTAATCTAAAATCTGTGAAAACATGCCAGATAGTTGCTACGCAGCCTGTTGCTGTAGAGACTAGTGGCTGCACAGGTTCTGTGACACTGTGCTTTAGCTGATGGAGTTTGCTTTAAGGTGAAAGGTGAGGTCATGTTCTCACAGATGGGACGTTGTCCTCCCTAAAATACGCCTGGTGCAGGTAGGCGAACAGCTTGTCCTCGATTTGGAGCAGCACCTGCACGACAATAACAAAAAGGCAAATAAGGTGCAAGCGGCGCTAAAAAATCAAACGTCTGCTCCTTTCTCAGCAGATCTTTTCAATCACCTGATGGTCATTGTCCTTTTCCTCACAGATGATTTTCTCAACTTTGTCGCTGCTGTCCTTCTTCACTGTCTGCACATCTGCCGTGGTGGACAGATGCTGCACAAAAGCACAGGGCAGATCTGTATCAAAATGCCAGGCTGACTTATCCTTTACTTATCACCAGAACATCAGAGGAAAATCAAGATGTACCATAGAACACGATGTACCATACCTGAACGAGACTGAGCGTATCGAGGCGGAAGTTAAAGTCTCCAAACAGGAAGAAAGGCAGAGGAGAACAGCGGCTGTCTGATATCCTGGATGGAAATTGCAGATCTTTAGATCTTTTAGGCCAAAAGGCCTAAAAAGCTTGTTGCATTAAAATCATCATCTCACACATCAGTTGAAGAAACCAGCTAAATGTGGTGTTTAATCTTTATTCGCCAAAACACTCACCAAACAGCGGTAAAACATTAACATCAATTCTATCTGTGAAACTGTGTTTACAAAGTGTACGGCCACAACTCATAAACATTATACTGATGCAGTGAACCTCAATAAAATTATACTGCAGTAATTATTTTGTTTATCACCCAGATAAAGGTTTAATCTGCTCCTCTGCTTCCAGGTCATAAAGGTCATTAAATAAAGTCTCATATCATACTTGCACCAAGGTTAACTCAATGGATATTTGATATGAACAGATGTTAGCATGTCATGTACCCACTGAGCTATGTTCTGCTGGTGTGTGTTTGTGCACAGATGAGTGCGGCTGTGGTTCCAACCTGTTGATGACATATCTGAGAGCGTTCTTGCGATTTGCTGAGTAAATGGACGGACTGGATTCACAGGCAGTGAGGTTAGAGGCATCATGAAAGAGGTGAACATTGACCAGGTCCAGACCCCTGTAAGGCGCACACACACACACACACACACACACACACACACACACAGAGTATTACTGTCACATCTCACAGATTATGGGAAACGCACTGAAAGCACTGAAGGCGAGAGTGTGTGTGTGGGTGTGTGGGTGTGTGTCTCTGACTGCACATTAACGCATGTGAGAGAACAGGTGTTGTGGATTAGAAGCTGTTTTATCAGCGAGTTGACTCGACTGGACAAAGCACATTTATCTTCAGTGTCAAACATCCACACCCTTTTCTTTGACTGTCACCGGAAGACAATTAACGGGAAGCTGACAAACGTGTGGTGTTGACTCACAGGGTGATATTGTGGCTCACAGGTAGTGGGCTCCTTCTGTCATTACCCGCAGGCAACACGAGGGCAGAGCATTAACTACAGTTTTCAGGAAACAGGCTGCTGGAGAACTGTGCTTCAATCAGTTTCATGTTATGGCCACAGTTATTTATTTATAGGACCAATTCCAGTCGATTGAAAGTTCCAGTCATAAAGATGCAATCTTTGCTCATAAAATTAAATGGTCAATCAGGCAAAATTCTCTATTAACTGTGTACAGTGAAGTCTATATATAACAGCAGATGAGTTTTACTGGACAGTCCAGCTGTTAACTGAAGCTTTTTGTCAAAACGGACACACACACACACACACACACACACACAAACTGCAAACACACGATGCACTCACTGACATTTTTGGCTTCTTTTGTTCAGCAACATGCAGAAACATGTAGAAATATATAGGACTTAATCTTTAGTTGTAAAAAGATAACAAATCCAATAACTGAGTAAACAAGAACCAAAAGTGAAAGGTAGCTGGTGGCCTTGACTCTTTGTCTACATACTGGTTGTGTATGATCCAGCGAGTCCTCATGAAGCCCTTTCTGGACCACTTGAACTGCAACAGAGACAGATAGGGGTGAGTCGGTAAACAGCAGTGCACCCTGTCTTCCAGGGGCCAAACTGATAATCATTGATTCTTTCACATAATTTGTCTCATTTCCCTGTCAGAGCAGGCAGACAACCACAACAGCCCCAGAGGACTCATTTATATCAACATCTCCCTCTGGCCCAAACCGAACCCTCCCCACACATGCAAACACACACACACACACACACACACACAAACGGAAACATTACACTGCTGCACACTCATGCGTGCATACTCACGTCAGGCCAGAAATACTTTGGGAATTTTTCTTTCTCCACTGTGCTGACCCCATCCAGAGAGCCCATGTACTTGTTCTGCCCTGACACTGCTTTAAAATCCTTAACTGTGAGAGGCAGAGGGAGGCAGGGGGACGGATGGGGGGTGGGAGAGGCGTGACATGTAAAAGAGTGAGAAAACATGCAAACAGCAATCAATAAACTGGTGTTAACCTCATCAGAGCGGCATACGTGATGAGGGGGATCTATAAGCGAGCCATTAGACGGCGTTTGGCAAACAACAATCGGTTTGGGCCACACAGCAAGTGGCAGCTCCAGGATGTTTATGGTTCTTCCATAAGCTTTTCTGTGGAGCTTTTTCACACCTAACGTGACTGGACTATGCAGCAGGAAAATAACGGCTGCGCTTTAAATGCGGGGTTCTTTGCTAATATCTGGCCAGGTGGGGTGGCCATCAAACGATCATTAGACAGAGAGGAGTGATTTGCCATCGCCGATACGCAAAATAAATAAATAAATGAATGAAACGACATGAATCTCGAACCACATTGCTCTGACTCGACTGATTTTACCAAAAGAGCACAGGGTGCATGGGAGGTCGTTCACTTGTACAAAAAAATACAGCCCAGAGAAAAACAAACTAATTTACAGATAATAAATAAATGAATGATAATAAACATAAATATCATGTGTAAGATTTTTACCATTGAAGTCGTATTGATAGATGTTGTTCAGTGTCTTGTGGATGAAGTACATGCTGCCCAGTGCCTGCAGAGAGATATAATCAAAAAAAAAATCATTGTACATCATCTGATAAACACACCTGGGAACAACTTATCAAATTAAAATATCTGAAAAATGTATGAGACAAAACAGTAGGCACTGCAGTCAGTGATGTCAGAGCAGTGTTACTACGAAGTGCCTAACCCTGTGCTTTATCTATGTCTCCATTTTCTATATGTGTAAAATATTTTACATTTTAAGTTAAACAACAGAGGTCAAATAAATAAAGAGGTTTTTGTTTTCTCTGTAGTGAGAAGCCAAAAAACAATCTCAGCTGCTGACATGATGGATTGAATTGTTTATTTCGACGTCATGCGGGGTGAATTGTGAGCTTTGTATTGAACGATACAGTTCAACACAGTATATCGGCGCTCACCCAAAGACACATGAAACTTTGAAGAATTAAGACCCACAGCGCGAACACGCAGCTGCACAGCAAATCCACAAGCTGCCCCCTCAGACACACACTTTAGCACCCAATCATCCCTGACATGGCGCTGACAATTTTTAATGTACTAACTGCCTGCTCCACTGATCTGATTAATCATGCCCTGTGGGATCAATAGAGACAGAAAATTAAAACAATTTAAAAGGTATTAAGCAGTAGGCCTGCTGTCTGCCAGCGTCGCCGCTGTGACTGGAGGCCCGAAGAAAAATAAGGCAGCGCTCGGAGGGCTCGGGGCGTGACGGACCACTGTGCACCCCACCCCTTCCCCATCCAGGCAGAGCATGAGAGATCTCTCCCTGAAGAGATCATTTATCTTCAGTGCCAAAGTCCTCCTCATTTAACAAAATGGAAGGGTCTCCATTGTCAGCTCCAGTGGGCGACAATTAGTGACCGACTTCTCCAAACTAAGAGAACGAGGATAGGTTATGGCCACATATTTAATCAAAACAAGCCTGGAAGTTTTGTTTGGACTAAAGGTGCGATGATGTTTCTGCAGGTCTGGAATTTTAAAAAAGGGAGGGTTGTTTTATTTTAGCTGATAAATATTGCAAAAATGGTCACTGCAGTTGGAAGATATAAGATAATTAGCAATAAATAAATAAATAAATAAATGCAGCCTTGTTTATGTTGGATTATGTCGACAATATCGTGTTGAAACCGTACAGCAAAGCACACATGCACACACTCAAACACAGATACACATTCTCCTCCACATACTCGGCCCAACACCGATCTTCATCAATCAGGTTTGTGCACAGTTTAATAAAAAAATATTGACTTACAAGTGATTTTTTATCAAAACACCATTTGTACTGGGAATGCATGCAAGTCTGCCCCCCTCCACTGCTGCAGCTCTAAAAAGAGACCCCCACCACCCCCAAACTCTCCCTTGGCCATATAACTGATGATCTGCAGCCAAGAGGAAACAAATTGAAAATCAATGCAGGTGGCACCGACGAAATGAGAATGAGGCATTAGGAGTGGTGGTGGGGGTGTTGGGGGGGTGCGGTCCTCTCAGGGCAAAGAGTGGAGGGTGCAAACACTCAAGCGCAGGGGAAACTTAGTCCCAGCTGTCTTCCACCCCCCTCTCACACTTTATTTATCGTGCACAAATAGGCTGGGATCAATAGTTTTAATCTGGAGTTAAATGTATGGAGTTTGGCCTGTCTCCCCCACACCTGGCCATTGACTTTCTCCCTTTCACTCCACACACCTTTCTATCTACAGATGCTGCCATTGACCCCTGCTGTCAGACATCGAATGTGAGGGGATCACCTGGGAGGAGTGAGGGTTAATAGTTTAAGGGAGACTTGGGGGTGGGGGGTGGATGGTTACAGATACACGATTCAATTCAAACAAAGACAGTGAAAACTTCATTTAATGAAGGTTGAGGCTGAGGTCATGAACCGAGCAACATTTTCTTTGTCATGCAGCACGTCAGCCACTTCTTCAAACTGGGCCCTGTCACAGACTGGCAACAAATACCACAACAGTGTATTTCACTCTATCGTGAGATCGCTTCTGTAAGGATGTTCTGCACATCAGAATCTGATTAGAGTGAATGAACAAGTACAGTATGTACCCTGAAATATCTTATGTCCTCATCAGGAAAACCCGTCCTGCTGATAAAATACCAACTTTTGAATTTCACTCTGATGACACTCACTCACACACACACACACACACACACACACACACAGTTTTTTTAAAAGTCTGACTGAACGTTTTTATTTATTTTATAAATATTTTTTTAATTTAATTCTTAATAAATTTTATATTTATTAAGTCACATGTTACAGTCTCATGTTGTCACTCTAATTATTATGTAGCTTTTTTGCCTTTTTTTAATAACAAATCCAATTATTTCAATTTTCAATTCAATACAAACAGATAATCTAAGCCAACATTCCCTAACAATTCTGTTTACTACACAAAAGACATATTTTTGGCATTTCACTGCGTCGCCAACCAGCAGCAGAGGAAGTCCTGCAGCTCTGCAACTACCACTGAGCACAAACATGGAGGAGGACTCCACCTAGTGGAAACAGGTGTGAACTACTCTCACTTGTAAGAGAAAAAGTTTGGGTTTCTTACCGTAAAGCCGTCCTCTGACTGGAACTGGTTGTCCACATAGACACAGACCCTGTCATAGTCTTTCATTCCCTCATTGGACTCAATGCTCCTGGAATGTAAAAAAAAAAAGGGGGACACTGAATCATTTGGCTACAACAGTGCTACATGTAGAGATAAAGAGACAAGGGCACTAATCTGCAACAAATATTTTGATAATAATATTAATCCGTTGTGTTTGTTTTTTCAAACATGTCAGCGCGAGCTTTAGGGACTCGTGATGGGATTTTGCACAGAAAATGAAAATAAGGATTTTTTTTAATCCAAGAAATGTAAGAAGCCAAAAAGAGAGAAAGTTTGCGACAAAATAAAAGACCTTATTTAGGATGAATATGGTTTTACGAGGGAACAAGGATGACAAACAGCGCATGAATCTTACAGGAAGAAGTTTTCTGCATGGCCCATGTTAACCATGTAGTCCTTCCCTCCCACCTCCTGGAAGTGCAGGCCGATGAACTGTGGCTTGTAGCAGTGGACAGTCTGCAGCATAACACAGAAAACTGGTCTCAGTCCACAGCTCTCATATTACAGAGTAATTAGCATCCTGTAACCTGCGGGTTACAGGAAGGAGTTAACCATCCATTAGAGGTCATGTGGATGTTTTCTCTTATTGACTCTCTGTGCTGGGTCTGATGGAGCTTTGCTATCAGTGGTCAGCACAGTGTCTGTTTTCCAGGAGCCATGGAGCAGTGGAGTAAGTTGGGACGTCCACAGTGTGATGATGTGAACAGCCTACAGAAGCTGGCTAGAAATAGCTACGTAACACAATTCCATTGGGCTAAAACTGCACCAGACTCTCAGCAGAAAGCAGGAGAAAAGACAAGACACTGTCGGTAAAGCAGGGAAATAAAACTGTAAATGATTTATCCAAGAACATGAAGGCCTAAACTTACCTTATACAATTCTTGTAACCACTCGCTTTGAATTTCACCCAACTACAACATGACAAAGAGAAAAATGATCAGAAACTCTTCCTGGAAAAACAGTAATTCAAATACTAAATCTGTATTAATGTGTTTTCTATCCACTACAAGGACCTGTAACAAAAGATCAATATGACATTTCCTTAAAAAAAGGTTTACATGGCAAACATATTAGCAATGTGCTGCAGTGAATGAAACCTGCTGTAGTTTATAAAGATCTCATTTGTATATGATAGCAGTAGTAGTTTGCAATGACGTACCAAACACACACCAAAATGAAGAGTAACCTGAAACATAAAGATTACGTCGAATAATATGGAGGCTAAAGAAAACATGGCCTCTAACTTTTTTCCACAAAAATATCTGGTTTACAGCTGACTCAGCTGATATTTGTATTGAGGCAGGATACAACCTGGACAGATCACAGCTTATTAAGAGGACCTATTTACTGAGACAAACAACCATAAACAGCTTTGGACTGTGGGAGGAAGTCAGTGTAACAGTCCTATATTAAAGACAAAACAGAATGTCAGGTAAAACTGAGGTCAAGAGGTCATCAAGGAAACCCTGAGCTGACTCTGAGATGGTTAAAACAACAAAAAAAGGGGGACTGTCTTGAAATATTATCCTGCACTTTCCATTGGTTGTATGTTCCAGGAAGCTTCATGGCAGCTGTTACAATGTGGTTGTGAGTGTTAGAAGTTGTGTTCAACTTCGATCACCTTACAGTTGAGTGTACTGTACACCAGGTATGAGAAAAGCAGCAGACATACACACATCAATGTGTCAAACAAGGTTGAGGGTTGTTTAACAGGAACTTATGAGGCTTCAATGTGGACTTGCATTTACACAGCAGGTATTAAAAGGTGCCCTGGACAATATTTCTGTGGCAGAATAAACAATAATTTCTTCTTTCTAATTGTCATCACGTGACATAATGTCTGGTTATTGGGTTAGGGTTAGATAGACAGGTTATCATTTCCTGATATCCGCATGTAAATGACATCATTTTTATCAATTACTTTATGTTATTCTACTGTGACAGAAAATAAAGTCACAGGTCTCCACAGTGGCTGTGGCAAATATGTCTGTAAAATGATGAGATATAATTTCTAATTGTCATAGAATCCTGTCAAACGCTAAAACTGGACTCTCTTGTTTAAACCAGCAAAGTATTGGACCGATTAAACAAATGTTGCACTGACTCAACTCTGGCCTTCACAGGTTGTTGCTTTCACACCAAGGTCAAAACGCGTGATGCGGTGTAGATGCAGGGTGATGCTCAGTCCTGTGCGGAGCCAGGTGCACTCACGCCGCGGCTTTGCATAGTGTATTTGCATTGCAGAGCAGAATGAGTGACCTGAAGGACTTCTCTCAAAGGACAGGGCAACAACACTGACCCTGTCCATGCACCTGATTCATTCACATCGATAAATTCTACATGCTTATGTCTTACAGATAAGGGTCATATAGCGGTAATGCTATATGACCTGAATTAGGAGAGGGCAAATTGAAGCACCATAAGAATTCCAATTCACATTCCAGACTCCAAACAGTATATTCTTGCCCTCTGTGGAAAAATAAATCGTTCTTTGTCAAAAACAAAACCAGGCACGTTGAACGAGAGACGTGGTGGACATGTTAGCCATTATGAATCCGATTTCATAATTACGTTCCGGCTCTCCTGATCTGAGCTGTCTCAGATAATTAGCTGAAATAGATCTTTGGGAATAAAGTGCTGCCCATAAATGAGGCTCATTCAGATAATGATTTGCTGCTGCCACAAAAATGTGTTGACCGCCTCACCGGCTGAGCTGCCCCGACGCCGGTCTAGCCCTCCACTGGACCGCAACAGGATTTACACTCTGATTTGCTTAAGGACTTGCTTTTATCCTGCAGGCCGGGTGAGCGTTTGGGAGCATTTGTTTATAGAAATTGAGAGGCCTACGTCAGTAGGAAAGCTCATGTTCCCGGGGGAAGATATTCATCTGTTTACATATTTCCCACAATGGGATCTTACGTGTTTTCATTGGAACCAGATTGGGCAACCGGAAACATGGTCCCCAGCCAAATTTCCATGAGTGTTAAAAGCTCTCCTCCCTCCTCTGTCTGAAAGTTTCAACCAAGTCCAGGCCAAAATGAAAACCACAGGATATTTAGATGTACAGAATACACAGAAATACAGTCACCTTTTGTTCACTCACTATAAGAAATCTCAGTTATACATTGGAGTTTGGAGCTTGGCATCTACTATCTGCTGTTGCACAGTATGATAAAGACAGTGGTCTGATAGTGGTGAGAGGGTGTGATGTACCGTATTGGAGGGACACGCCTGAGGAAGGTCCACATACACAAATACACACAAGCACTGAGATCTTATGTCAACACTAACTATAGGATGATAAGTGCAACACAAGCCGTGTGGGTCTGAGGACGGATGCTGGGACTGAGGTCTTTACTACACTCTGTAAAAACTAAAGCTGCTCTGATCAACACACACTAAAAACATCTTAACCACACTGGTGACCTCTGTGTCACAGGGGTCAGCTCAGACTGAGCGGGTCACGTGATGCGGGACACTGTAGCGCATCTTCGCTTCTGCAACTTTGTCTCGTGTATTTTTGTGTTCACCCACACTGCAGAGCGCGTGCTCCTGACAGGTGACAGCTGACAGACAGATGTGTTAGATACACGATGCAGGTGTAATACGATGGGGGGGAGTGGGGGTAAATGACTTGCTGTGACAAAAGGTGCGTAAGAGAAATCGAGCCTTTCAAATTAAAAGCCGCGAGTGACCCGAGCAGAGTCAGAGTCTAATCCCCCTGCTGGCGCCGCACTCCGCTGTGTTCACTGTGTTTACTCACATTGTCGAAGAGCGAGCCCACGTTTGCGGTGACGAGCAGCACATCGGTGAACGTTTCCATGTTCACGATCCACCTTCACGCGCCGTCCGACGAAACTCCGCAGCAGCTGCGCCGGATGGCGCGCGCACAGGCCCGAGGCGGCAGCCCTCGCGGAGGCTTGGCGGCGAATGAGGCCAAGATCGCGTCTGGAATCGGTCAGAAACGAAGCGGCATGTCAGTGCTGGGTCTCCGCCGCGACCTGCTGCCGGGTGCCGGGTTGGTGGATGGAGTCAGGGCGCAGCGGCGCTCCGGTCCATTGCAGAGCCGAACGGAGAGTTGACTCGACTGTCCGCCTGCGTGGATTCCAGCCCGATCCCCGCTAATTGGACTAAGTGGCTTCTTACCAGACTTAGAGCAGGCTGGACGCAGCATCTGCCGCCTCGACCCGCCGCTCAGATGACCTCCATACAGGCGCCGTGCTATTATGAAGGGCGCTGCTCCGCCCATTGGCTGCGAGCAGTCAGTGACATGAGTCTTCCTCATGTTAAGACGAGTGGGTAAGTCACTGTGTGGCAGGAGCCCACCACGTGACCGGCACCCCAACAACCGTCAACTTCACAGCAAATACACTGACACGATCACACAAATACAATGATCACACAATGACATAATGAATCAGACGAATGGTTCTTTCTTTCTTTCGTCTTGTATTCTTACAGTAACTTGTGGGGCGATATAAAAACGACAGACATATTATATAAAAATGTGAATTTGCAAAAAAAAACAAAAAAACAAATTCTGCTGAAAATAGCTCAACTCACCATTCAACATACCACATGGCTCACTGTGTTTAGTCTCAACAGGAAGTGAAGTCATTTTGTTTCAATTAACTATTCTTTCATTCAGGACACTTTGGTTACCTGTTACCCGACAAACATGAAGGCCTAAACATTATAACCTATGGGATCCTGATCCTAATCTGTGGTTTGTATCTTAGGGTGTGTGCTCAACAGTGAGTGTTTTTACATTGTCACCTTTGCCCACAGTGCAATAGAGGCACTGCCCATATGGTGCTCTTGTGTAATGCAATGCACCAGCAGAGGATAACACATCAGTGGGACTTTTTATGTGCATGAACGGCCTGCCTCCTACAACTTCAAGTCACAGCAGCAGAGGACTGGAGCTTGTTCTCGACACACTGGGCCACAGAGCTGTAAAAAGTAGATGGATCTGTGCCATCTCGCTGCCAGAGCTTCAACTCAGGGTAAAGCACAGATTGCTGGGGGCTTTAAGTCTGACTCTCCATAGTGCTGCTGTGAGCGCTTCAACCATGTTGCCGTTTACACAGCCAACCTTTCCAGCCAATTCCCCGTTTCCTCTTACTCCTCCTCTGGGGACTGTGTTCTTTATTCCCTGACATCAAAAGATCCATTTGTAGCTGTTGTGACACAGACATTGAAACAATGCTGCCACATCCATCACCAGTTTGGAAAGACGGCTAAAGAGAAAACCTCTGTGAAAAGGAGAATGGAGGCAATTTAAAGCAGTAAGAAAGAGAGACTTGGGTTTTGGATGAAGCAGCTGCACAAGTATCAGCAACACGCATCCATGGGAAAAGTCTCCCTAAGACTCAATCCTGTGCTTGGTGAATAACTGCAAAACACACAAAGCGGAAAAACATACAATCCTCATATCAGACTGATATGATTATTGTAGCTTAGTAACAGAAGGGGCTACCTGGCTTGCCTGTCAACAACATCACAGAAAAGTCTCCACTGATTGGAACAAAAAAATAGATTTGATTTTTAACATTACACAAACTCTTACACAAGCTCAATGGTTCTAAAGATTCTGTAAAACATATTAGAAAAGATTTACATAATGAAGTTTAATATGCTTCAGTTCAAACCCCTTTGTGCCAACTTATGAGTAAAAGATTGAGAATCAGAAACGTAAAAGCCTCAAAGCAAAAGTAGGTTCACATTCTTAAACATTTATTTTGATGAACAGATTGAAGATGATCTCTATGACAATCCCTGATAACAGCAAACCAGAGGGATGGAAGCCACAGGGAGGAACCCATGGAGCTGTCCACCGTGTTCCTCTGCCTAATGCGGGAGTCCAGAGCACAGCTGCATTCTGTCGCTCCCAAAAACCTCCTTAAAGAGGCTGCCAAGTATGAGAAAGATCACTGATTGGGGGGATAAAGACAAAACCTTTTGATGAATTAGCCGAAAGGGTCGTTGCATAAGCCAATGAAAACGTAATAGCTGTCAGGTATCACGTAATATAAACAGGTATCAACTAACTGTCTCTACTCTTTTAGTCACGAGACTAACTGTGATGATAGTTATCTGGTGTCACTACATGTGTACCATGGCCCTCCAACTCGTTTAGCTGGAACAGGAAATTCTGCCTCTGTCCACAATCAGAGACATAGTGGGTGCACAAGTTCCACTTCATAATGTGAGGATTTACACATTCTGTGGAAAAAACACTGAAACAGACAACATAAAAAGCTCATCCGTAACTTTAACTCCTATAACGACCACATGTTGGATACACACCTTAATGTCAAACAGAAAGCATAGAATACCATGGTTTTCTCCTGGAAAAGGCCCATAAAAAGATCTGCAACGTAACAAAAGCTGGCAGAGTGTCCCCAAATCATGGGCATGAGCCAGTCATGCAGAATCCCAAGTCAATCACTGGTTTTAGCTGAAGAACAAACTAGTCTTTATCTAAATCCTAGATACAAACAGGTCTGTACTGTTAATACAGTGTGATGCAAACATATCAGTAAAATAAAAAATAAAAAGTTAAAACTATCAAACAGGGGAACTCAATGATACACAATAATAGAAGTTTTTCCCTCAAAAGACTGCCACCTAGGAAGACAATTCTCTTTTCCTCCGAATACCTGATTTAATTCCTAATGCAAGCAAGGCTTCAGTCAAGCTACTCCAACAAAAGGCAGCAGACTCAGAGAGACCGGGTAGCTGCGATGCAAACTGAACATGCCAGACTCAGGCAGTGATCAAGGAAGCCAAATGGAGCACTGTTGACTGAGAGGGATTTTTCCAGTCCTGGAGAGTGGAGAGAGCCTCACTCACTGCTTAGTCAAAGAAGCACGTGTGGATCTCCGAGCCAGTCCACCTCCACAAATAACATTCAGGAGCGACTGCGGTCCTCTTGGGTTCCCACCAGCATTTTACTGTACAGCTTCTGCTGCTCCTCTTTAAAGGTATCTTTTACCTTTCCTCTCTTCAGTCCTCCATCCCTATAGAACAATGTGGAATTTGTGATAATTAATGATGGAATGAACAATGATGATTTTCAACTGACAATGTTACACACCAACTGGATTACATGCCAACAGGCCAACATGCATAAGGGCAGAGGTAAGAACCAGTACAATAAATAAAGTAAGCTGCTTCAATATTTTTGCTATTGCACGGATACATCAGTCGCAATGTTAGAACTGCAATACAATACAGTAAACACATGGCAGTCACATCACTTCTTTTAATTATGTCATTCATAGTTTGATTTTAAAAGCAGCAAACATTATAATAAAACATGAAGTAAAATCCACATAAATATAAATAACTAACCAATGCAATGAATAAGCATTTTCATCAGGTTGTCAATCATATTACTAAATAAATTGTACTTTTCCTGAATTATTATGCCATGTTAAGCCATGTAGGTGAAAGGAGTAATAATCTCTGACCCGAGTGTGTGTTAACTTACCAAAGGAGGTCAACCAATCCCCCTTGCCTAGCAATAGCTGCCTTTACACGATTGGCAAACTGTACAGCATCTTCTCCCTCCTATTGGTCAAAAGAGACATTAATGGAAACACGGGCAAACAAGACCTCTTCAAAAAAATAAATTGCTTTGATATTATACCTAAAATTAACAGTTAAGCAATAATCAACATTATTCTCAGTGATAATGGGTTGATGAATTTATAGGGGAAAGTTGCAGTCTGGAGTTAAACACAAAGTCTAACCTCTCTTGACATGGGAGGAAGGTACCACACACTGCAGACGATGGCCCAGCTACTCATCATACGCAACAGGTAGTTGACCATGCCAAACTTGCTGCTATTCCAGAAGGCATCACCAAATCGGGGATCATACTGCAAGGATCAAACAGAATGATTAATCAATACATACATAGTTTTAAACGTAATGAGCCATACATATTGATGATTAAAACAACACAAAAGAAGTACAAATGAAGGTGCAATCAAAAGGTCTTATGACCTTCCATAAGAAATTAAAACTTTCCCCATGAGAAGTAGAAGAAATATAAGTACCCTGCCCTGCAGATGCCTTGTGAACCCTTCCTGGATCCTTAGTATTTTTTTTTTTGTGGAAGTTCACAAAAACACTTGAAATTTAGCACTCAGTGTTGATTCCACAAGGTGACATATAATAATATTGACCGACAAGAGCTACTGCCCACTCTTGCTGTGTGTGCTGTGAAGTGCAACAGAACTGAGAACTTTCTGAACGCACCTTGTAGCATATCTCAGAAGAAAAATAAATCGCAACAACTCTCTCACCTTTATAGCCACAGGGTAGACTGTGGCACCAATCTCAAAGCTGCCCTTCTTAAACATCATAACAGATGTGTTGTTAATGCAGGTACCTGGAGATTTAGAGTAGTAACAAAATTAACTGAAGTTTAAGCAAAATATAGAATTATAGTCTTACTGTCAGCATCAGATCACTTAACAAGCTCACCTTCTGGAAAAATCAGAATGGGAAGTTTAGTTTTATCTTCTACGTGATCACTCAATCTGCAATACAAGACAGAGGTACAAGAAACAAGTCAATACCCAAATTTGAAATTCACAAAATGTACTTTTCAATATAAAAATGTTACTTTGTGAAAACCATATGAATAACAAGGAACTTGTAAAACATCTAAACTATAAGATTTATGGACCTGATGTGTAGTCTTGAGGGAAAAGCTGTACAGTATAATAAAAATTGTTATGCAAAAAGGATGTAATGTTACCTTGTGGCCACTAGATGTCTGTCTTTGACTTCTGAGCGTTCAAACCAAACGTGAGGGCAGGCCTTGACCATGGCTCTCTGAATGACACCCATCAAGCCGCCGTGTATTTGGCCAACCTGGTATACCACAAACACACAAGGAGCAACAAATCCATTTTCTGAGAAGGTGCCATTTCAATAGACAACCATTAAAGGTGCCCACTGTCAGAGCATCCTTTAGCTTCCTGCTGCAGAGCAGTATAGTTACCATAGCATAGCAGCCATCACTGGCCAGGATGATGACATCAATGGGTGAGGTGTGGTTGGCAACACAGATGCCTCCATTCTTGGGTTTATTCTCACTAAAGAAGTGAGGAGGATAGGACTGTTAATGATCAAGATCTCAAGATGTTGACTGTGATGTCACTTAATAACAAAATACACACATCCCTTAGGTCCATCTTGTGCAAAACAAAGCAACTCATGGTGTCTATGTTCAATGTCTGACCCCCAGAGCAAGCAGGACCTGAATGTACTGAATCTGCATTCCAGAGATAGAGTTACAATCTTAAAGGGGGCTCGGAGGGAGTGGGGAGGAGAGAGAGGGGGAGGGGCGAAAAAAGAGAGTGAATGATAGAGCAAAACTTCCAATGTCACTATGTATTTTGTATCTCAGACTGGAGAAGTGTACATTTAACAACAAGCTAAACCTAAATCACACATTCAGAAAATTCCAATAGGTTGTGTACAACATGTATGTTTTCCCAATAACATATACAATCAGGAAAGATAAGAGAAAACTTAGTCAAGCATTCACTGCCTAAAACAAAAACAACTCCAGCTGTTGTCTCTATCCGTTTATGGGCAAGGCACCAACTTCCGCCTCTACATCCTGTTGCATGTGCCATCCTCTTCAATAAAACTTTGACTTCTGTTTCATGTTGGTCTTCAAATATTCATTAAATTTACAAAAGAACCCCTGCATCCCAAAACACCAGAATTTTTTGTCTCAGACTGGAGAAGCGTACATTTAACAACAAGCTAGACCTAAATCACACATTCAGAAAATTCCAATAAGTTGTGTACAACATGTATGTTTTCCCAATAACATATACAATCAGGAAAGATAAGAGAAAACTTAGTCAATCATTCACTGCCTAAAACAAAAACAACTCCAGCTGTTGTCTCTATCCGTTTATGGGCAAGGCACCAACTTCCGCCTCTACATCCTGTTGCATGTGCCATCCTCTTCAATAAAACTTTGACTTCTGTTTCATGTTGGTCTTCAAATATTCATTAAATTTACAAAAGAACCCCTGCATCCCAAAACACCAGAATCCTTAAAAGGTGATAAAACCAGGGCACAATCATTTTGCAACCGCATATATCTGCTACCTTCAGCAACTATAAACATTTTGCACTACCTTAGCTCATAATGACTGCTCCTACGAATAAGAATGTTTGCAATCTGAGTTTAGCCTCGGGCAGCCTCCCTTTCAAACACATTCAGGGTGCTCGAGTTGCAAATGCTTCCACACGGGTTTCTGTCGTTATGTAATCAGGAGTTCAGACTTCATGTCACAGCAAGAGCGTCTGTGGCAGCTCATGTTTGAGAATGAAGCATTACAGTAACATGTGAGCAGACATGCAGCATTCAAGTTATCTCAATAGATACAAATGCAACTTAAAAATTAAAACCTAATGCATTTAATGGCTTGCCCCAACATGCTGTGATGAAAAGTTTGTAACCTGTGTGGAAGAACTGTTTGCCGAAAACAAAATACTCAAATGAAACTCTGAAATGTGGATAGTAGGCACAACTGTCAGGCACAATTTATGCATTATACTTTAATTATTATAACTGAAGTGAATAAAGGAAAAAGGTAAATATGTACAATAACGATCACAAAAACAGACTAAGTGGCGGGATTTATCAAGATGATAATAAACGTAAAATGGATTCACTGAAGCAGCAGCATCAATAACCAAATCAATCAACCAAGAGTTATAACCATAACCAACAACAGAGTTAATGGCAATCAGACAAAATGCATGACGTGAATATGCAAAAAGACACCAATCAGTAAGAACAGTACATTGCAGGAACACTGCATAGAACCAACACATAAATACAGTCTTCTAAAATGCATGTGTGAATGTAATTTTTTTTCCTTCAATACATAGACATGTGCCATTTTTAGACTGCAAAAATAACTGGCAACTATTTCCTTGGAATTAGAGTTTAGCACTGTACATCATCTAAGTGAGCAGCACTATGTTTAATGACAAAGTGACAGAGTGAAAACCAACTCCCACTGTCAATGTAACATAACCGGTCTGGCTACTAAAGGTCTTTTAATCATTGTTCTATTATTTGTTAACATGATTACCACTAGTCATGCCACTGACGGTGTCAGTACATATATATATACACATATACATATATATATATAGAGAGAGAGAGAGCCTACAGTCTTTCTTTCACTGATAAAGACTGAACCAACCCTCCCACATGTGCTCCTCCTCTATCTATCTAGTTCTTAGACGTTAGGAACTGTAAATACTTGAGTCAACAAGCTGAGCTACAGGTGGAAAAAAAGGTCCTTTACCTGTCATGATAGGTTATGATGGCTGTCAGAGCTCTGACACATATTCTGTAACACATCAAATGGACTTTCTCACTCAAAAGGTTTTTCATCCTGCAAGGAGGAGCAAAGGACAACATGATTTACTTTGTGTGGCGGAAAATCTAAGATAATTGTGTTCAAGGACTAGATGTTTGTGATCAATTACAACAGCCGGGCTTGGCATTAGTCATACCTTCCATTCGGCAGCAGCCCAATAACAGAGGTGAGGAACACGAGGAGGCCAACACCAGTGAAGGCAAGAGTTACCCTGGTGAAAAGACAGATAAGTTCAATGTAAGCCCTTGACAGGGAAGCTTACAAAAGGTGGGATTCCATGTTTTTGCTAGCGCACTTCTAAAACTTATTTATCTTTAATGGCTTTTACATGAATGACCATGATCGTTAGCCCGAAATGTTTCCTTCTCCCAGTTTCCAATGAGAAGAGCAAAAACTCAGTTAACAAGAGTAATGACCAGGCCAAGAGAGCAATAAAACATGCCAACAAGTCTGAGTCGTCTGCAACAGAACAGGACATGTCATTTAATGGAGACTGAAGCCTTTGATTTTAGATAATGCAATTGTATGGTGGCTGATTGCCTGGCACGGTCACAACACAGCAAGAAAGAAACAAGGCTTCAACTGGCCGTCCCTGGTGCCTGAGGCATCTTTCTGTGAATCCATGTAAATTTGCTCCTACAGCCAAATGTGTGTGAATGTGCCTGAATCATCAGCAAACAAATACATGTAGTCTCCACAACTGCTCAAAGGTCTGGGCATGGTTTAGTTTTTTTGTTTTTTGTGTTTTTATTTTGGATAATATTCTCCCAGACTTCCTCAACTATCCACTATAAACAGCTGCCACATTTTTATACTTCATCCCATCAAGCAGCCAGGCTACATCATGAAGTTCTGCATTAGATAACCAACAGGTGATAATGTTGAAATTTGTTCATTAAATCAAATTAAATTATATTCTTGCCTACAACTGGTCCACAGCCAGTCTTTGATTCCATTAAGTGGGACCACATTTGTACTATTCTGCACTGACTGAACATCAAGCAGCCTGTATTGTGGAGGTAAAGCTAATACCTGAGAGGCAGCAGGAAGCCATAGCGGATCAGCAGGCCCAGCCCCCAAAGAACCGTCAGCCTCAAGCTGATGTAGTGGAAGTTGTTGTTGCTGCGGGTCAGCAGATTCCAAGACTCCAACTCCTCAGCAGAAAACCGCTTAGTCACCTCATCGTCCATGATGCTCTCCACTCCTCGTCGAGCAAAATAAAAAATGTCTGACATTTCAAACTCAGTGGGTGCATTCAAGTCTCTGTTGCTGCCACTCCGCCGGATCTCCTTGATCTCCTGCTCCAAGGACATGGGCTCCTTGGCAATGATTGCTAGAGCCAATGAGAAAGACAGGATGTTTGCATTTGCCTTTTTTACACATACACCTATTGTGACAACAAACTGATCATCAAGTCTTACCATTGGAGTAGGGTTTGTACAAGTGATGATTCTTTTCTTTTGCTCCTCTCTCTATCCTAAGTGTGGCCCACTAGAGAAAAGGAACAAAAAGTGTAAAAACAAATGCCCAAACATTTGGACTACAGCCTGTTCATATTGTTTCTTCAACAAATTATACAGTAAAAGGTGTGCTCACGTTTAACCTCTGTTCAAGGCTGAAGCATGTTTTTAAAAAAGGAGCCAATATGTTGTAGCAACCAACCAACACTATTAGCACTATTTTTAACATTTGAGGAGACAAGGTTTGGAATTCTCAGAGACTGACCTCACCCTGGACCAATAATACCCACGGCTAATCTGTGACCAAAGTATTGCCCCAAGAAACATTACAATCTCCAATTCTTTTTCCGAGTGTAGTATAATGCATCTGGCCGTGATGTATTATACTACAGTAAGTAACAAGTATATCCTTCATGGAAAAAAACCCTAAACCTTTGCATGCATGAAAAAAAACACTGATACAATGTCCCTACTGAGAGGCAGGAAAAGAACATTGTGTTCTCCTAGCTGTTATACAAGAGGGGAGGATCAAAAATGTATGGACTGGGAAGTGCTGGATGCTTCCGTCTTTACTCTCACAACAGCTTGCAATAACTAAGGTCAGGCTTCATCAATCAATGATGGGGAATAAGGTCCTACTCTGTTTGGAAGTACACTCAAATACAATTATACGTCTTCAAGTTTGCATTGCTCTAGACCACTGGAATTAAGACAAATACATTTCTATTTTCCAGAAAATTTCTACTGGTTTTAACTAAACCACACTGCTTTAGTTAGCAAACTTATATTAAAAGCACTTACGAGTCATTAGATTGCATCTTATCAACATGCACATTGAAAGAATATTGTTTGTTGCAAATCCAAGCACATCCTGTTTTTGCTTTTGTGTGAGTATGTGTTTGATTTTTTTGTGACACTGTTTATATTATTTGGACCAACAAAAATAGTCTTTTCACTTAATAACAATAAATATAATACTAAATTCTTATGTAACTAAAAACAACACAACAAATGTGAATGTCCATTTAACTCTTAATTTAACTCTTCCTATCTCAAAAATGGAGGTCTTGCTCATAACAAATTCACTTAAGATTGTTTTTAAGCAGCACAACTTACCTAACCTAATCTGCCTCTTCACACTCAATCCAAATCATCAAAAAGTGCTTTATTACAGCTATTAAAATGGGAGGATGCTCCCAATGCACATGCCAAATAGTTGGCATGTGCATTCTGCTCATCCCAACTATTTCATTCTGCTCATGAATATTAGTTCATGATGAATAAGTAATAATAAGTCTTCACACATTATACATCACATAAAAAGCTACATGTTTTATGACACATCGTCAACTGAAGTATGTGTTTGTTTGAGGGTTTAAAATATATTTGAATTTAATATTAACAACAAGAGAACATATATTCTGAAAGGATCTTAAGATTAGGACATTTAGCCCAGAGCAGTGATTATCATTTGACTAATCTCTAACAGTAATCGTTATGCAGGTAGAACAGACAAACACCACACTGGCCTATCTAGCACTTCTAGAGTTTTGTGTTCTTATAAGATGAAAATGATAAATAAAATCAAAATTTTGAGTGGGAGAAGGGCCTCCCAGACCTGAGAGAAAGATAAGGTGGGTGCTGCACGTGAAACGAAAGTTTTCATTTATTTCCTCCATATTAAGTATTACAAGTATGGTAATCAGGAGTCATTTTGGGGTTTTAAACTGAATCGTGTCAAAAAAAATTCTATTTTTGTTTGTTTAAAAAAAAGAAACTTGAAATTGTGATGTTTGCCAGACCAGCAAAAATGGCTTTAACATCACAGATTGAACTAAATCTGTCCTTTGACCTCTCTAAATCTCATAGCTGCTAGTGGAATCTTGTCTCCCACTCTTCACTTTATTTCTGGCACAGTATATGCTCTCAGAGGGATATGATGGAGAGTGATGATTACGTCCCCAGTGAAACTAAACCAGAGAGTATAAAATGGGAATGAAAAAGGGCAAGGAGACAAACTTTAAAGCTTTAAATGTCATGCTTCCGGACTGACACTGACAAATTAGTAAGCTATTTCATAGTCGTCTTTGAGCAGGTTACAGACACTTGTTTTGTCAATGTACACAAGGGAATACTGGCTCTGTGTTTGTAAAGCTGATTTGCATCAGACAGTATGACCTCCTCAGAGATGTGCCTATAAAGAGCACAGTTTGCTAAACTTCACGCAGTTGTGTAAATAAAAATGTGAAAGCCATTACAACACACATCCAAAGTAATGACATGCTCTTGTTGCTCCTGCTCTTCAAGGAACAGGAGCAACAACTTCCACAAAAAATAGTTTGCTGAATAACAGGATATTTGGCAAGAGCAGCCGGGTGTGTATATTAACCATGCAAGAAAAGTAACAAAACTTTTAACTGTACTTAATGTTGCATTAACCCATTCCACTGTTAGCTTCAACCCAGAAATAAACAATTTTTCAAACAGCATGCAGTAATTAGTAATCCTCTTACCTCAAAAATCTTTAACAAAGTTTTCATGTAAAGGCGTCGGATGCCAAAGGACACCCCAAAGATGGCAGGCACGATAATAAAGACTAGCAGCAGGGTGAACCACACGGTGAAGGAGATCCCCAGCAGGATACACACCAAGTTGTCAAATGGGTTGAAGAAGAGCTCCATCTTATTTGTCGGAGATCTATTAAATAGTTGAAATCAGTGGGCAGAGCCGATGCCAAAGGAGGAACAGTATTCCAACTCCAGGCCCCAAATTGCCCGTATCTTTAGTCAGAAAAGGATCCTCATCAAACACCACTAGGGAACGGAGCTTCTTCTATTGCTGAACAGAGAATTGATGCAGTGATAACAGCACATGCTAACGTTGTCCTCTTCTGCAACTCTCATAAATTTCATTATCAGGACAAATCGGTTTCCGGACCTCAGCTGAGTTCAGCAGCAAGAAGAGGGAAGGTTGAACGTCTCCCTACAGCTGAGATGAGCCGTTCTTCCTTCTGATGCCGATTATTCGTGTAAAGTCTCCAGCTGATTAACCGAATGGAAAAAAAGAAACAACACCAAGTGCGCAGCAGATGGTGGCCTCCTCTGCTGGAGATCCTGGGGTTGACCTGAAAACATGAAGAGAATAAAGAGTCGAGATGAGCGGTGTCTTAATATGTCCTCGCTGGTCACTGAGCACAATGTGCGATTTAATTGTGCAGGACAGATAACGTGACCCTGCATCAACGTGTTTTCATTTTATACACCGGGATGCAAGCGGACCCTAATCCGCTGTCCATTCAGAAAAGAAAACGCTCTCCACTAACATTAGAAACATGGCTCTGTTAGCGATGCCAGCGAGGGACCACATGCGTTTACATGTGAACGATACTGTTATAGATAACGTTAGAGGCCCTCATCCAGCTGGCGGATGCAGGGAGACGGCTAATAACAGCTCACATCCTGGATAAAGCCACACTGGGTTAGCATGTCTCATCATTACTAGTATTATTATTATTACACAAAATAACAACTAACAGGAGCTCTTTGTGATTAATTAGCACCACAAAACACAAATACATACGAGCGAAGATATTGCCTGTTGGTGACACGGAAGGCTCCCGAGCCGGTACGGGCAGGATGAGCGGCTGCGCTCGGCTTAGCCTCTGAGCTAACTGTTTACTTGTATATGCTACACCTCGCTCGGCTAGCTTGAGCCGAGTGGCGTCCGGGTGCGCGTGAAATGCTGAGCCAACCTTTCAGTTGGGAGCTCGCGCTCGGCACGCAGGATTCACACGTCAGCATCCAATCGTTTAAAATACACTAACTAAACGGCCAACAAACCTTCAGTCGCCGTGTGTCCAGAACCAGTACAGTGGCGTTTCACGGCTCCATCACTTGCCTTTGTCCTGCGGACTGACCACAGCCAAACTCCACCCGGCGGACACCACGAGCAGACAACGGGCGGCTCTACTCAGTAGAGCTGGTCGGTTCCTGTATCAGCCGTGTTAATGATTCGAATATTTGCACTGACTCACTCGAGATTCACTGACTTCACTCCACTCAGTGAATCTAAGTAATTAAATCTTGTAGTAAACAAGAGGCCAATCACACGGATGTTCGTTATGTGGCTGACATGTGCATATGCACACGCGATGACGACGATGATGACGATCAGAGGAGGTTGTGTAGACTTGTATTGCAGCATATTGTATTGTAAGCAAATCAACAAAGCATTTCAAGGCACACTACTGATAACATCACCCTGCGTAATGTCACGTCATCAGTGACATCATGCAGATAGACATACACACATAGATAATCTTCTTCATCGTATTATTATTATCGCACAGATAATCTTCTTCATCTTATTATTGTTGTTGTTTAAGGGGAACTGGATCATTTGTGTGAGTCAGAGTCGAACCCGGTGAGTCCATAAAAATGAACCGAGTTTACCATCAATACGCACAACGGTGGTCGACCCCAGTACAGTAAGCACGCCGCCGACCCCACGCTCAGCTCTACCCTGACACCTGCCGGTCAATACGGGACACCGCATCCCGTCTTTAAATGTTGTTTTTGACAAGTGATGGCGCTGTAGCGCCAGGTTTTTATGTTTGGAGGACAAATGTGAACCATTTATTTAACGTTGAAGGCTGCCTACAAACACTAAAGACAGGAACTTACAGTTCAGTGTCAAATGTTTTTAATGTAGGACAACAGAGACCCCCATAAGAAAGTAAAGGTTGTGTGAAAAAAACATTTCTGCACAGACTACAGATAAGACTTTATTTTTAAGTAAAATAAAACAAACAAGCATGAATGAATAAATGAATCAAACTTTTTTATTCACACATTTACATTCATGTACAGGCTTCTCCAATCATTTCTGAGACAGAGAAATGAAAACAGTACTGGACTTGGGCACACCATTCGTCCTTTCCTCCCTGAATTAATATATTTGTTTTCTAAAAAGGAAAAAACATCAGTTCTGATTCATATTCACAGATAGTGTATTTTAATATGTTATTACATATGCAAACACAAAAGCAGGTTCAACCGTCCCAGGAGAGTTAATAGTACCAGTGAGTGTCTTATCAATATCACAATGAACCACAGTGCATCTATCTTTAATGGGTGCAGGAGGCTACACCGGTTGACAAGCATCAAGCGCTGCCCTCCAGCAGAGACTCAAAGTCTGGAGAACAAACCATTTTGTGTTTGACATTCCCTAACACTGTCAAGTCCCCTGTTCTTCCCTCTGTACCAACAGAGACCAGCTCCTGAAAGACAAGGAAGCACAAGTCAGAGGGGTTCATCACTGCGATAGTAAATATTTTTTCAATTGTGATCTGTGGAGACATATCATGAAAGACAAATGTAAACAAATAGATAAAGTACAGAGATGAACAACGACACTGAGCGAGACACACCGATTACTTTTCTAGCATCATACCTGAAGAAAAGAGCATGGTGTTCCCAGGGAAACATCAAGTATCACTGCCCCCAGTATGAGCTGTACCCGGCCAGACTTCCGCACCAGCATCTTCCCTACAAGGCCCTCACGCAGATCCTTCAGGGAACAACTGTTCTCTTCAGTTTCCTCTTCCTGTTTACAAATAATGACCATTTTGCATTATATGAGAATCATTCTGGATTCAAACACACAGGCGAGAGCTGTACTTACCTGAGACTCAGTTTTCAGAAGCACAGATTGGCCATCCTCGGACTGCACCTCTGTCTTCACTGGCCTGTGCTCTTTGGTGGGGGGTTGACCTGGCAATGTGTCAGGAAGCTGAATGAAGAACAGCTCATCCCCTTTGCCCAGACTCCATCTATGCAGCAGGTCAGGCAGTACTTCAGGCTCTGGGAGAGGAGGAGGCTTGAACGCTGTCTCTGTCTTTTTTATGTCTATTTCCTCTGGCTCCTGTTTGACTGAAGACAATGTGTATTTTTAGAGAACAGCTGTGTGGCCATTGTGCTTAGTTATTAGTTATTTCCTGCTTTTATAAAACGATCAGAATAATCAAAAGTACCATTCAAAATAAATCTTTGGTTACCTTTAACTCCAGGCTCCATGAGTTCGAAATCCTCCTCCATCTTTTCAACTTTAACAGCAGAGTTACTAAATTCCTCCTTGAATCCCCATCCTGACACAGCCAAGGGAAGCTGGACAGGGCAGCTCCTCTGCTCACTTCTCAGGAAAGGATCATCTATAAACTGAGAGAGACATTGAAAAAGTACAGTCAAATTCATGAAAATAGCAACCTATAGATGACTTATAAAAAAAAAGGACTCACATTGTCTCGTTCCAGACCACGCAGGATCTCTTTGGTCTCTTCCTCAGTCTCCCTCTTCTCCTTTTTAATATTGATGATGGGTGAGGGTCCCATGGCAGGGGCATCTCTTTCACTGTCATAGCCACCTGTGTTAAACACAGTGAAGTTAAGACAAGGGTTTACTTGATGGAGGTTTTGGAGAATGTGCACGTATCCTTTGGGCTTCTACCTCTTTTTTTCATCATCATCTCTGCAGGACCCTGCTCAAAAATAGAGTGGGACTGGATGACCTCTCCGCGACCTCGGCCCCTGCCTCTTTCCCTCGGACCACGGCCTCGATCACCATCCTTCCTTTCTCTCCTTTGCCCGCTTTCAACCTTAGTTCTGCCATGACAGAAAGTTTGTGATTGACAGTTAGAACAAATTGTTGAATCTATTGTCTCTTGCATAGTTCTGCCTTCAAAAACCATTATGAAACGTACTCCTCTTTAGCTTTTCGGCCGATAATGTTGGGTGTAAACGTTTTCTGAAAAATAATGCAAATAGGACTTAATTATTGGTACAGTCAAACCATTAGAAAACTGATTATCTTTTGCTGACTGAGTAAATACATTTAATGTATTGTTCATTGGTGATAATGCATTACCTTCTTCACTCCTCCCAGTGTGAGGTCCCTCGATCGCATCGAAGGGAGACGGCCAGGAGAGATGGTGCTAGATGGTCGCCGGCTCATTAGTAGTCCTACATTGCTCCCTCCAGAAGCTGGCACACGTTGACCAGTGGGGTCCCCTGAGTTTGAATCAGCCATCCTGAGCAGAGAATGTTTTAATAGCTTAAAACAATATATCAGGAGTCCATTTATTTCTCATAAAGTATTATTCCTATCCTCACCAAAGTTCATCATAAGTAAAACATGTTCTTGGTATGACTGCACTACCAAATCTGTAATACATGTTATTTTAACTGAAATCAGTTATTTTGTGAGTCTTTTATGTCTTTGCCACCAGTCAACAAAAAGATGTGACTGAAAAACGGTGTGGTAGCACAGTTTGGTCATTTTCATAGGTACCAACATGGTTTGTTGTGGTTCATACAACTTGGGGCATTAACATAACCTTGTATTTCCGTGGTATAATCAAATAACAGGCATTATTAGTGTACAAAGCAATCGACCATCTTAAATTACATTTTTATTGACTGTGACTGGCAACTTTTTACGATTTAGTTTCAACAGAGCAACGATTTCAGCAACACGTGGTCAAATTACAGCACGAAAAATAACAAAACATACAGGTATACGCCACACAAACGCTGACAATGGTAACAGCTGACACCCAACACTTCACCCGATACTTACGTTATGATTCCTCTAATGTGCTAATCACACAGTGGCTACAAACGTAGACAGGAGTCATTACCGGCAATGTTGCTCTATCTCTGACAGTGCAATAAGCACGGCGCCATGACACTTCCGGTGTGTCGTCAGCGTCTGACTTCACGGGGATCAAAGCTGCGCAGTAAATACGTCGTCAGCGTTGCTTGGGGTTTTGATTTATCTGCGTTATAAAATGCCAAATCCCATAATACAATACACAGTGTAAACTCTGTTTTATTAAGATATTTAAAGCATAGAAAACATTAACATTAACATTTGCTATATTATTTGAAAAGGGAGGTCGTAGGATTGGTCTGCAACATTAAAAGTCATTTCTTAAAACAGAGGAGATAATTCTAGGTGCTGTCAATAAAAATATACAGTAAAAAAAATAAAATACATAGTGAAGTGATTTCTACCTCCGGCACATAAGAGTCTGCTGCAATAACATTACATTTAAAGTCTACTCAAACTGCAAACGTTGCAGTTAGTAGTGTGTCTCCTGTTACAGCTGTTAAGTGCTTGCTTGTATTCGTTTGGCTCCAGGAGCACATGACCTGCCTGGACACTGTGCCTGGTGAGATCAGCTTCAGTCAGCCATCTCATCCAGCCAGTTTCATATCATGACATCAGGATGATGCTGGTACTGTCTGCCAGCTGTGACGCCACAGACACTGGATATAATTATTGACGTGTAATATGACTTTGCCAGTGGATTTACCCGTGACTGAAAACCATGAGCATTAAGCCACCTGTCCACCTCAATCTTACACAAGAAGAAATAAAAATAGTCTACTTGAACATGAGTGAATATGTAAATCTCATGCCATTAAGAAGGAGAGTTACAGTCCTGCTCTGGGTTGCATCTGACCATTTCAGTGCCCCAGGCACAACAACCACTCAAATGTGTTGGTGTTCAGTCCTGCTGATAGTGTGTGGACTATTTTGATTGTTTCATAATATGTAAATTATACTGAATAAATTGTGCATGTAAATCACTCAAATAACACATCTTTTTCGATATCACAAATGGCTTATAGAAAATAGAACAAAAATATTTTTTTTCTTAACATACACAACCAGTCATTAGCCAACAAAATGGCTGTTCCTACCTCTGGAGATGAGAGGGTTATTTGAACAGAGGCATGACGAATGATGGCTGATTGCACTTTAATTATAATCTGTAGCTGTCTGAAAATAAATCAAGCTTTTCAATACCACTCACAGCTGGCGTAATTGTGGCAATATAATGTGTGAAGAACAGAAATCTCACAATCACTTTGTCCATTCGCTATTTGTCATCCTTTGCCCATATCCATAGTTTTAGCAGAGATTACAGCCATTAATCTGGAGGGGGGGGGGGTGTCTCTGTTCAGGGGGGGGGGGGGGGGGGGGGGGGGGTGTCTCTGTTCATCTTTAATGAAATCCTAAATGAGGATGTGAGGTTGACATGAGGTTGAAGCGGTATAAAAACATGGCTCTAAAAATTAATGCCAGTGGAAATCTGCTTACTCTGGACTTACACCCCCGCCTCCGTGTGGGCTGGGGGAGATGCCCTGTGGAGTTTGTCCATATGGCATGACAGTTGGTACATGTATGCTTTTTGAGGTCTTGATGGTTGTATATACAAATTACTGGGACATCACTAACAGCATAATCCCATCTGAGCACTGCGCGCTAGAGGAGGGTCTATAAAATGGTCTGTTTTTCCTCTCACACCTCCAGTGTCCCTGTCAGAGAGTTGACATTTATGCACACAGCTGAGTGTTTGGTCTGCATTGGAGCATGTGGGGATTTGGTGCTTCGGGGCGGACTACTGGAGAGTGATGTGCTGTGTGTGATGCTGATGAGGGTGACTGAGTTTCTGATCACTCTCCAGCTGGAAGATCACACCCACCCCCCTTTTTTAACGGTTTCCTTCAGCCTCTGTGGTTCATCGGCTGAAGTTAAGTAAACATCACACAGAGCCCACAGAGAGAGAGACATAGTGAGAGAGGAACAGAGAGGATCAGAGAGAGAGGGGGGAGGGAGGGAGCAAGAGAGCGAGAGGAGGCGAGGGAGAGTGGAGAAGAGATAAAGCGAGAGAGAGGTGCCTGTGTGTTTGTTTCACCTCCTAATCAGTTTTCCTGGGGGATCTATCGTCGACTGCAGTGGAGGGGAAGGCACTGAAGCAGAAAACGAAGATACAATCCAGCTTGGCTATTATCTTCTCTTATTACAAATCGGAGTCTCATACAGGTAAGGAGTCTGCTTTTTGATGCTTGTAAGAGCTCATAAGCCGTGGCTACAAAATGATGCCGTGGTTCACGTCAGATCTTCTCTTCTGATGTGCGATACAAAGTCAGATGAAGTGAGTAGTTGGGGTTTTACTGCATGAGTTTAAACTGCATGTTATTTTCCTGATGCACATGCATGCACAATGACATCTACTACAAGGCACCAGTGTTGTTTCACATTAGACATCAGCACTGACACACAATAAGATTGGTGCTCATTTTCCTAAATGCTACAGCATTTAGCAACATTACAATGTTTGTTGAATCAAATATTATAATGTTGATTCAACGGAGCACTGGGACACAAACTGTACAGCAGCTTGTTTATCAAACTTTACACAACGTTTATGGATGTTTCATACAGTGTAATGACAAGTTGACCCAAAAAGTATATAACTGACAACATTGTGCCCTTTGTCCCTCCCTCGTGCAACCATCCAAACACGAATTTAAGTCATTACCCTCATAGAAACAAAAGAGATGCTTTTTGTGCATTGCTCGATATGCAGCATCTTCTTACAAGATGCTATCTCACAAAGAGAAACACAGTGCTCTGTGTTGAGTGTTTCAGCTGCTGCATGAACCATACATAAGCGCTAATGGCCAAATGTACTCAATCTTTTATTATTATAATTTATTATTCTCTTTCATAATTATTAGGTTTTTGCCATTGCTGACTATCTATGCAATCCAGTAACGTAGCAGGGATAATTGGCCCACGTTCCTTTTTTGACAGGCAGATACCATATGAACATGTAAATTATTGCAACAGGATTATGGAAAATAGCACTGAAAGCTGCGTGTGAACCTTGTTCACATGCACTTGATCAAAAAGTGGGACACATGCACAGACATGGGGCTTTTGATGGCTTGTCCTGCGAGAATCTCCCCTTGCCCCACTTTGTACCTCTGAAAAGGCTCCATGATATAAAATGAGAACAGCAGCGAGAAAAACAGACGTGTGGAAACGCACGTGAGTGATTCAAAGTCTCTCTCGCCCACAGCCCGGGTGAATGAGCCACCGCACAAATTTCACAGTTCATGGGCTTTAACGAGCTGCTGCAGCCCGTCCATCACAGTGACATCACGCTGAGTGGACAGCACCTTAGCAGACCTGGCAGTCAGACAGTGATGCTACACCACATAAATGTAGGATCACACAGGCCAAAAAAAAAAGAGCGTTGAAGACTGTTTGTGCTAAAATGCTAGAAGGTCATTTTAGACGCATCAGTGATTGCACATATGCTTAGCGTGAGACTGCTGTAAATAAGAAAAGCACACAATGTGCTGCTTTGGTGTTGACATACTACAATGTAGAGAAACGAGGTAGTGCACATATTTACTAAATGGGTATGAAATACTGTAGGACAGGGTTGCAACAACAAACTGAAGACAGATGAAAATTACAAGCCAAATATGGCGGAGTAGATGTGCACTGATTCTGACAGTGAAAAGAGATGAACAGTGTTGCACACTGCAGAGGCAAGTCAGTTCAGACGAGGACAGGTGACAGCTCATCAAACACCAACACACATACAGTACACACACACACCCACACACACACTGACCAAATGATTGACTCCAGCTCGTACTCCAAGCAATGTGCAGCAGCCATGGTGGAAATGCTGAGGGAAAAGTCAGGAAATATGATCAGATATCACCTGCTGCTGATGCCTGACCTCAACATTTCTTCCCCCCACTGCTCCCCCAATTCCAAATCTGTATGAAGATTTCCCTTGAGCCGCCAAGATCTCACTTGCTCAGCGGTTCTGAGAAGCCATGTGCTTTAGCAGGGAGTTTTGACAAAGTTACCTTTGGTGTGAATTATTGCTGACGGGTCAGTGACTGTGACCACTTCCTTGAGGTCTGCAGAAGACTGAGGGAGGCTGCAGCAGATGGATTATGAAACGCATGGGCACAGCAGAAGCCAGTCACTCAGCTGGGAGTGGGAAATGTCAGTTAAGGGCAAGGAAAGGGGGGGTGGACAGAGATGTTACCAGATGTTGCCTCTCTCCAGCAGTTGCACTACAGCCACAGCTTCTCCAGTCTAACTATCATCTCTTCTAGGCAGATGACAGAGATGGACGCCGCTCTCTCCACCCCATGTAATATCCAGATTTGTGAGGTGACCTGCGACTCCTTCCGCATCATGTGGGACATGACCCCTGAGGACTCTGCCAGAGCCACGCACTTCTTCATTGACCTGAGCCGCAAAGAGAGCAGGGATCCCAACCGCTTCAAACACAGGGTCAGTCCATCTGAACCTGCTGCACACCATCATGCACCTTTCCCAAAATGCAGTCTGCTCCCAGCTGTGTTGCCTGCACTCACCTTTCAGATTCAACCCAAAACTACGTAGAGGACAGCATAAATCAGACAGGAGAATGTATGTGCTTACTGAGGTCAGGTTGGGTTAACATATGGAGCAAACTGAAAGCGCAGCTGCGCCATTTCAGTCAGTTCTGATACAGACGGAAAGGAAAATGAGCACACTCAGAAGCTTCGGGGCAGTGACTCAGGTCCACGCTTTTCCTCACTGAGTGGACAAAAACTGACAAATACACCTGCAGCACAAAATGATTCTCATGTGCATTACTCCCAATGCAAATCTCTAAATAAATGAGCGAGCAACACAGACAGAGAGTGAGAATGAAACAATCAAATGTCAGGGACTGTCAGGCCCAAAGATGAGAGCACAGCTTTGTACTGACCTCAGCTGCGAGCTACTTCACATCTGCAATCCAAACATCTGCAGATTAACCGAACCCTTGAACCTGCACCCCATATATTCATAAGTACCAGATAGATGTATACCTTTTTATTTTTAGAAATGCTAGGGATGTAGTTCTCTAGATGGCAAAGCAGGTCAGTCCACGGCTTTGGTCTGAACTACAACATCTCAACTACCACTGGAAAGTGGTGAAATCAACTGTTTGTGTCAGAAGAATTTTAGGCTTTTTCATAAAGACGGTTGTATTATTATTTTAGGCATCATGCAAACAGACATTTACAGATGTCTGATGTGACCTCCAGTAGCTGATGTCAAATACTGACTGTAATTATGGCACATGGTTGCAGCTGGAATTCTGCAGCTGAAAAACTGCCCGAGTGAAGTCAAGGCGTGCGCCTGAGTGAGCTGTTACTGAACGAATAACATCTTCTCTCTCTCTGATACAGTGGTACAAACAAACTTGCATCAGAGATGTTACCATGGATATATGGGCCTCTGAGCCTGGACTCATTAGCTGTGCTTCTTAGAGGCCTTGGCAGAAAACAAAGCAGCTGGTTTGATTAGATGCAGCCTAGTTGCATCAGCTTGAGCTCGAAGTGGAATAGGCAACGTATAGACGGTTGATGAAACAATTTCATTTACATTTGTTTTGAAATGTAAAGTAAGTAAAGCTTTACATCCTGGCGCTGATGTCAACATTCTCCTGCTTCGTCCTCCAGGATGTGCCAACCAAGCTGGTGGCCAAGGCTGTGCCTCTCCCGATGGCAGTGAGGGGACACTGGTTCCTCAGCCCGCGGACGGTGTACTGTGTCGCTGTTCAGACTGCTGTCCGACAGCCAGATGGAGACTACCTGGTGTCAGAGTGGAGCCAGGTGGTGGAGTTCTGCACTGGAGGTAAGAGAGACTGTGTGACAGACAAAATCAACCCCACAGTGGACAGAAAAGACAGAATAATAGTGTTGTCTGAGCACTGGGTCAGTGTTAATGTTTAATAGCGGTGCAGACCAGACTTTATTTAACAGTTCCTGACATCTCTGCAGACTATGCTATGGAACATCTACAGCAGCTTCTTGACAAGGCAAAGGGCTCTGCAGGGAGGCTGCTGAGATTCTCTGTGTTTTATCGCAACCAGCACCCACAGTACTTTGATTATGTCAGGTCAGTGTTGCATTCCCATTTCTCCATTGCATGTGTAAAGCCATGCCTCCAGCATCATGGTGTATGACGCTTCGTGTCTTGGATTAGGAAGGAATGCGGAGGCCTGATGCACCCAGCCCTGAAGGACAACAGTGGCAGTCATGGTTCTCCAATCAATGCAAAATTGCAAGGAGTCTTCTTCAGCTGCAACACAGAGTTTGATACAGGCCTACCTCCCAAAGACTCCCCATATGGACCGCTGCGTTTTCAGATCCCGGCTGGACACCTGCTGAATCCCAAGATCTGTTTATATTTTGCAGATTTCTACTGTATGTATACAGCCTACCACTATGTGGTGCTGGTCTTGGCCCCTGTTGGCTCTGAGGGAGACACCTTCTGTCGAACCCGCCTCCCCAAGTTGGATTTGTCTTCCAACCCCTTCCTGACGTACACTGACCCCCCAAGGCTGGGGGAAGAGCCTCTATACTGCCATGCCAGTGATGTCATCCTTGAAGTGCTTTATACAGAGCCGGTTCATTTGGATCAAGGCAGTGTGGAGCAGATCAGCGGGCACCACCAGCTTATGAGTCTGACCACCGCCAATGCCAAGAAAGACCCAAGCTGCAAAGTGTGCAACATCAGTGTGGGACGCTGAGGGTAATGCTGATGTAAGCCAAATCAGGAAGTTTGTCAGCCTTCAAATGCTGAAAGACACTGATTTGTGTAAGACAAAACAGATGGGTTCATTGTGTGTAGGTTAGAACACAAAGGAAACAGTCCACTTCTCCAGGTATGTGCATGCTGGTTTCCTTCTTCCCTCCTGCCTGGACTAGAATAGTGAGTGTTAGATATACAATGTGTATCGCCAGACTTTGTTATGATAAGCGTTGGAATTACACTAAACTTGCATCCATGACTGCTATGAAAACGTGGTTAAACAGTTCTCCTTATTTGCTGAGTGATCCCTGCTCTCGGGTGTTTTTTTTTTCCATTTAATGTCACTTTTTTCCATAAGATCAGTTCAGTGATCAATTCCATTTGTTTTTATGCTTGGCTATTAGATTAGTATCACAATGTTCCCTGCAATCAATCTCTGACAGCAAGCCACAGTTCCATATACTGATCTAAGTTTAGCTTCTCGAGTATTTCTGTTTGTCCCGCCCTGGTAATATCTGATCTACATGGGAATCCCAGAAATGCCCAATGTGAAAGGGATCGCCTCCCTGGCACACAACAGGAATACGTGGGCTGATGAGTGGCCAACATGTAGGACATGACAATAGCGGGACTGAAAACAATCTCACCCATTCACACGTAATAAAAATAGCAATCTGAATGCCACAAAGGTGATCTGATTACCATTTCAACATTAAAACAATGCAAGAGTAATACAAACATTCTTACACACGACTAATGTATGTATGACAAAACAAGGATCCTTCTGATTCTAGTTCTCTTGTAGGTTAAGTCATGCCCTTTCACTTAGATTCTTCCCACAACACAGATGCGAGTTCACAAACACCACAATGCTGTAATTCTGTCCATTGTTATTATCCCAGAAAGGTTGGCTTTCCTGCCCCGGTAAGTACCTAACACAGAACTCTATCTTCCTTTTGGCATCTAGCACTTTGGGAATGGCAATGTCAAATTCAAAGATGTCTGTCTGTGGTCCTCCGAAGCGTTTCTGCAGGTATGTACAGGGCACATCCTTGTAGCTCTGCCACGAGTCAAAGGTGATGCGGACACGCACATCCTTTTGGAAACTGATGTTTCTGACCCGGACAGTACCTTGGAGGGCCTGTTTAGTTACACCGCAGTTCTCCAGGATAACCATGCTCTCTGCCAACTTGGCACGAAAGGCCTGGAAATCTGCAGAGGGTTGTGGGAATCCCAGTTTAAGCTGTGTCCCTGGGCAGGAGGTGCTGACAGTACAGCTGTAGCTGTCCTCTGTCATGCTTCCCAAACCCTCCAGCGATGGCAGCAGATTGAAATCGGAGTGCTCCTCTTCATCAGAAAACACTCGCACAGCTGTTAGAGACAGCCCTCTGGAGTCAGCGAAAACCACATTTTTATTCTTGATTGGTATCAAAACCTCATCATCCAAGTCATCCCACAAAGACAAGAGCCGATGGGTCAACTGGGCTCGACTCAAGATGTCAGCAGGAAGCGCCTGATCTGACACCGGAGGACGGATGCAAGGGCGCTGGGGTTTCAGAATGGGAACCCAAACGTGAGGACACAGTTGTTTACGCTGGTTCAAGCACAACCTGACAGCAATCTCCACAAGTCCATCTGACTGGGCCATTGAGCCGAAGCCAACCACTGGCAGGACACTTGCAAGAGATAAACAACAATTTCAATATACTGCTGCACTAGAAGTATGAATAAACTTCTGTAACTGTGTGGTACTGGGCTGTGAGATGCATTAAGAAAGCATGACAACATCCATGTGACCCAAAAAAGGTGATGAGTACAATTCAATAAGTTCAAAGTAAACATTGCTTACGATGCATTGGAGAGCTCCATGCTGCTTGTCTTAGTGTAGATATAATGGTAAAACTATCCTCAATGTTTGGAGGGAGTTCTAAAAGAAAAGGGAAAAGAAACAGTTACAATTAAAACAGACCATTACAATAAAGCTTACAAATTCACTCATATACATTCAAAATCTGTAGTCTAAAATTATATTTACACACATGAGCGGTGAGTTGTCGTCTGTAGTCTCAGTCATCCCTCTGCCCACTGGAGAATCCGGCACAAAGTGCTATATATACCAACTAAGCTACCATGTCATGTTGTATACTCCGCCCTATTCACTCTCCTGACCAATCAGCTGAATTCTGTGGTTTTTTGCTGATGCTAGAGTTGTTTAATCGCATGAAAACTATTTTACATTAACAGTCATTGTTTTGTTTTTGTATCATATTTTTCTAGTTTTACTGTCTATACATAAAACATTGCTATCACACCAGTGTTCGTTTCCTGTAATGATTTATCTGAAATTATGAAAATGATATGAAAATATGTATATTTACCGATATGCAGTGAAACAGCGATAATGCACACACATCCCCTGTAATTCCACTCGGATTTGTAGAAACTATTCCAGTCATCCTGGGCTCTATTCTCAGACATGTCAACAGACACAGTGAGACCAGGGCACAGGATCTGAATGCACTGTTTGTTGGCTAGTGTCCTGAAGTGTCTGAAGAGTCCAAGTGCATGTGTGACGCTTAGGAAAGGTTGGGTTACAAAGTAGTATTAGCATGCCACTCAACCTACAGGGAAGTTATTCAGGAATCAAGTACTTGCATAGATAGGGTTTCATGAAACATGTTGCGTTCTTAAACAGATGTATACGTGGGCATACGTGAGTAAACGCACATTTAGATGGGCTAAGACCTAAATTTTGATGGTTGTTAAACAAGACAAGGTTGGACATTAAGTTCCATGCCATGAAAAATAAATTAAAATGCGCTCTTAACCACTGACGTTCGGTTTTATTTATTATATACGAACCCCCTGCTTTCATTTTCCACAATTTCACTATGAATAATAATATTAAATTTTTTTTCCAAATGCCAATTCTTCATCTACAACACCTGATTCGATATTTGCTAACCTGGCAGAGCAATTCAAGAGGATGACAGTCGTCACTTTTACAAAGCTTATTCCTACTAGTCCCCAATTACAAGGCAAAATGTGTGATGGCAAGAAAGTGAGCATGGATTGCGCCCTCTGCAATGCTTACATAAAAATGTTATTTCAGCAATCTGGGAGAAAACAGTGGTATACGTACACTCTCAGGGTGAAGCTAAAGACACGTTTTTAAAATGGACTTTGAATTTGTGAAGCAGAGCTGTGTTGAAAAGTGGATAAAGTTAGATTTGGTGAAGTTGTTGGAACAGCAACAGGAATACAATTGTGTGTATGACAATATACATATTAAGTATCATTAAAATTAACAGCTCTGCCCTGCTCTTTACAGACCAGCAGCGGAAGCTCAGTGATGCAAGTCATCTGGATATAGTAACAAAAGGACTAATTAGTGAGCCGATTATACAGAGTCTTAAATAGACTTCATCAGTCTCATGAAGCCCAACACACACATACAATTATCTAACCAAACAAAAGATGTTGTGACATGACTGATTAAAAGGGTCCAAAAATAACAGCAGGACAAGCATGGTTTGTTCACGTCCATCACTTCTCATTAGAAGTAACTGCACATTTGCTGTTAATATTTTCCACTAAATTACATTTCTTGAAGCCACTGTATCACCACTGTCTCAGGTGTCTTCAAGGACGAGGATCCTGGTGTGACCTCTGCCCATTCTTTGTAATGCAAAAGAGCCTGAGTTCATGTCATAATCCCATAGAGCCATCCAAACCAAAATTTAGACCTGTAGGAAAAAGTGAATATGTGTTAGCTGTATTTTATTTTGAAATGTTGTGCAGTAAGATTTTTTTAAGGAGATATTTTCGTCCATACACTGTTGCCAAGAGACGATGTTCACAGCAACAAACAGTGAGAGCTAAAAATACACCCAGATGTCACGACAAAGCAGCTGCTTATTTAATATCACTGAATTATATAAGTGAATTAGCATACATCTGTTCAAGAGCGTGTGAGGGCAGTGCTGAGTTAATGAGGAAGATGGCACAGGAACACTCATAGTTACTTACTTCCACATTCAAATTAGCTGCACAGCCCCACTAGAAACAAGTGGCGCTATAGTTCGATAGCGAATTAGGTGCTGAGAGCCCTCCTCCAGATCCACAACATACTCTCTGATAAAACAAATGCAGGGGAAATAATATCAGCTGTTTTATCAATTCAAAAAAAAATTGAATGGCCCAGAATGTGACGGGGTAACACTGCCACCTACTGGCTTTTAAAAAACAGTGACAAGTCTTACCTCTGGTCATCTGTCTCCGGCTCGATCAAGATGTTCTCCTGTCGCTCCTTCACCCGCAGAAACACAAAGGAGTCTAAGCAGGGCTCAGGAACTGGCACCGCATCCGGATATATGGGATTTATTGTCACAGTCGGTGAAAACGTCAGAGCAAATGGCACCATGTTTGCCAATAGCAGTATTTTTATACGCAGGTCATCATAGGACAAGAAATAAACAAAGAGCCTGTGAGGCAAAACTATATGCATTACCTGCTTTGAGCATATCCACTGTCTGTAGGTTGGGGGGCATACGCTTCAGTGCTACAGCCTTCAGGTATGTTTCTGTGTTGGCATAGTACCTGCACACCAGACAAACACCATTTTAATCTCACATGTCACAAAATAGTAGCAGTTTGGACTTTGTTCTACATACTCACTCTTTGGCAAAGGCAAACTCCTCAGGTGAGAGCAGAGAGGGATCTTGCTCCCCTCGACACCTCTCCCTTTCCAGGACATGTGGGAAAAACCTTTCAATCTAGACGTGGAGCAAACGGATAAATAAAATCAGGGAATTTGGTCACCAAGCACTGAGCAGGGAGAGGAGCGCTTATTCTGCACGCTGTACTGTTGACCCTCTGACCTTCAGCAGACGAGAGCGCAGGTAGCTGCTCAGAACAAAGCGGATTCTGTCAATTTCCATGCGATGGACACAGGCCTTTGCGTCACCTTTCTTCACCCGCTGCAAGTTTGCTTCCTATTGATATTGTGAACACAACATATTGATTTGTGTTGATAGGATGACTTCAATGACCAGAAAAGCAACAATGTACAGTGATCAAATCATTATGTAATGAGTGAACGGGGGCATTGCATTGCTGCACTGTCTCCACAGCTGGATCTGCTATTTAGCTTTGTGATGCATTTGTTTGTTACTCAGTGTGCAACTAATGCAACAACAACAAATATTTTTTAAATTTGTATAATATGTACGTAAATTGTGTACAAATTATAAATACAATAGCATGACCCAAAAAATACCCAAGTCCCCACACTCAGGTGTTCTGGTAACATAAGATTATTATTATTATTATTATTCTACGTCGTTTCAGGTACATCACTTGTAAAAACACGTGCTGCCATATGTGAGTGAGTGACCCTGGACTAGAGCTGAGAGAGAGAGAACCAGCCATCAGCATTCACTGTACCATGTGAGTGAGCTGCTCCATCACACACTCCACCACCTCCGACCTGTTGTCCAGCAGCTCGGGGGAGAACTTCTCATTGAGCCAAGCCTGCGACGAGCAGAGGGACACAACTGTCAACACACCGTGGACAAGCTAGCAGGCGACCGTAAAGTGTCACCACTCGGGTTAGCATCAGCTCACTTCTTCCAGTTTAGCGATCAGCTCCGCCGGAGTCATAACATCCTCCTGCCCGTCATCATGGCTGACGTCGCCGCCGCAGTCTGACAGAGCGTCCGCCATGGTTTTTCCCCTCAGGAAGTAAACAAACGGAACCGCGACAACACACCGGACAGCAGCAGGACACGTACCTCTTCGCTCGGGTTTAAATCGATTCGAGACAGATTAATTTAAAGTTTTTTTCTTTTGAGACAAAGGCCAGCCACAGAGATACGCTGTCATAACAGGACTTCTTGTCTGTTGGCGCCACAAGAGTCGTACTCTCGCGAGATTGTTTAGTTAGTTAGTTCGCATTCCCTGCACTTAGTCTGTAAGGCGAGTTTCTCGCAACAACAACAACAACACGAGCAACACAGACAAAATAAACCACGAAGCACAATACAAGTACAATCACATGACTGTAATAAATTACGTTAAAGGTGACAGTAGTATATGTGGGGCTCTGCCTTTCCCTCCGCAGCAGGTAAGACTTGAACAGTGCCAGGATACTTACTTCCTGACAGTCTAAGTTCAGGGACCTACACTTTCCAATGTGATACGATGTCTATTATTATGATATGGACGATATGAGAGCGTAATAATAATAGTACGTCGACTAGTTAGGGTCTTGTTTGAATAATAAACGTTATGATATTTTATCAATTAATCTTGATTCCATAAAAAAAGCACATGACACCAAATACCGGAAAAGCTAAAATAAAATAACAGTCGATTATGTAAACTACTAAAAATGTGTATTTTGTAATATTGTCATAAAAACATGTTAACATTAACATCAGTCAAAGCACTGAAATTATGGAAAGACAGGAGGCCTTCTTGATCAACAAAGAGCCAAAGTTTGTTTTTATTCACTCATGATCATTTACTTACTCTAATTCATACATTTGATAAACACTGAGATCTGCATGTAACATTTCCAACACAGGCTGACACACTATTCATACAATACCATTTTCAACACACTTCATTATACAGTACAATGACAAACAGTACAGAGTTTGAGTTTAGAAATTGTGCAAGTGAAGACAAATGTGGAAGAATTATCAGTTTAAGTTAAATGTGTTCTCAGTATATGTGAATGTCAAGTGACATTAAAAAATCTTTAAAGGAAGAGGTGAAATAAAAACACACTACATAACAATACAAAAGTTGCTCAAAAGCCCAGTGTAGAGATGGACTACAATTATTATCATTATTTTTAATGACTACTAGTCTTGACAACAAAAATCACAGCTTGTACTGATAAATGGGATTCATGGCAGGTAGGCAGTATCCAGTCTGGGGATGTAACAGAGGCATAGAGTAGGGATATGGATAAAGAGCAGAGCCACTGAGAGCAGAGGGAGATGGACCCAGTGGAATGTGGTGGTACATCAGCTGCGACTGTGGTAGTCTGGTTCTGTTGGGGAGAAACACAGGGTGTAATGGCGACAGGTGCCGAGAGTCTCTCCCTGACTTGTCGTAGTTTGACAGGACGCACAACACGGGAAGCGAGGAGGCAGAGTGGGACAGACCCTGCTGAGCAGGAGGCACTTTTTGTAACATCGTCCTGGATTTCTCCCTTTTCTCTGTCTGATAAAGCCACGGAGCCACGCTGTTCAGCTTCTTTGCGTGAGTCACGGGGTCGTCCTGGGGCGCTAACCGGTTCTGGTGGATTTTGTAACTTGGCCGAATCGGAGCGGGCCGCAGAAGCTGCGCAGATTTGGGAATAACCTTGGTGAAACTTGAGATCGATGTTGACGGGAAAGGAGGGGTGAAATATTTTCCTTTGTGGCCTCGCTCCCAGGCGGAGTCTTTCATATGTTTTCTTATGGAGTCACCAGCCAGCGATTGGGAGCCGACCTGGGAAATGTCTTTATTTGGTCCCACAGAGTCTTTTAACATCTGACTGCAGCCCACTGAGTTACTGTCCTCACCACTGATGGACGTGGTCTTGGCAGAGCCGGAATAGTGTTGGCTCAGCTCTGAGCTCGACGCCGGTTTATCTTCACTGCCCGCTGCACTGTCCTCTGATGAAACGGAGAGAGGGGAAGGGCTGCGGGAGGACGAGGAGGATAGAGGGAGCGGGGAGCCATCAGAGGAGTTGCAGTTCTGACTGGAAGACGCCCGGGCTGGAGACTGGGAGCAGCGGATGACCGAGGGCCTTTCCTTGTCCTCGCTCTGTGAACTAGAGGGGAAGTTCAGACTGGCCTGAGCCATTCTCTTCTTTTTCTCTAGAGGAGAGATGACCTCTCCAGCAGCAGGTGGGTTAGGAGATGTCCAGGGACCCGATGTGGAGACTGGGACAAGGGTATAGACAGAAGTGCAGCAATCGGCAGAGACAGCGTTTAGCTGAGAGTCTGGATATTGTGTGTCGGAGGTGGCAGACCAGAGAGACGAGTGTGGACGCATCACTGCTTCACTCTGACAGACAGCCTCTGGACTCCTCTGTGACAGCATCTATGAAATAATAATACAGGGAACATTTAAAAAAAAACAAGTCATAATAATAATAATCATAATAATAGAGCATTTTTTTGTAAAAGAGTCTTTTACCTCAGAATCCATCTCTCTATCCAGCTGAGCTCTTCTCTTCTTCACCTCAGCTTTTTTGACTTTGCCATCCAGGTTTCTCTTGTATGGTTTCCGTGGTTTGCTCAGTGGCAAGGGTTTGTCTTCCTCCCCTTTTATATGTCTTTCAAAAGGCAGCACGAGCCTGAGGGAAGAAATATCTACGATTATGAATCGCCTGATGCGCTGATTGATTTGAAACGTTAAAAAACAAGGTGGAGGTCGAGTCACCCTCACCTCTCATAGTGTCTCCGAGTGCAAGTAGCGGCGCTGGTGCTGCCTGGACTCCCTCCCAGCTCATCATACACTTTCTTCCAAAGACGCTGTGCCGTCACCTGTTGATGAACACAGTTGTGGGGTGGGGGGTGGGGAGGTGGAGGTGGAGGGGGGGAGACATTTAGAACAGCTCAAGTCTTTAATTCCAATGATACTCTTGTGTGCACATGCACACAGCTCAGTTTTGTCGTGATTGCATCAGGGACACAGTGGTAAAGGTGTATTTCAGTATGAGCTGCTCTTTCAGATCTGGTCCCACAGAGTCATCACTGAAGATAACTCTGCACAGGTGGTGACGCACTTACAGCTCACACACTAAACGTCCTGCCATGTGGTTACAAACCACCACGTTGCCGCTTCTGACCTATCGCTCGTTTTCCACTGACACGCGAGTATGCACTCACTTTGCATCAGCCAAAGGACCCAGAACATTAAAGAGCTTATACTTACTAAATCATAGCCCCCACGTTTCTCAACAGCTTTGTAGATCCTCCAAAGGTTAACTGAGAAATGGAAAAAAAGAAACGCGCGTGACAACCGGGTAACGTGTTCATTCAACAGCAAACACAGCACATAACAGAACGTAAACTCACTCTGTTTGAAGCCCAGATGCGGGATCCTCTCTATAGGTGAACCTTTGTCCTTCATAAAAGAGTGGAGACTTGATACAAAAGCCTTATCCTCCATCTGTCCAACACCGGGCCTCGTCTCCTCCTCACATTCCGGCGTGGAGTCATGGATCTCAATAACAGGTGGCGATCCCTATGGAAAAGGAAAAACATTTTGCATGAGAGTGAATTAGATCCTGTAAATGTCACATGGTCCGCTGCACTTGCGTGAAGAAGCCGTCTTACAGGTGAATGCATCATGGTAAACGGTGAAAAGACACACACACACATAATCTCGTGGGAAACAAAAGCTGAAATGAAACATCAAAATCAGAGCAGGTTTTCACCGCGACTTTCTATCGATAACCGCTACACATCCTGTCTGGAAAGATAGCGGCAGGCTTGTGGGGTTTTTGGTCGAGAGTTGTCAGTCGCAGGTGTCATAAATGTCATAAATAAAATAACAAACATAAGATGTGAGAGATATTTTTTTGCACAATGTGTCGCAAACCTGTTAAACCAGTGTCGGTTGACTAAGATTCAAAGGAAAGAAAAAAAACAATAACTGTCTTTTTTTTTAACAAAATTTGTGGTTGCAAGAAGTCGACTGCATTTTTCTGCAGAACTTGTGTCAGTAACTTTGTAGGGGGATTTGTAAGCTACCAAGAAATTAGATGGAGCGTAATAACAAAGACTACTCAGAACCCCAGTGTGAGAAATTGATATTGTCACCATTTGTGGTTTGCAAGGAAGCAGAAATGAAACAGAGAAGGCATGAAGAATTAAAGTCATTTCACAGACATGAAGTGTATAACAACCAAAACACTAACATGGAAACCGGGCTGCGTATCAACACTGATGGTAATCAGTTTGATTTCAGGGATCCTGATTCTCTTGTCAAAAAACAAAACAAAAAAAAACTAAAGAGCTGAAACAAGCTGAAAACTTGACCATGTTGTTTTTGTGTACACGGAATAAATGAACATTTTTGTGAACTCATCAAATACATCACAGCAGCAGGTTCGAGGACTGTGTCTTACCAAATACTGCAGACGCGAAATCTCACTTTTCCACTGCGGCAAACAAATCTGACGGACGTGATGCAAAGCCCGATCACACTGGACTGTGTTTATATAGACAGTGGCCGTGTTTTCCTGTGACTAACCACGCGCAAAAGCTGCATTATTTCAGTCATTGTACAACAAAACGGCTCAAGGTGGTTTCATATTTAATCAAGTTCCTGTATGTGGTTCCCAGTTCCGAGAAACAGGCCTCTAGAGTGAGTAATAGTGAGGGTGCAGGCCTCTAACCAAGATAGCCTCAACTGAGTCACAGTTCAGCAGCTCCACACTGCTGTTCCCAGCTCACAGACAACACATATGACTTTCCACTGTTTCTCTCCGTCACTTAGGAGAACACGCTCAACGTCCTCTATTTCCAGGGCAGCAGCTGGTCGATAAATCTGCAACGTGCGCAAGATTATATTTGCATCTGCATCCAAACGTTTGTCAGGGCTATAGAGACGACAGCTTAAATCAGCAGGGGTTTGTTTTGGGTGTCAATTTGTCTGGTGTTTAAAAAGGTCTGATTTGACTTGGAGCCACCGATTCGCCTTCATCCGATTCACAAAACTTTCAGCTCGGTGCATCAATGGTTGTCTACAGGAAACGTCTGCACTCGAAGCCACACACTGTAGCCTCTCTGCTGCAGCGCTCGCTCCACACCAAAGAGCGAGCATCATTGTGAAACGCTCAGTTAATTTCCACCTTTTTTTGGAAAACTGCGTGGGTGACTTTGATGTCATCGCGTTGATGTGTGACTCTCACAGCGATAGGCAGTGGTGTGCAGGATCAGTGTTATCTGCGGGCCTGACATGGCCACAGAAACCGCCAGGCTTTCAACTATCAACAGTCTTGGAAATTTGATGAGCTATTTCGTGCTTCTCATATTGTACTTCTCATTTCAGTTACCAGAACAGTGGTTGTGAAGACCTCCTGCAGTTTCTGCACAAGGTGACACGTCGCGTGGTGTGCGCAATATAAGCCTGCATCTCGTGTCCTCCTCAGAATACAAAGCACAATCTCTCGCTCCCTCTTACTCATTTCAGAATCTGCCATCAAGATAAAACAACTGCATTCACACAATCAGCACAAAAATTTTTTGCCACCATCTCAAATACACTAAAATAGGGAAATGAAAAACGCAACGTACAACTCATTCTGAGTAGTCACGTCTGATTAACTGTAACTGATGGAAATAGCCTGGCTTCCTACCAGAAGGCCAACGGACATTTTTGTCAGTACCTGCGTCACCGTCCACTGCTCTTGATCCGTGGCTTCTGCTTGTGTTGCCGTCTCACTCTGGTCCTCTTGAGCTTCAGACACGGGACACATCACAGAGACAAGACATATATCACTTTATCATGAAAAAAGAACAGAAATGATCAAAACAAAATTGATGAAAATTTCTCTTAAGTGGATTTGAATTCAGAGAATCTGAGTCACTTCAGAAGAAGTGACGTTGCACAGTCTAAACAAAATATGTGTGTATTCGTGAAACCTATCCGTGAAAGTTTCAATTTTTAATTTTTTTTATTTTTTTACATGTTCTAGTTTTCATGATGTGGACAATGATCAGGTGATCCTTGATCCAACACAAAAAGTAGAAGTTTGTAAAGCAAACTGTCGACTAAGTCTGATATAAAACCACAGGTTGCAAAACCACTTCCTGCTTGTGAGCTGCACTGTAAGATATTGTAACACATGAATTACTGTATCTGAAAAAAATGTGTAAATAATATTACTATAATATATACTTACTATATATATAATATTATTACAAAATTCAAGTAGAATTGATTAGAGTTCACATCTTGTTTGGACTGTGTGTTTTAAGAAAAGGGGTGGGCCGATAAACAACTTGTTAAGAAAAAAAACATCTCAGGTCAGTGGGTGAAATATAACGGATTAAATGTCACCCCCCACAAACTGTGAGTCTTACAGCCCTCCACCCACAGTCATATTGTGTGTGCAAACCCAATTTAGTTCTCTTCTGAGATCACTTGTTTCCTGTGCTGTGGCTTGAACCATTGATTCTGCTTTCAGTAGCTCTTACTTCTCTATTTCATGGGTTGAAGAAATATCAAATATTTTTGATATATTGCCGCTAAAATGCACTGTTCACGCCGCTTAGCTACATAAAATAATGTGCGTGTTTTCACGATGTTAATCGCATGTTTGAATTATTGTGATCAGCACTTTGTTTAGAATTGAGGATAATAAAACATTCCTGGGGTATCATGGATTTCATTCACCGATTGATTAAACACACACTTTTACATCACGTAACAGGGACATGAAATGCATATACTTTATATATTTATAATAAAACATTACAGTAAATGTACCTGCTGTAGTAATCCAAGACACAAGTAATGAATATAAACAGTATCTGGTTCCAGTAAAGACAGAAAATAATACTCACCCATTTGTCGAAGTTGTCCTCTGGTCCCCAGCCGTGTTTTGTGAGTAATTCATGCAGCGCACTCTTCAACTCCACACCTCGAAATAGGAAGGTGTCTCCACAAGACAGTTTCATTGGTTGACTGAGGGCACCACAGCAAATGGGTAAGGGAGACAATGATTTTTTTTCCTCTCTGACTGACTGTTGTCTCTGTTACGTCCCCTCGTTTTCAGAACAGAATCAACAGCTGCGTTTAAACTGTTTGAGCACATAACAGTCCCCCATCAGTTTTAACAGAGCACAACAGGTAGTGCTGATTATTAATATCATTAAAATGATAGGTATGTGTGTGTGTTAAGTATTATCAGCAACACATTATGATGATTGATATATTTTATCAGTAAATAAGTAATAAATAAGCTTATGCTTGCACGCACGCACACACACACACGCACACACACACACACACACACACATGGTCACAGAGGACTCATTTTACCAAAATTGCTGAATTTGGGGAAGTGAAAAAAACCATTGAACCAATGCCCAGAATTTGTGCATCTAAATGACACAATACCATTCCTCAGAGATTTTCATACGTTAATCATTGTAGTGCTGGAAACTGCGTGCGCTTAAATGGGGGTCAAAGAGTGAATCTTAAGGTTCCTGTCTTCTTTGCTGACAGATGAACTCCGAGAATCTGATACAATGATTCTGAAACAAAAAGGAGGTTTGGGTTCCTTTTATTTTAAAGGCTGAACCCCCCCCCCCTTTTTTTTTAACATAATTTGGAATTAATTGTGTGCTACACATTTGCATACACAATTTGAATTGTGTTCAGCAGTATGTGTTAACGTACGTAAGAGGAGACACTTGTGTATGTGTATCTTGTGTATGCATATCCGTACTGTTTGAAATAATCAAAATGTCCAAAAACATTGCTGCTGAATCAGCATTATTTCGTATTAAGTGTATTAAATAGGAATCATCCGTGCAGGTTTTAGTCATAACAGCCAACATCTGAGAAATACTTCCTTTAACAGTTTTCATGTCAGTAAACAAATGTTTTGTTTTTGATTTTCGACCATGCATATTAAGGAAGCGCAACTTCTATAAAATGGTTTCTGCTGGCCAGTGGTTGATATGTACAGGTTACAAATATAATACCAGGATAACAGCTTTTCCCACTACAGTGGCTAAATAACAGTCCACTTTGTCTCTACTACTTGATACGAGTCTGAGGTTGTTGACCTCCGATGTCATCTTCCTTAAGGCCACATGAGTGACCCTGGAAAATGTCAGGGTCAAGGAGGTACATTTATTCAAATGTGCTGATAAAGTAGGCATCGTTTTTAAACAATGTTGTGTTATTACCTTACGGGGTACAATTGAAAACTCACTGTTCTTACATTTATCCTTTTGCCCGTCCCAGACTGTAGGACAACACACGACATGACAAAAACACGACTGATTAAGCTGAACTCGCTCTATCCACATTTCCTTCGCATGTTTTCGAACTGTGACAAAGGGGGATGCCCTATTCCTCCGTGTGTTGCGGATAGCGTGTGACATTTCAGAATGATTAACATTTAAATGTCACAATTACCAAATATCTGTGAACTGTCCATATCTCGGAGGGATTTTTTGTACGATATACAAAAAAGAAGTTTTGGTTTTGCTTTTCGAGGACCTTTTGATTGTCGTCATGATCAACATGGCTCTCTGCAAAAACCAAATAAATGTGACATTAAATTCTATGTGAATAACACATTTGGTGATCTTTTATGAGATTAGATTTTTGATTCCATACTTAATTTCAGATAAAGTGAGACTTGAGGCAGGAGTGAAAAAAATAAATAAAAATCAGTTGCAAAGATCAGGTGTGTGGTGAGATTTGAACTGCTGTGACAACAATTCACTGTTTGTGTCAAATGTGAGGCTGTGTAAGAAACACATTTTAATTCCAATTAATTGTGACATGTTTTGCACAACCGCTCTATCTCCTGCAGCTGAAAACAAAGGAGGGGATGAGGCATGCAAACATGGGTTGTTAGACTGAGAAAATCCCCAGCGATTCATCTCAGACTTTCACTGACATAAACACACGAGGTTGATGTGAGGGCAGCACAATGTAAATGACAACATATGGAGAAAATATTGTGAATACGACGCAGAAAAAAAATTTCCTGTCTGACGTGAGTCATGATCCTGAGAACAACCTGTTTCAATGTGCAGATATGATTCTTGACACGGAGAGAAACTGTCACTTTCTGTTACACGACAAGGTTTTCCAGAATGAATACATTTAGAGATTCACCATTTTAGGTCTAGACCTATATGCAGAAGTACATATGCAGTCATCAGGACATAAGTGTAAATCTTTATCACTAGGAGAAACTACTTTTTCTCAGTTTTCTCTCTCAGTGGTGTAGGAGTACGTAATTTTTTTTCTAATCTACATCCAGATAGCACTGACTCATCTAGGAAATATCGAGTGTGAAAATAAATTTGAGAACAATTTCATTTCATATGTTGAAACGCAACATTAAGGCACAATTTAATGTGGCCTCACTGAATATACGTTTGTTATTCTTATTCCGTTAGATAAATGTGAGTTCAATACAAAAGCACGTAAATTTCAATGGTTATGTCTCAGCAAAATATACAGTAAAAAATACAATAATATTTGTTATATATACATATACTGTATGTCACCTACACATAATTACGCATAATCACAAATATGTCTCTGCAGGCTTGTGGAGAGAGGGCACACAGATTAAACTAAGTAGAAATTTGTATGTATATTTTTTATGTAATAATTAAATATCAAAGTCAATCATTTGTTGGATGCAGAATTTCTGATTAACTTGTACACAGATGTAAATGAAGGATGTGGGAGAGGTAAAATCTGATATTTTGTGTGAAAATGAAACCTATGCTCTAGGGGTGAATTCCCCAGCTGTTGTCTCATTCCAGGAAACTGATTGTCGAGCGCGCACACACACACACGCACACACGCACACACACATGCGTACGACCGAGTTCCTGTTAGACCCGTAAATATCTCAGAAGGTTTTATATTATTCCAAATATTACTTCAAGCTACAAAAACCTACACACTTTATATCATGTATGACAACTTTGAAACAATATGAAAATACGGCTTATTTATTCATTTATTATGAAGAATGTCTGCGCTTTATAATACACTCTGGGAAAACAAACATGAATAATGCAGTGGGTACATTATGCCCATTTCTATTGATGATTGATACATTTGTCTTTTTAACAGAATGAGAATGATATGTGATTAAAAACCGTGAACTTGCATAACTTTCTGTTAATTCTGTTTAATCATAATGCCACCAATCACATTTCGCTTGCCTTCACTATGGCAACATGAAATTACATATGAATCATTGACATCTGTCTCACGGCCAAACTCAACCTGACCAGCAAGAGCCAATCTGAGAAAAAATAACGCAGACTTATATTTTCTTCTCTTCAGTTTGATCCTAAAAACATTAAATACGTTGAAATGATTCATAGGAGCGTGTGAAATGAAAACAAACCGTTGTATAGTCAGAGTTAAAGGGAACTTATTCATTTATGTATTCTCCACTACAAATCCACCACCCAGAGCACAGCAAACCGTATCAGGTTTTTTTATAATATTCACGTCAACCATAGTCAGATCAATACTAAAACAGGGTTTGAAATTCACACAGAATGTTAAGTTCAATCATATAAAAAACGGAAAATTCAGTCTGCCAGTAAAGAAAGGCAAAAACAAGGCATAGGATTTTACTGGAGTTGGTACCACTGGCTTTGATATCTTTCCTGAAATGTACAGGAGCATTTGCTACAAGTAACAACAAAATAATACCTGAAATCAAACTGAAGTCACTTTGTCAGGAATGTAATCTACAAGTGCTATCAATGCTCTCTATTGAATTCAGACAAAGGCTGACATTTTACTGCATCACATTTATAGGTAAAGAGATTTATTTTGGGGTGGGAGGGTTGGCTGGCCTATAGGGCTTCACAAATCTCTAAACCATGCCATCAGTTGCTTACAACATCAATACTTGAACAGAATTGGGTTTTTTTTAATGTGGAGAGATTTCAAAAGCTTCTGGCTCAAGATTACCATCTGCCCATTGGTCCATGATGAAGAGGCTGCTTTTCCTCCATTTAGTCTGATCACTGCGAGGACTGACTTACTGCGTGTTGTTTTACTGTCGGGGTCCTCTGGGGCTGCCAGTGTGATGATCTGTGCAGGTGGGGCTGGAGGGGGAGGGTGCGCCGAGCTAGACAAGCTCGACGTAATTGGCTGGGAACATTCCAAAATGGCCGTCTGGGCCGTAGCCTCGCCACCAGCCCTCGTCTATCATCTCGATCCCGGTGATGATATCGTCGGGGTCAAACGAGATCTCTGTGTCATCAGCTGAGGGAGAAATAGAGCACATCGCGAATGTCAGCAAAATATTGCTCAAATGTGAATAGTAACTATGACCTATTTTAAGCAGAGAGCCGTTACACTAGAGCTGCTATGCTGTAAAATACACAAACATGCAACTAATCGAGTTGGGAAAAAAAAACAAAACGTAAGCAATTACTAACACCACAACACAAACACACAAACTTTGTCAATCAGCCGGGTCTCCTTTAACCTAGGAGAGCCTGTACCAGCCGGTGGAGATGAAAAAACAAAGTGTGAAAAATGAATCATTGGCACAAGCATGACCGAGACCGGCAGAACACACGTAGGTGTAAAGCATCAGGGGCAATGGCAAGAACTGTAGCCACTGAACGGCAAAGGCATTTTTTTCAGTTGTAAAGATGGCATGCCCACACACGGAGATATCTGTGTCATTACGTTTCACTGACAAATAATAACACACAAACTAACAAATAAATACACTTACCAGCCTGGTAGTCATACAAGGCTCTGGCACATGTGCCTTTGTCTGCACTCTCCTGAGGAGTTGTCACTTCATGGGAGTTATTCTCCTCCACCTGGGAGAGAAATTAGGTCAAGTTATGTTTCAGCTTTAACTTATGTGATGGAAGAGAGCAGCCCGTCAAAAGGGAAGTAAACAACCACCTGAGCGGGTTCTTCATAGGCCGTCTCCTGGACGAAGGAGTTGGCAGCTGGTGCCTCCTCTGAAAAGAGATCACTGTCAGTATGTCAGTGTCTGGGCTGAGCTGTCTTATCTACCAGCAGGTGGCAGCAGCAACTTCTCCAAAAAGAACAGTTTAGCAGGAGGAATAGTTTGTATGAAAAAAAGCATTTTTTTTCCAAAAGAAGCAGATGGGAGGGGTGGAGAGCTGAAGAAGATACTGAGGCAGGTGTTGTGTGAAATGGGCCCCACCTTTGCACTGTTCCCTGGGGGCCGCCTCCTGCTCATCATACTCACACCTGGACTGTCCATCATCCACATCAGGCTCTTTACACCAAAAACACAAGTACAAACATGCATGTACAAAAGGGAACACACTACAAGTCCAAGCAGGCTGAAAACCACCACCAGTCTCAGACATACTGGCACACTTGGAAATTTATGGCTGAGGATTAATTCTGTAGCCATCTTTTTGTTTATTAGGAAAACAGAGAGTACGCTAAATGGACGCATGTCTAGTGATTAAATGCATGATTAGACAGACAATGATGGCGACAACACACAGGAATAAAATGAGAGCATATGAGATTGTCCCCCAGTGTATGCAGTCTTTGTGTAAGTGTGTGTGTGTGTGTGTAAAGCTCACACCTGCAGCAGGGACAGGAGAGGCGGCGCCTGCTGACACAGGTGAAGCTTGGCGCTGAGGTGAGCTGGCTCGCCCAGATTCATAGACTTGGTTAGAAAGAAAAGGGCTTTGCAGGCGCCCTGAACAGAGACACACATGGGACCCCCAAAGCATGCAAGATACGGGCGAGAGAGAGAAAAACACAGAGCAGACAGGTTGAGCAGAACCAGACGTGACACCATGATGGAGACAAAATGTTAAGTATGACTATGAAGCAACTAGACAATCTGATGGTTACAGCTCTGAAAAAAAGACTGCAGTGCCCTCTACAAAAAGACTGCTCCCTGACACCGAGGCTTTGACAGCTTTGCAGCAATGTAGGAAAGACTGTGACATTTAAGGCAAAAAAACATGTATGAAGAGGTCACTGTTAATGTGATACCTGGCTGGGGGCTTGCAGGAGCGGCGGCAGGAACATCAGAGTCACTGGGAGCTATTCCCCTCTCTCTCTGCTTGAACATCTCTCTGGGGTTCATTGCACGTTGGGAGATAAGAGAAGCTGCCTCCTGAAAAAAAGTAAACAAGTAATATGCACAATTAGCAACAGCCACAAGTTATTCATGATGTGGTGGCAAATGTGTCCCACAAAGAAGTGGAAATAGCGTGAGTCTTATGGAAAGAGGTCATGCAATAGAGATAAGGACAGGCGTGTTTGGATGAGCTTCAGAGTGTTCACATTAAATTAGAAAGTGACTTAAACAGGTCCATGTAAAGCAAGAGAAATGGAAAGCACCAGGAGAGATCACATTTTAGTCAGGGGAACTCACATTGGCCTTTTCCACAGATTCACCTCTCCTGACTGCTTTCTTCTGCGCTGCCTCCTTCTCCTGCTCCTCCTGATAACGTTGATATCACTGTTGGCACTGCTCACATTTGCTACCTTCCTGACTTGTGTTTACAAGATGTGATGTGTGCACTACTAAAGGCTTATTCAGCGATCAACGGACTTACAGAAAACCCGGGAGATACTTAGTATGAAAAGTTAACTTTGACAACAATCGAACAATTCACTCTCATCTGTCTCATCAGTTCCATGTGTTCCGTCACATTTGAAGTCCATTTACTCACCCAGCGTTGTTTCTCCAGCTCTCTGCTCTCAGCTTCCTGCTGCTGCTGGTACTTCCTATTCAACAAAAGGTCATTCAGAACAGATGAAGAGATGATGGAATGATATTTAAACTTTTCAGGTGACGCTACTGCAAACCAGTCTTGAGTTGCTACCTACTTTTGTTCATCTATCTGAGAGGCCCTCTCCCTGTCCCGTTTGTCCCTCAGTGCTGCCTCCTTGGACTCTCTGTCTTTCCTCTCTCTCTCCAGCTTCTGGCGCTCCTCGTCTGCTCTGCGTCGCTCTTCCTGGCGACGTTTCTCCTCATCTTTCTAAAAAGCCAAACAGACCAGCCATGATGCAAATATTATTGTCATTGTAAATCTTGATTTCAAAATGGATTCTTAAAAGAATATATTTTATTCTTAAAAAAATCAAAATAGCACCACTCTTGAGGTCCCCTTGTAACAATCATGTTTTTGGCTGACTTTACTCTTTGCAGTGTCTGAGATGTAAAGCTGAGGTCAGCAGTTGCTTCATGTAAGTTCAGGAGCTTACCTCTGCCTGTGCCCAGAAGTTGTCCTTATTTGTCTTTCTAATTTCCGACATAGCATTGGTCTTTTGGTAAACTGAGCCCTACAGGAAGTAGAAGACTGTTGTGTAAACATGACAACAAGGATTGTGTAAACATGACAACATAGACAAAACACTGGTTTCTGTCTGTCTGACCTAATTCTCACTGAAAAGCTTTTGTTTGGATTTTTTTCTCTGTAACATGCAACATTCCTACAAATGACAAATTACTAAACACATCGCAACCCTTACGCTTTGTTTGTAGTGTTTCAGTTTTGAATTTGAGTGTTTTAGTGTGAGTTGTATCTTTTCACAACTAAGCTCAGGCAAGAAATGATGAATGCATTAATCTTCCCCTGTGTTTATCTTTCTACCATCCAAAAGAACCAAACAGGCCTGCATACCACAGGGCCCTGAGGACCACTGTCCTGGAAGCGGCTGGAAGCTTCTTTGTGGAAACTGTAGTTAGCTCCTGAGGCTTTAGCCACTTTCTCCATGATCACCTCAGGTTCCACATCCTCTTCTGCTCTGGCATTTACTGTGACATGGGCCCCCTGAAACAGCATCAATTAGAAGTTCCTGTTAATACTGTTTATGTATTTCAACAGCACCTGATGGACCATGTTTGCTGTTTTCATTACTATATTTTGTTTTATTTTAAGTCCCATTCAAAGAGATTAATAACATGCAATAAAAATAAGCAGAGAGCAGTTGAAATTTCAAATACACATTTAAACCTGACTCGAAAAATGAAAGCAGTGCTACCTTAAGAAAATTGGCCATGGAGCTGACATGATTTGCACACAGTCCTTTCCTGGCATCATTTACTCCTTCCCCAGTCTGAAAAAAACAAAACAAAACACAAGAATTGTTTTACATGTTCTAGGATGGTCTGTACAAAGCAGACAAAATCCAAAACACGCTGACTGTCGCACTAACCCAGTTGATAAGGACATATTTGGGAAGACCAGAATTTGGATCCTGGACCCGGCAGAAGGCGTACATCACTTTTCCACTGTTGAGCTCCTCAACCAACTCCTCCAGCCCGCCATCTGATACATTAACGTTGTGGAAAAGTCAGTTACTGTGGTTAGTTGTGTAACTGTGGACATTTCTTCCCGCTTACAAATGATGGAGTGAACGAGCAGTGGCAAGCAGTTCTTTTGTGCTGGTATTCCTGGTCTGCAGCTGAATGCTGATAATAAAATTCCTCAACACGTCTGATAATATCATGTTGAGATGATAAAAATGTATTCGGAATTATCCTGTTACTTACCTCCCTTTTCTGCAAGGCGGATATCATTACTGTTTCCCTCATAGGTGAACAAAGCCCTGAGGGAGATTAAGGATATTAAAATTCCGTCTTAAATCAGATAACACAGACAGAGTGGATTGTTATGGAGTTGATATGCATCGTTTCACATTAAACCAAACACTAGATGTTATGTAAACCTATTTAAAACCGTTTCACATGGATATATTTTACAGTTTAAACATCGTAGTATAAATATACCAGAGCCTTGCTATGGCCGTGTCCGTACAGCAACACTATAATAGCAGAAGTCATTTCTGACAACAAGTTGATAAAGCTATATTTACCAAGTACCATGATAAGCATCTACATAATATTTCAACAACATACACACACACAACACACACACACACACACACACACGAAAAGTGTGTGTTAAAGCACAAGCTCAGTGTGTCAGGTTCAGTGGCCTTACAGAGGACATTGAACATCCTCTCATTGTTAGTTCAGTGGAGCTGGCTCACACTGGCACTGCACTGCCATTGACAGTCCACTTAGTTTGTGTTTACAGCTGTCATTTTAATAAAATAAGGATAATTAGATTAGAGTGAGGGCAAGCTGCTCAGTGTGTTGACTGAGTGAAGACTGCTAATCACACATCTAACTCTCATATTTACAGATGGTGAATGAGGGTGAAGATGGAGCTGGGAGTCCCTGAGCAATTTCTCCTCAGGATTAATTAATTCAGACCATCATTAAACACCGCAGCTGTCAAATGCAGCTTACACACCAACTTCAAGGCAAGTAACGCAAAGAGGAAGTCCTTAGCTTTGACTTTCACAGATTAGTCATTTTTAACTTTTGATACCTTATCAGGAAGTGGGTGAGGTAGCTAGCAACTTAGTGATTCAATTTCATGACAGAAAGGCTGGTTTAAAGATATATAATGGTGAACTGTGGTTATCGGGCGATTGATCTGTTAGTCCAGTCAATGCACGCAGCTAACGTTAATAAACCATGTTAGATGCTTTTCAGTTAGCTCATCAGCCTAACAGTAAATGAGAGAAACCCAGACTCCCGTGTAAAATAAAGGTGCGTTTGGGCAACATTGTCGTTACTTTAGTTGGGCAGCAAACCTGTTGTGATTTACCGAGCGCCAGGTCACAGGTTAAGTTTATCTAACGCTGGGTTAACGTTAAATTAACTACTTGGCGACTGGCTCGGTGCTAGCCAACGCTGCAGCTCGTATTATACATCCCCCACAGGGACAACGTTGCTTTACAAACACTGCTTCTTACCAGTTGGTGTCGGACTTCTCATCTACCACTTCTTTGTATGCTGCTGTTAATGCAGGGCCATTCTTGCTGAGGTTGACTGCCATCGTTGTGCTGAGTAGAGCTAGCCAGCTAGCTATCCGGGATGCGCCCTTCCTACTGGGAGGAGTGGCGATGTTGCTGACTCTCTCTCAGCTGTGCAGGAAGCTAGTTTAGCTTGTGGCTGCCTCTCCACCAATGCAGCCTTCATGCGGTGTAGCCTTACACCCCGGAAGCACTGAGCTAGTTTACGTTAATATTTTATAAACGATGACATTATTCTGTGAAGTTAGATTTGCTAAATGTTTATAATATTTACTCTATTCGCAGTGAAGGACAGTGAAATAATGATTAAATTCGCTGTGCGCAAAGACTGTGTTGTTCGCACCGCATTGCCTGCGGGGAGAGGTTGTTAAAATCAAACGCACCTTAGGAAGCGTGGCTCACAAATGACAAACTTTTTATTGACCTATTTCTCCCCATTTCCGTAAGTTTTTTTTTTAGATTTAGAAGCAAATACATAAACGTTAACCTCCTTGTTTTACACAGCCAGAAGCACACCCCCTTCTTCATCATGGTGTAACATAATTAGTACAAAGAAAGAAATGAGTGCAGACAAGCATAAACCAAGATGATCTTTATTCATGTAATGACAAGGTCAAGTTATTTTGTGTAGGCTATGAGAGGACATGTGGACGTTCATGGCGGCAGTTCAAGCATACATACTCCAGATTTTAGGTTGCATGAAAGCTGACCCAGCATTCAGCTAAAATCTTCTCAACAAAAACATATTGGTACTGTTTAAGCAGGTTCCCACGTCTGCCGATGAAATGGTTCGCCCATTTTGGGGCCAAAGCCCTGATAGCAAATTTACAGTTTATGACACGTTCTCTCTATTTATAGAAAATGAGGGTTAAGGCTAATATTTTAGTCAAAGGTGTTAGGTGGATGATTTGTAACTAAATCCCTGATATCCTGCAAATGGCTGCGAGAAGGTTCTCCAGAGTGCAAAGCATGCCAAGCTGCCTATAAGAACTCTACTGAGCACACTGGACAAGAAGTTAATGTAGCATCACCCACATGATGATCTGAGGCTGCATTCAGTCGAACAATTGGAAGATATTCAGCAATAAATAAATAGCCACATGAACAAATGATGATGCACACAAAGTTTGAACGAGTACTTGTACGCTCAAGTTATTTTCAATTGTTGTCTGGCAGCAAAAAAATCTTAAACTGCATTTAGAGAATACATTTTCAAAACCTTTAGTACAGCATACACTGTTTTAGGACAACTTGTTTTTACAATTGTCAGTAGTTTATGATGAAAATCTATATTTGGTACCTAAACCATTGTGTTAATTCTACCATCTGAGCTTTTAAATACTTCATGCTGTATTATGAGCTTTTCTCTGAGAATCCATTCAATAATGCCAAATACCACATTTTTTCCCCCTTTCCAAAATCTAATTATTCTCTTTATATTGGCAACATGATCACTGATTAAATTTTTTAAAAAATCATTGCATTTCCTAACTACTTTCCTAACAATCACAACAGGTTATATAAAACTAATAATGATGCATCACAATAGTGTTCAATTTTGGTGATGTACGGGGAAAAATGCCTAAAACTAAAGCTTTCATAGATACAATACAAAAGGTCATAAATGTATCACCTAGTTTTAGTGTTGAGTATTAATCTGAAAACAAACGTCTCAGCTCAGATTAAGAACATGAACATAAAGAAATGCTATCAAACGTCACATCACATAATTTGTAAAGCAAAAAAACATTGTGGCAAGTTACTGTATTTATCCACCTCAAGTAACTAAATGCACATGACTTAAAATCACTAGGTTTTGCAAAATGACATTCCTTGTTAAGTTCCCATTTAAGTATAAGTGACACCAGATGTAACCAAAGGCCATTCAGATTTTTCCAGATACACGTGATATCTGTGATAAATGTGGTTTGTCTCCAGCAGGTTATGCTCATGTTTTTTTATTGTTAAAAATTAGACACCTTCTGGTCTTGTTTTTTTTTATCTTAAACAGTAGCAAGAACTTGTTTAACAGCATCATTTAACTGCTGTCCAGATCCAAGTGTTGAAAGAATAACAGAAATGACAATAAGAACTACTGTCATAGTAGGAGGACAATGAGGGTAAGAAACCTTATTGATAAAAATGATCACAAAGACCATCAGGGCCTATATGCATAAAAAGCCCAGGCGTGTGGATCTTTGATCATTTTGCCTCACGAAGCATGAGCCATTTTTGAGCTAATATTTGAAGAAACCAGTAACCTTAGACCAGTGCTTTTTCTTCAGAAGCCAGGTCATTCGGGCCCTGGTTAGTGTTCTCATCATGGGTCACTGCATGTAAAGGCTGATGATTTGGTTAGATACCTGAGTAACTTTACTGAGGAAGAGGCACACAGCTTAGCTATATGCCAAAGAGTAGCTATGTTTACAGCTACACAAAAAACAAGTCATACAACAGTAGTATTTTGTGCAATATGAACAGCAGCCATTGGTGGCTACTCATACAGGATGCAATGATACCATGAGTGAGAAAAATGAATGTTGCCCACAACAGTGTGGCAAAGGCCAGCTAACGCTCTTCAAAACAACTCAATACTGTTGCAATTTCAAAAGCAATGGGTGACACAGACTGATCCTTCTTTATGTTATTCACATTGTTGAGGGGTAGAGGCAGTATGTGCCAACAAATCAGCTGCTGGTAATGGCACTGCACCATTATGTGTTAAACAGGGAACATTCTGCCTCAATTGCACATACACCATTTGAGAAAAATAACACAGAAAGGCCACTAAATACAAGGAAACACAGTAATAAGAAGACATCCAGTGAAACACAGAGAGTACCTCTAAAATTAAAGGAAAGCCAATCCCCTAAATCAATCAAACATTTTGCTTCTGAATAGCACAAAGATATGAAAAATATGCATATGAATAGCAACAATGACGGTGATGATCACAATAGCAGGACAAATTGTTAAAGTCTGAATGTGGTACTATGAACTGTGAAGAGTTGCCAGTATTCCATATGGGAGTGCTTTAAGGAGTCCATCAGGTCCTGCTCAGCAGATCCATACAAGTCATGAAGGACAGCACATGGTAGCAGCTCAGCACACGGAAAGCCAGGTGGCACTGTACCTCTTTGCATTGCTGCCTTCTCCAAAAGATGGGCTGTTGTCTACTTTACTTTTCCCCTGCTGCTCATTTGCCTCAAGTTACAAATCAAACATGTTTCTTTTGTTCTCATTTGTATTTAGATCTCCCTGGCCTTTTCACATTGCGTACTTTGCTGTCCATTCTCTCGCTAATTTGTTGTACCTGTGAAAGACATACAAAGACAGGCAAAAAAGTTTCAGAACAACTTGCAAAAGAACTTTATCTCCAAAAATACTGAAACAGTAATTCACACTCATGTTTTACACTCACTTTTCCCTGTCAGCCTTATATGTGTGGGCAATCTCTGGTACCAGTGGGTCATCCGGGTTTGGATCACACAGAAGAGAGCAGATAGACAATAATACTGCAGAAGAGTGAATTACAAAGTTACAGTTAACGATAACGAGAGACATAACAATAACAACAATAATGAATAACAATACAGAATAATATGTTTGTACACTTAGATTATCACTACAGATGTCCGATATTATCGGCCTATCGATATTGGCATTAAAATTTAATATTGGAAATGATCGGTATCGTTTTTTTTGACACAACTTTTACACAACACGCACTTATTATACATCAAACTCTTCAACTACTCCTCTCACTCAAAATGTCAAAATATGAGAGATGTGATGTGTAGTTTTTGAGATACTTTTGTTTTGTTTACCTGAACTGGTTTTTTTGGGGGGGGGCGGGACCCCACATATATCGGTATCGGTTGATATCGGTATCGGAAATTAATAGTTGGACAATATCGATATATCGGATATCAGTAAAAAGCTAATATCGAACATCCCTAATCATTACCCTTATGATCAAATATACTGTGTTAATTCATGAAGTCTATTAAAATAATATTACAGTAACGTATATTTCAAAAGTTAATATCAGTGTCAGAACGTGACGAAACTAAAGGTGTGGGTGGAGAAACAGTTTTCCCAGTTATGCGGCAATAAGAGGCCATTCCAAAGGTCAACATGACTAAAATTCAGCAAGTCCAGTTTGTCAACATAGAAGATCTCTGGAATGATGACTGGGAACATTCACTTGTGCTCTGTGCTTGGCTTTCACAGGGGGTGCACTCATATATGCTGAGCACTCTATATTGCAGTCAACACAGAAGTGTAAATTTTATATCATCTTACCTTTTGATACTGTAAGGGCAGGAGACCACTGTGATCTCAGTATATCCAGACAAATACTTCCATTACTGTTGATATTAGGGTGGTAAATTTTTGTTGTGAATGCAACCTGTAATAAAATGGGGAAAGCGCATTGTGATTTTCCACTGAATCTAATGAGATCTACCACGGTGAAAAGGAGAAAGGCTTCAGCATGGCAGAAAATGTTTATGCCTTATTATATGACACTAAGGGCAGACGTTTACTCACTTTGGGTGGTTTGAAGGGATAATCTGTTGGGAAGTGAATGGTGAGAAAGAACACTCCATTCTGATATGGGCTGTCACTCTATTGAAATATAAATAGAAACCAGGTGAGTTTGTCAGCAGTAATTCCATAGATGCATATTTCAGTTGGTTCAAGCTACCATGTCACTTACCGGACCCATTATTGTTGCCTGCCAATGAAACACTGTGGGGGGAAAAAGATCAATAATGCTTTTAGTAAATACATTAAGATGCAAACACTAAACACTTACAATTCCCCTGTGTAATCTAAAAATAATATTTATACATAGCAATTAGATACAATTATGTTCCAACATGAGCTAGTGCAGCAATTTTCTAACTACTTACAATCATCTCCAACTGGTCCAGCAGAGCACTGAGTAGGTGGATCCCTCTGCAGGTCTGACAGTTCCTAAAAGTTAAACAATTGCATCATAAATCAACTTTACTGGATAGTTGCAATATTACAATAGTTACATTCTCAGCAAGGAAATCCTATACACTTTGAACTGGTTCTGCAAAATCCATGTTTATTTAACATCTATAAAATAAATGTCAGTATTGAGGGAAATATGCTGATGCTGTAACCCAAGGCAAACGATTGGCTTTATTAACTTTGTAAAAGCAGTAAGATGACATTTTGAACCCTAACTTTAAGACATATCGCAAGTAGCAGTCATATTTGCTTTACAGTCATGATCCAAAACTACAAACATGCATGTTATCGGTTCAGCTTTACCCCAAAGTTACTGAGTACAATGACAACAGATCTCAATATTAAAAAACATGTATGTTCTACAGAAACGACCAAATAAAAAAGTATTGTGTAGTGTTCAGTTTATTATTTCCAAAATAAATGTAAACAGTATGGTCAATTCCCATTATAACCTATCCATGAAATGACAGTGAGCACATACAGCAAAACGACATATGATTAAAAAGACATTAAGCCCTTTATTTCATATGTCTTAAAAGGCAGGCTGTCTATTCTGTTATATAAATACACACCATGGCCTGCTCCAGTGCCCCATTTGCCATTCCATATATGGCAACACTGACACCAGGGTTCAATTTTGGCAACCAGCAGGCAGCTGTCATTCAAGGACTAAACACATCATCAACATCACTGCACAAGGATAAAGATACTGACAAGCTAAGAAAGAATTTATAAACACTCCTGTGCGTGTCATTCAGTCAAACCGTGGACCAAACCACACACTAACCCTTGCTAAATAACTATTAGCCTAGCCCTCCGCTGCTAACCGACTTGTTTGGCTAAGGCTAGTCAAATTTACCCAGGTATTGATTAGGTGCTGTGTTGCGGGTCTGACGTAAAAAGTAACCATTACACACAAACAATATGCAGCTGTCAAAACAATGACGTCGTTAATGTGGTTACTGACAGTTTGCGTTACTGTAGCAATGCAGCAACAGAGCCACCACTGGTCAGCTCGTCTTTGTCTGTGCGTTATTTTGAAAAAAAAAAGAAGCACAACACGACACCAATATTTAGTAGAGCTCCAGAAACCACTGACCAATAGCACGACTGTCACACAGGGTCCCACGCTTAGAAAAATGTGTCTACTAGTATGTCTGGCAGATGAAAGTAATGTACACTCACCTTCTGTATTCTTTTCAACGCCATTGCTTCAACTGCTATGCTAGCTAGCCCGTCAGCTAACAGTTAACACTTCACACATACAATTAGGCTTTTCTGGCCGTATATTCCCAAACCTCACTTCACGTATGACCAGGAAATCACCTCTGATTTACACCGGGTTTGGGGCTTTTAGTTTCCAGGACAACGTTTGCGATTAAACGTATGTTATAGCTCGGTCTTTCTTTAGACTGACATAGAACAACCGAGGTATTTTGTCTCCACTCTCATCCCTGCTTCTGTAGTGTAGAGCTGGTCGGTTCCTGAATCACCCGGGTCAATGATTCGACTCTTCGTACTGTATCAGGAATCTCCACGACCCTATGAGTCCTCTGGCTGGCTGCTGCTAGGTTCCAGAAGGCGAGTTGGTGGACTCACCGGAAACACCAAGGACTCACCGGAAACACCACGGAGTCAGATGATTCGCTTCATTGACTTGACTCCAGTCAATGAATATATTTCGTTAAAATAGTTAAATATAGAAAAACAAACAAACAAGTGGTTAATCACACTGGTGTTCGGGTTATTACTGCGATTGTTGTTATCAGTAATAGTGGTATAAGTTAGCAGAGGAGCACATTTTATTGTAACAATAATATAACAAACTATCGTTATTATTATTATTATTAGTGTACCTAGCTGTGCTTTGCACACCAATGCTTTGTTCCTTCATGACATCACCTCTGTGTGATGACCTCACCCCTGCGTGTTTTTACAAAGATACGCACATAGATCATGCTGTTTCTCTGGGTGCATTTAATATAGGGCGATAGCATCAGGCCACTCAAAATTATAATTGAGGGTGTAACCAATAACACTTACTCAAGTGAACCGGATCACTTTAGTGAGTGAAGCAGAGTAACCCGAGTCCATATGATGAACCGTGTTTACGACCGCTATTCTGTAGGCGCCTGGCAGACCACTTGGCTAATATCGCGAGACTTCCTTGCAGCCGGAACGAAAGTTTAAATTTCCTGGTTGTTGTGGTCCAAAACAAATGTATTTATTTATTCTATGTTGACACGCTTCATGTAACAGAATCACACTTCAAGTTTTCACATTCAACTTTCTACAGATATTCAATATTCAAACCTTTATAACTACTAGATATAGTTATCATGATGTAAAATTGAACCAAAACAAGTGAACCAGAAATATACCAACAAAGGCAGTGGCCACAGGGGTAACATTCTTTTTCTACTTAATCTACTTCTTCCTGACATCAGTCTCATCATCAATCTCATCTTAGTTTTATTTGTATTTCGCAGAAGTTATCAGATAAGCACCATGATTAATATAAATCATCATCATTATCATGAAGGTAACAGTGTAATACCAAGACAGGAGCAAAAACATTCAGGTCCCAACTATTTAAATATTATACAGTAGCTGCATGGTTTCAAGTATGTGTAACCTGTGCCCAATCCACAACTGTGGTCAGGTGTCCACAAGATGTCACTATTTGAAAAGAACAAAAACCCCAGACAAACGGGAACGACACAGCCAGAAGAGATTAAATACAGCTTTGATCAGAAAAGCTGCATGTAAGAGTCACTGTCATTTACCAAACATCAGGCTCATGAGGTGTTATAGGTGTTATAATTGTTAACTTGCATAATTGTTTACACGTTGTCCTGCAAAATGCTAAACAACGGAGCAGCAAACTGCAGTGAAGCCAAATGCATGTAATTACATGTACATAAGAATGGGGGGGAGGGGGGACTATAGAATTGTTCATTCAATGCTCAATCATTGTAAAGGCATATTCATCTGAGTCAGCTGCATGCTCTGGTTTCTGCACAGCCTTGTCCCGCAAAGCCTCATGAGCTTCCCTTTATATATCTTAAACAAGAGTGAAAAAAGAGCTCTCATTATTTTAGTGGCAATGTATGAATGGGTCGCAGTGTTCATTCTTCTTAAATGGCTGATTCAGTGTCAGGTTGAGGATCCTATCGTCAGTGTGACACTGAGAGGGACCATTTTCCTTTGGAAAGCTGAAGATTCCTTCAGATAATATCTTATTGTTTGCTCATCTCTGTGCTCTCAATGACCTGCCTGTCCTCAGGGCCTGCCTGTAATCAGATTCAGCCAGCAGCAGAGGTAGCAGTTTGGGTCGTGTGCAGCGGGGGCCTTGTGCTCTGAGTTTGTCTACTTGGAGAGGCCATTTATCAGCATGAGGTTTTCAGACATAGTCAAGCACACACTTTGTTGGCTTGATGCTTAAGTTCACAAGGACCCCCACAGTCAGTCTGCTGTAGTTTCCTCTGATATCATATTTGTAGCAGACAGAGATACTTGTAAACCCATCAGTTATTGTGACATTATACCTTGTAAATGTTCAAAGCATCAAGCAAGATATGTCTGCCTGTCTATACAACAACATATCACTGACCCATATGGGGAATTTCCCACCCATATCCAGAAGTTGAGTTTTTAGTTACAGAACTGATGCCCTAAGTTCCTAACTGATGTATGAGCTAAGGTGTGAATGTGCCAGAACGGGGATGATATGGGTGGGGGTAGGAGCATTAGTTGTCTTGTCTCATGAGGACTATAGCCCATAGTGCTGTTATTTGAAACCAGGGTCTCAGCAGACAGTGATCTGTCTTTTTAGTCACATGAATCATCTTCAGTAGAAGTTCCATTGTATCGCGGAAAGCATTTCACTTAATGTGGCAATTATGCTAAAACCGTGTCTGAGCTTAAGTATATGGCTCTCAATGGCTTTTCCCATGCTTGTCATGACACGGAACATGTGCCCACTGTCGTTTTCAAAATCAACTTAAACGAGTCTTGGTAATGTCTGAATTATCCAATAAAAGTGCAACCAATTAATGTTGAGCACATGCTGGGCTCCCAGTCCCCAGAGGTGTTCCACCTTCGGCCAGTGTATTAGCTTTCTGAGGGCTCTGTTGTGGAACAAAGATCCATTGTCTGGGCATACTAAGAGATATTTGTTTACTCCTTGTATCAATTGTCTTGATTTGATTATACACTCAGGCAAAATGTGCAAGCAGTGCTCATGTTCGTAGTGAAGTCAGCACTCTGCACAATCAAATAATTCTTGAGCTAAGGAACTGGAAAAGGGTTATTATGTGTGGAGCAATCTGTGTTTCATGGCTCATTTCCTTAGCTGTGATTTGATTTTGCTTGTCAGTGTTAAGGTGGCCTTTGACCTAGAAAATGTCCAAATCATCCCTCAAACTGTCCTTTTAGTTTCGTCGGTATCAGTTCTAGGGAGATTTACACTTGCATCAATATGTGAAAGTTTGTAATGGGAGTGATTTTGTAGCTTCTCCCAGTCAGTCATCTAGTGTTTTGGACATCAGTACAAGCTGGTACATGACTGCACAGTTTTGCTCACAAGTTTGAAAACTTGAAATCATATAAACACTTAAAGGTTGAAGAATGTGCTTATTAAATGGCATTATATGCTCTAACTGTGCCCAGGAAGAAATCTGCAGGTTTATTTGACCTAATTACATAGCTGGTTAACGGCAGGTCTCATTTAGAAGCAGCACTCTTAGCGCAAAAATGATACTTCACTTGAGCGTTTTATTGGAGCGTGGAGTTTTTTAGACCTCAGGACTTCAGCAACAATGAGTCATGGATTCTTAATCTCCAAAATTATTTTTGAGATTTTTTTTTCCATGGCTATAAGAATTTAATACCTCTCCAAAGAGCGAAAAAGAATGAGCTCAGATCCATCCCCCTGTGTCTGTCACCTCGGATCCACCCTTATCAGATGTTCATCATGTGCAGCACAGACACAAATCACACAGTCATATAGAGAACAGTAATCCTTTGAGGTTAAGCACTTAAAGACCAATCCCCAGGGTGCTCTATGTCTCTGTGTTGCACCACAGTTATGGCATGGTGATTGACAGCTCGGGAAACTGTTTTACAGTCCTGCTCTTGAAATGAGTACCCCCCAGAGCCTAGGTAATAACCAGTCTGGAGCATTGACTAATACATTTAGTGGTGACTCTCCATAGTCAAATGTGTTCCAGCTGTTTGAGTTCTGATGACAAATTCAGGTTTTCCCAGTTTGTTGAGCTTCCTTGAGAGACAAAGGAGGGATTTCCTCTGAAACATACAGGCAGTGGCAGCACCAACAAACGGCCTGGTGCTGTTATCAAATAGAAAGTCGGACTAAATATAAACGTATCATTGGCAGCCAGAGCCAGTGCAGAACAGAAGGAGAAAAGGCGACATCTGAAACAATGTAACCCTGGGACATGCACAAATACAGTTGAATCGTACGCCACAAATAATAAAAGTCTGTTCAGTTGCAACACGTAGTAATAGTTCATGACCCCAGTTGGGAAATATTCCCCTACCCTATCTTCTTTGCAACTGCCAAACACATGCAGGCACACACTCTCGGGACATTTGAATAGTCTGTACCTGTCGCCACATGGTTCAGAGGCAGGCGCTGCCACCTGTTGTTTGACAGGATTTGAGTGTGCAGAGGTGTGTGTTTAGTGTCTGTGATTGTGTGTGAAAGTAAGTGACTGGGACACGCGGGGGGGGGCTGTCCATCCTGCTGCACAATAAACAGTTTGTTTCCCAGGAGCACCCCTCATGTTCCTGTTGTTGGCTCCATCGCTGCTCACTGGGAAACGTCCTGGCCTCTATTGTCCAGGAGGTCGGGGGTCACAGGATGCTCCTAAAAGCCCAAAAGGGGAGGTAAGAGGTTGGGATAGTAAGGCCTGATAAAGAGCTAACCCCCCCGCACCACACACGCACTCCCTCCAAAACAAAACATTAAAATTGCTTCTTTCCCCTCCTTTCTTTTCACACCGTCTTTCGCACCAAATCCCAGTCAATATCAAGAGTTTCAGGAAATGAAACGAGGACAATGCACAGACAATGACGTCCTGAATTGCCTTGTTTCCTCATTAACTTGCATGCGTTCTCTACAAATATTTAATAGCACTGCAAATTTATAAATGTATTATTTTCACCACACAGACTTGAACCGCAGGAGCTTAAACACTGTTCTAGAATACGGCACAGGTATATTCTAATGACTGCCGTGACCTTTTAAACGGAGCAGCGTATTAGCAGCTGTATAAATGCTGTTTTTTGCGGCACACCTAAATATATCGCCTCAGAACAGCAGACGTCTGTAATAGTTAAACAGAGACACTATGCTTTTCTAATGGAAACTTCTTGCACGCCTCTTGAGACAAATACGACCTGGCAGCAGAGGCGGAGGTGTATATCAGTTTAAGTTCTTGTGTCTGTGTGAAACAGCATCCATGCAATATTTCCTGTGAAGTTTATTTTGAAGGTTTCTGGAAAATATTTCGTTTTGTACACTTGAACCAAAAGCTTTAGGGCCTTTAGAGCTTGTCCTCGTCTGTGCCTCAGTGGGCTGGAGAAATGGGATGAGTAGACAAACTATGCTCTAGGCATTCACAGGGACACACATTTATCTTTTTTATAGAGCTAACTTCACTGCAGCTTTGAACAATATTCCAGATGCTTGTTGCATTGTATTTTATCAACTGTTTACTAATGGGTTGCAAAAAGGCTATGAGCAGCTGCAGACAAAATTTGACATATTTGATTATAGACTATTTTTTTATACAGTCTTATATGATTTTTGTATAGTTCAGTCATTGCCTCACATTCATATGTAAAAATTACACTTTATTTCCAAACATAATTGCAATATGGGATTATTTAAACCTAAAACATCTGCAATCATTTCCTGTGTGATTAAATAGAATATTACATATGTTAACGACAGTCTTACAGCTCTATGATTATTGGTGCTAAGTTTGTGCTAAATTTAAACATATGTATGTAGCATCAATGTATATTGGTGAGTGAAACATATATAAAAATGTCAAATTTATTATTCGAGAAAAATTGTATAAAAATACAAACTAAAATCACTCAACTAAATATTTTTCTTATATATAAAGTGCAGATGCATTTTAGCAAAATAGTTTGTCATGCAGACAAACAGATATTTGTTATGTAGTAATATCCAATGTTATTATTATGGCCATTATATTAATCTGAAAGCAGCATTCTAGTGTTGCATATTGAGGCCGATGTATTTTTAATAACATCACAAGTTGAATGCAAAATGTTTTTAGGCTATGCGAAACAACTACGACTGTAAAATAAATGCAACGAAATAAAAACATTCAATATTTACCTCGGAGACGTTGTGGAGTAGACGTACAGTATAAAGTAACATGACATGGAAGTGCTCAATTAAAATCTCTGAACGTACTTCCCAGTCCACCACTGCATAATTGTGGGTTTACATTATTCTTACCCTTGTTATTGTACGTGTGAAGACTTGTCGTGTCTCCTGAAAGCTGAGAAGTTAATAGAGGTAACACGAGAGACAATAGGTGCAGCACATGGCCATCCTCATTTTTCAACCACAGGCATTTATGAATATAATGCTCATCGTGTTGGTTACATGTCATGTATCTTCCCCGAGGCCTGACCCTCACCTCGTCTTGCCCCGTCATATCAGGTTAGGAATTACATTTGAGCAGGACGTGACAGCTGGAAATGGTTTGAGGTTCTCTGGATAGTTTGTTTTCAGACCACGCTGTGGGGAAAGGATGAGCGACACGTGCAGGTTAGCCTTTGGCTTGTGGGCCTCATAGTGATAAAACTGTTCCCGGGAATGATACCACTGAGAAAAGTCTGCATGGCTGCATATTTAGTCGGTTCTCTGCAAGTATGACACGCTGATCCGAGCTGCCCAGGTATCCCAGCAATGTGTCACTGTCGAAGTTAATTAGACTCGTCTGTGTGTGTTTTGAGCACTGCGGCCTATTGGGGATTCATTTCCTGGCCTGTTGTGTTTCTAAGTCTGCAGTTGGGGTTCTGGCATAATTTGCGTTCTCACTTTCCAATCCTTCTCAGATGGTGGGGTGCTTTTCCTTTCTTTATGACCAAATAAATCTGACTGGTGCCAAACGGGGAAAAAAAATGGGATTAAAATTCCCCTTTCGCTGTCTTGAGGAGCCCAGCTGCACTGCACTGTTTGTTTTCCACGGCGAGTTGCAGCTGCAGAGTCGAGCATTATATTAAAGTGGGACAAAGCAAAAAAAATTTTTTACACACATATATATGTGTGTGTGTGTGTGTGTGTGTGTGAGACTTGTTTTTATTGGCATGTGGCTCACCATTCAGCGAGCGATAATTGTGCTGAAAGCAACAGAACGACACTCTGGTTAAGAAAATGTGGTCAAATATTTCTCTAACACACCCTCTTCACTCGCTGTTTGTTTTACAGTAGCTCTTTTTTTTCTCCCTGCAAAATTCTCCCCACTGTGTGTGTACAAGGCCATGCTGTTCCAGCCATACTCACTGTATGTATGACTGTATGAAACATCGGTGACGGAGGAAACCCGTGACTTAGGCTGATTTTACGTTGACGAAAACTCTGCACAACAACATGTTCAGATTTGTGATGCGTGCAATTATTTTTGACATATAAAGCAACTATTTTAACACCCACAGATGAGTGGCTAGACATTCACACGAGATTAAATGAGCTGCAGACAGACAGACAGAGAAAGAGAGGTTTTGTTGCAGCCAAGGAGAACACAGGAAGAAATGTGGCGCAGCAGGTAAGACATGTCTCTGTGAAATATTATCCGGGCAGTGGCACCACTCAGGTAGTTCTCTCTAAATGCTTACCGAATGTAAATGAGCATGATGACCCAGCATGGTAAGGGCTCCGTTTCTAATCTGAAAGCAATCGCACAATAGCGGCTCTGACCTTGAGGCAGAGTTCGTCAAAGAAGAGAGGGACTTGGGTTCAGCTCTTCTCTTAATTATCCATAATATCTCGTGTCATTTTCCCTTAAATGCATCTCCCTCTCACTCTCCTCCACAATCATCTCAATTTTCAGTTCTTAGTTGCGTCTGATCAGCATGACTTAGTCCATCTAAGAGCACACTGGCAGAACACCAATTTGATAACAGCAAAACGTGGCCCCTATTTCCCCCCCTGCTTTAATAATGGCATTAGAAGAACCAATAAGATGCATCTGTATGTAACAACCAGATCACATTCTATCAACTAAATTAGCATAGCCCTTACTAATGATCATCTCTAACTGATATTTTGAAATTTAATCAACTCTATTAATTATTTAAAAATCTAAATTGTATGTGTCTGATTCTGAAAAAAATTTTTTAACAAATATACTTATGAAAAACTGCACATTCTTAAACATACCAATAATTCCCTTATGTGCCTATGCACACACCAACAGCTGTGGACATTCAAGTATGAGGCAATCATCAGCAGACGGCTCAGCAGTAATTCTATGGAAGAGAAATTTACAGACCAGCACATAAAGATGATGATTTTCAGACTGTATGCATTATTCTGGCAGATTGGGTCCTTGTATAACCAGAGAAAGCACAAAAAAAAAGGGAGGGGGCGGGACTAATAATAAGAAATCCATGTGAAAAACAAAAGTCCTCGTGGACTGGGAATAACTTTATCTTCTGTGGATACACGCAGACAACAACCAGCAAGGACACTAAAAATATGCAAAGGACTTGTGGTGCAGTTTCCCAAGGCCAGAGAAGGGAAATAGACTGACAGTTTCTCCCTGACCTCTTTACTACCCCCCTGTAACCTACCAACAACCCCCACGGGGGATCCTGTCTCTATGTGTAAAACAGACAGTCAGAAAGCATCCTGGAAACTTTAGAGCCTCAAAAACAAGAGTGCGTGAGGAAGTCCAATAAGCCTGTATGTAGAGGGCTCAGTCGGGAGATAATCTGGAGGCCACACAGACCAGGCGCCAAAGCCTATAGAGCCCAAAAGCTCTGTGTCGCAGCCGAGCAGCGTGATCATTGTTGTCTTTGGAAAGTAAGCAGATTCAGTGAGGCCAGTGGTGTGAAAGCCACCTCTCTTCTTGAGTGTCTGCTCCAGACCCTGTTGTTGACATACAGGGCAGGTGCAGCTGCTCGCTACCATTGCATCAAGTAGAACCCCCTCTGACACACACACACACACACACAGAGAGAGAGAGAGAGAGAGAGAGGGAGAGAGCAGGAGCTTGGATGTCACAAGACAAGGTTATATGGACAATCTACCATTTTCTTTAATATCTCCGCAACAATCAGCGAGGCACTGCTGAGTTAACACAGGGCCCACAGAGATGAAAACAATGGCTGGATTCTTCTGGCTTGAAGATGGCTATGGGAAATGGCAGGGATGCCAGTGCTGATAAGTGACTGTGGGGCTCGAGTTACTTCCAGCTGTCTGCAGCCGTGCATGCCTCTGTGGAACCTATGGTTCACGCATAATGCAAACCATTTCATTTGCGTAATGGTCATAAAAAAAAGAACTCGAGCGGACATATTAAATAAAGTCGGCAGCCTGTCACTTGGGCCCGGTTTGCATCAGAGAAAAGAATCTCCAGTCCTCTGAGGAGTGGTGCAACGCGTCCTCAGCTGAGAAAACACAGACGGTTGAAGACTGTGACCTTGTGAGCGTTAACGTTGACCGGATCAATAAAAGCAAGCTGCTGCAGAAAGCCTGGACGCAGCATCTGGAAAGAGTCTGACTGATGCTTTGGGGAGAGAAGTTATTTACAGAGGTGTACACTGTAAATAGCGTCCATGAAGACCTGTTGGCACCTAAGCTTGTTTTTTTCCCCCCTTAAAGCCATAAAAGACAGATTTCCATAAAGACCAAAATAAATTAGGCAAATTTTGCGCCTTGTGATCAAAATTATTATTCATTAAATTGAATATAAAATCAAGCAAATATAAAATGTTTTTTTTATAGGATTTCATACAGTCTGTGTTTTCGTGCTGTATACAGTGAAACCAGTGCCACATTGTATAAGCATCACCTCAATACCAGTGACGGCCTCTTCCTGTCCATTTGGAAAATATAAGTACATTTTCAAACAGCACTCCAAAAAGGAGAGTGCTTTTGGCAGGCTTTGAAGTTCTCAGAAATAATGCTCCTTAAAAGCATCCTCTGCCATACAGAAAAACATGAGCATGTATTTCAGTCAGAAGGCGCGAGCGAGCACTTCTTAACATGACTGTCAACACACACTGGAGGACGTGGACGTTTTCGATGTCTTTTAAATCTTACAATGTTGCACCCGCTGCTTTGATGAGCTTCAGGGATACAGTCCGTCATTCATTCATTGTCATGATTCAACAATTTTTACAGAACTAGGCATAGTCAACACTCACTTCATGAGGAAGACTTTTTCTTTTCCTTCTTCAGATTAACACTTCCTTGAAAAGAGGATCCCTTGGCGAGAGGGTACAGCAAACGGAACAAAACACCAGGGAGACGGAATAAAACTTTGCAGCAGTCTTTTATTTTCCCTTCTCGGCACAGTTTAGTGTTTCAGTTACACCCATAAGGCTGTAAAAAATGTCATCTAATCATATCCTCACGCAGTCTTAAATGCCATATACGCCCATACCAGCCTGGAAAGGGGACCTTTTCTGCGGATTAAAACGGATATGAGGTTATTTTTGCGAGATCCATGATTGCACCAGGCACTCCCATCTCAACTTAGTGCGATGACTGAGGAGGTGAGGTAATACGGTGGTGTGGTGATGCAAATGACTTGTGTGGGTTTATCTGCTCTGGGTCCTGTCATTTGGATGAGGAAACAAATGATCCCTCTGCGATGGCGGAAACAAGGGAAATGCAGGGAAATGCATTTTAGGATGTTTAAGCAATATGCAGACGTCATTGATAAATCAGAGCAGTGACTGCATCTGTACTTCTTTGATTTAAGAAAGAACGTAGGGGAACACGTTAAAAACATTTACATGAATCCACACATGTACATTTAACATCAAATATTGCAGTAGAAACCTTATCCATTCTGATTTTTTTGGCTCCACCTGCCAAACTGTAAGATGTATGAAACCAAATGGAGACGTTCTGGAGGGCTCTTATGATTAATGAAGGTACGTATGCTTCAAAGACAATCAAGTGATACGTACATCCGCTGAAGTGAGATAGATGGAAGCAGCAGCAGCAGCGCACTGTGTGATCTGACATGTCCTCCGCACACTTTAACAAGTACTATTAGAGAGCTTGACGGGGCGGGTTCGGCCTGGCAAGACATGTTGGAAGCAGCGCAGCGGATCAGAGGGAGGATGAGGGAACTGCTTGAACAACAGTGGGGCGAACAACGTGACGAGGAGATGGGAATTGCTGCTGAATTAAGCACCACTTTGATTGGGAACTGATTGACCGATGGTTGGCAAAACATGAAAGGGTGACCTTGGATTCTCCAAAGCGAGTATGGATTGGCATGCAGCGTCTCTCCCCCCTCTCTCTTTTTCTCTCTCCCTGTCACACGCGCACACGCATTGCATCGCACAAACATACAAGCCCAAGTGCACCTTGACGGGAGCACGCACACACATGTGTACTCACACACATCATCTATGCTCTTCTTTTATTTTTTACACCCTCTTTAGTGAGGGGTGGGGGGGCGAGGGGTGGAGGGGGTGAGCACACAGGCACGTACGACAAGCCAGAGTTGAGAGAGCAACTTCAAAGTGAGGCAGATGCAGGGACAGCATCCTCTGAATAAATTTGCTGGCCACCAGTCGATCTGCCCCCAGGCTAAGATTGTGGCTGCTCGCATCTCTCCTGACCCCTCATCAGCTCCCAGTTAAAACCAATCCCGCTCTAACAGGGCAGTCATAGGCAGAAGCCGGGGATACAAACTGTACTGTAAATAAGAAGGAGGTACAGTTCTGTTAAACATGGTGCAGGTGTCAAATAAAAACCAGCTAGATTGCTGCATACGTAATTGGAGGGTGTTTGTTTTACGACAATATGCATATTTTTGTTTATCTTATCTTTCGGATTGTGCGATAAAACACAGAGGAGACGTATTATTTCTTATTATTTTCCTCCTTCCTGTTGTGTAATATCTCACTGTGCTGTTACAGCTCACTGCAAACAGGTCGACGTGTGCACGCCAGCAGCTTCATGGCACACTGCGGAAAGTTAGGTTTGTGTGAGAAATGTCAGCATCGACGACATATTTCTGTCCGACAACTGCTCAGGCATGTCATTATTATTTTTCTGTTGTTGACTCGTTTTAATATTTGATTTCGTTATTAATCATTTATGAGGGTATGGTGCATGAGCACTGAATAATTGTAATTGCACCTGCTGGGACATGCACAGCCTATTACGTCTTTGACATGTGATTCATTTAGAAAAAAACATAACTATTTCCTGTGTTTTGTGTTATTTTGTGGAGGGAAAAATAGACAGATGTTTAGATTGATTGTAATGTGAGGATTTCATCATGAATTCGGACAAATACTAGTGTGAGCATCTTGTGGAGGAAGGCACTCAGTTACATTCTCAGCATACTGTAGCCCAGAAAAACAATGATGTACAGCCCCGAGGGCAAATATTCACCTGTATGTGTATGTGTATGTGTGCAAGTACAAACATGCGTATTTCGGTGTATGAGAAAACCCAGTTTTAACTACCAGTTCAGATGCAGCATACAGCAACAGTATGTGTTGCCTTTAACGGAATACAAATACGCACAATGATGTGCGTGCACACACAAACACCTTGGAGGAGAGAGGATCTAATGAGGCCCGTGGAGACGAATTGTCAGTCAACCCTCAGCTTGCTGACATGCACTCGACAGCATCAGTGACTTCTTTTCTCAAACCGCCGAAGCCTGTCGAATTGCATCAGAAGTTAAGAAAAGTCTGGGGTCCACAGGATTTGGACTGGGAAAAGTAAAGATGGAATAAGTATGTGTTCTAAAAGAGAAAAAGTAGACGTGCTACACCATGTAAACTATTGCAAGTTTTAATTCTAATCACCACATTTGCTGTTTAGAGCATTTAAAAACATGCCGCGACTCAGGATTGTGTGCAGCTTGCTCCACAGGAACAGCAATATAGAACTTTGCAAGCACTTCCGGCGTTCTTCCAAGACTGCTTGCAAAACCAGACCTCCACTCCTGTTCCTCAAACCAACAATGAGGCCAGAGGCGGCGAGCGAGAGAGAAAAGAGAGGGAGTCAGGCTTAGTCCTGGGTGTTTCCGGCCCCGTCGCCTCACTCTGTCCTGCCTGTGGCTGTGCCACATAATGGGCCACGCTTCCCCCAGGTGTAACTGAGCGCTGTCTTTCCCAGCCTGTATTGTCTCAGGACATGCAGACATGCAATTTACATGGCAGCGTGTAATTATGACTTTCTCATAGGGCTGTCATTTTCACACAGAAGCAGGCAGGAGTGTGGACTCCAGAGAGGCAGGTCACACCACGTGATCGACACTTTTACTTACAGTAGAGTTAAGTAATAGTTAAGCAAAAGTTTGTGAAAGTGGAACTGGATGTAATACTACTACTACTACTACTACTACGAATAACAACAATAAGAACAACACCAATAATAATAATAACAATAATAATAATAATGATAATAATGTAATTAGGGGTATATTCTGTGTGGTTGCAATCAGTGTGTGTGTGTGTGTGTGTGTGTGTGTGTTGCGGTGGCTTGAGGGTTAAGTATTAAAGCTGATCTACATGCGGGTGAATGAAGTGTCGGTTTTCAGTGGAAACTCCTCCTCTTCGGACGAGCTGCGCTTTTTCTTCCACTTGAACAAGCAAGTAGTTTGCAGGGCGCATTCCCCGGCAGCAATGTGGACGGAAGGGGCGACCACGTTCAGCTGAACCTTCTCCACACATCGCGTCGCTTTTGTTTTTGTCTTCTCCTTTGAAACTTTACGCGCTTTGTGTGCGTGTGTGTTGTGCGTGTGTGTGTTTTGTGTGCGTTTGAGGCGCAAATCGTCGCTTTAAACTTCTGCAGAGAGAGAGAGAGACAGAGAGAGAGAGAGAGAGAGAGAGAGGGAAAGAAGCCATAAGTCAGAAGTGAAGAAAACTGCAGCTTGCGCGTTTTTTTTTCATTCTTTCTATTTTTTTTTTTTGCGCTCGAGCCATTGTTTGGGATATTAGGAGATGAGATCGGACGCGTTTCCCTTTTCCTGATCCGCTTGAGTGTTCGTGTCCGTGGGATCTGTAAGAGCAGTGGCGAGAGCCTCCATTCCTCAGCAGCACAACAGGGCGACACACGGGGGCCACAAGTTGTCCACAAGCTGCGGAGGAGACCAAACTTTGCCAAGTTACTGCGCATCCGGCCACTGCCGCCAAACCAACCCCGATCCTCTCTGTCCTGGCCTCTTGTGCAACTTTTAACTGTGGATTATTGTCGTCATGGAGCAGAGGAGCGCGTTCCGGGGATGAAAAGGGAGTTTGCAACATGAACAGTTGCCTGTAGTTGCTCTCACTGCTCCGGCGGCTCGACCCGACTCCACCGAGCTGATAAAGAGAAGAAAGAGAAAAAAAGGCCAATTGTTGCTGCGTTTTTTTTTTGTTTTTTTTTATTGTTTCCCTTCTCCTCGATAACGCGCCCACTGTTGTGCCAAAATGCCGCAGCTGAACGGAGGCGGCGGGGACGACCTGGGGGCCAACGATGAAATGATCTCGTTTAAAGACGAGGGGGAGCAGGAGGAGAAGATCTCGGAGAACGTGTCCGCGGAGAGGGATCTGGATGATGTGAAGTCCTCCTTGGTGAACGAGTCGGAGAACAACAGCAGCTCGTCAGACTCGGAGGTAAACACACACACACACACACATATATATAAATATATTTTTATTATTATATGCACATACACACACACGCGCGCACACACATTGGCCTTGGGTTGTGATTTCACGTGGTGATGATGGAAGTTTAAGAATAGTTTCGTCCCCTCTCTCTGTGTGCGACCCCGCGGTGGCAGCAGGCGGAGCGGCGCCCCCAAACCAGAGGCGACGCAGAAAGTTACGAGAAGGCGAGAGACTACTTCAGTGAAGGTACACAAACACACACACAAACACACCACACTGTGTGCCATGACTGCTTATTACACCGCTCTTATCGACCCTGCCTGTTTCTTTTCTGTTTTTTTTTCTTCTTTCTCCCTCCTTCTTCCCTTTCCTCCCCGCAGCACTGAGAAGGCAGCAAGATGGTGGCATTTTTAAGAGCCCTCACTATCCCGGCTACCCGTTCCTCATGATCCAAGACCTCACCAACCCATACCTATCCAATGGCTCCCTCTCCCCCAGCGCCAGAACAGTAAGTGTCGCTGTGCCTGTCTCACTCTCCTCTGCTTTCTCGCCTCTATTCGGCCGCGCGCTGCCAAAGAGGAAAGAAAGAAAGAAAAAAAAAACCACTTTGGCTGTGCGTAAAAGTTCCTTGTGCGCTGACAGACCGCCATATTCCCTCCGAGTGGCCTCTCAAGGAGCACTAACTACTTCTTTGTTCTTTTTGCTGGATATAAATTTCTCCTCGCCACCCACCCTCCACAAGGCATCTGACAACCACACACACACACAGAGACACACACACACACACACACACACAACAGGTTAAATTGGAATTTCTCTCCAAAAAAAAAAAATCATACACTACACTGCTCTTAAAGGGTCTTAATTATATGCTTTACTGTGACCTTGCCTTATTAAAGCAGAGTCTCCTGTATCTCATGCACTGTTGCTGTTTAAGTTGTATTAGCCTGGTTTTCTCCTGAAAGAGTTGGAAGGTATTTCAAAGTTCGTCCTCTCCCTCTAGATAATTGTCTGCATCCTTTTTTTCGGGGAGGTATTTGTTGGTTGTGCGTCTTATCAGGATATGAGAGGCCTTATCCTCCAGTAACAACATTTCACTGCACTATCATGACAGTTGTTGCCCAGATACTTTTAAAGCACAGATAAGACTGACGGACTAAAGTTATTTTTGTTGCCGCAGACGGCGCAATGATTCATTTACTTGTTGCAGGGCGGCATCTTCCTCGTTGTTTATTGACCCGTGAAAGCCTCATGTGGCATAACACCAATTGTTACGCTGGTTTGTTGTTGCTGTTGTGCATCGGTTTTAAAACTGGATATTTAACACGACACATTTAACAGATTAGTGAAGAGCTGAGGGCGTACAATAGCTCTTCCACCACTTAATGGTGACGCAGATGTCAACAGTGATGTCACATAAGTTCATGAAGAATGAAAAGAATGCACACAAAGAAGATAAACGTGGATCATCATCGTAACATTTTAGCAGATTTACCAACACTACGATTTAAATACGACTCTGCAAACTTCCTTGAAATAATCCCTGTTGGAGAGCTGAGTTCCTCCGTGCTCATCCATCCTCCAGTGCACGTCACCCCCCCACCCCCCACATAGAAAAACAAGTACTTTCGTTAAGGCCTGGCAGGCATCTGACTGAAAAGACCAACCCTCCTCCCCCACAGCCAACCCCCTTTTCTGTCTCCTTTTCACAGTCCCAGGCCCGCTCCCCTCTCCTCCCCGCATCTTCCATTCAATTAGAAAGGCGTTAGTTGACCATTGTTATTCTGAGCAGCCTTGATGGCTTCATTGGAGGTCTCCATTGGGGCTCATTAACTAAATGGCTACTCTGCTCACATTAGGTGATACCACTGTGTGCAGATCGTCTACCTCATTGATTTGGGCCGTCAGAGTTGTTTTTTTATGAATAATGTTTTCGTTATGTTTTTTCGGGAAACTTCAGAAGACAGCTTACTGTTAGGAACACATCTTAAAATTGGTTTATAATTAGTTGGATGTTTAGTGGTTTGTTATCTCATCTCGGCTTTGTTTGGTGTCTGACTTATTAAGCGTCCCTACTTCCACAAGGTTTTTGTTTAAAAGTACAAACAAAGCTGAAAATCAAAACGCACATACTCTTTGCTTGTGGCAAAGCAACAAATAACGGAAAGGATTTCAAATTATAAGGTATAATCCTTAATTATATTTAAAAATGGAATGAGGTCAATGGGACAGAGTGAGCTGACTGTGTCAATCATCACTGTGGCAGAAAACAAGCAGGCAGACAATGGCTGGCATACTTAGCAGATGTCTCAAGAAGCTCCCTATATCGCTCTGTGCTCATGGCTTAGTATGATTGCAGTGTATTTGATTGATGAGAGGTTTGAGTTAGTACTTATTTAGGCTTGAAGTCAGGGGATGCTCTGTTTACACATATGCAGCCAGATTAACTGGAGGATATTTATTAGTGGCTTACACCCAAAACTTCATTTAAATAATGAGCGCTGCAGTTGCACTTATCATGCAATATCACTCTGAGGGATAAGCTGATGGGATCATGAGATAAAATTTGCCCACGGGGTAACGCAATTTGTGTTGTCACCTCTCTGGTCTCACAACTCTGTGCCTGCTAACTGTTTTATTCTGTCGGTTCTTGGAATAACCTGCTGTTACTGAGAGATTTGTGTGGCATGTTGTGTGGTTGTATGTGCTTTGAAACGGATGTGAGGTGTTTGTAACGACTAATCCCGTGGATGGAATTTCAAATTTAAAGTAGTCGACCTGTGCAAAAGTAAGAAATTGTCTAAACAACATGACAGCGGTTTGCCAAGTGTGACCAGTGTCAGCAGAGATCTTCTACTGGGAGATTGATGTCCATGTGTAGCTGCTGAAAGACGTTTCTTTTGTCAAGTAGCCAGTTTATCCCACGCAGTCTTTCATAGTCTAGATTGAAAATACTTAATTGCCCAACTGTGCTAGTTTTATGCAATGTCATCACTTTCACTTTTCACCTTGCTGGCTTCTACAATTTGGGCATTTTGCAGAGAGAGGCCACGTTTGCTTCCCCGCCTAGTGGTGGGCGGCTGCATAAGATCTTAGAGGCAACTTTAGACCATGCATACAACATCTGGTTCAGTGAAAAAAGATCTCTGGTGCTACCATGTAGTGTCAAGGTGAGAAGTTGCATGCACCCCAATGTGACACACATGAAAGTTAGTTCTTTCAAACAGCCAATGTGACACAATGTCTACTGTGTATTTTTTACATCCTGTGCATTTATATCTGCGTTTCACAGCTGCAGCACTAGTGTGATAACAAAGCTATAACTATGAGGCTGTGTGAATCAGTATAATGCGTTAGGTACGTGCCAGTATTTAAAAGAACACGCTGTTAAATAATTGATTTAAGATGTTGCACAAGAATTGCTGTGCTAGAATGCGCTAAACGACAAAGGATTTGAGGCCTGAACTTTTTAAATTTGGATGTGGCAACCCTATCATGAGCAATGAGAGACAGGCCTACATGGGATCAGCAGCGAGTTCCCCTGGGGGCCAAGCATAACTGATTTAAAGCCTGCTCGGAGCTGACATTCCACTGTAATCCACCGAGAGCTGAGGAGGAGGTTTAATGTTTGCAGAGATGTTCCACCAGACTCCTGCCTGCCGTGGGGTTGCAGAGCCAAAAAGTTTTTCTTTTTTCCTCCTGCGAAGTTAGCCTGACAAATGCAGCACACTGTTTGCCATTTCACTGATGAGATTATCGCCACATTGTTCCTGTAGTGACGGGTTAGTGCCAGATTCAATAGGTGAGCACTCACTCGGCCTGACACCCTCTCCTGTCAGCTTCATCAGCACTTTGAGATAACTCTGCTAGTACATCATCATCATCACTAAAGAGTGAAATGCCTCTTGTGTGTGAGAGGTGGCAAGTAAGCGAGAGCCGGGCTAGCCACGCAAATATATCTTCATCATATGCGCAGCAGGACACTTGAACCCCTGAGCATGATAGTCGAAGAGAAAATAGTTTGAGATTGAAAAATGAATGGCGAGCTTGTATAAGCCTGAACATGTCAGTGTCTGTGATTGCATGCCTTTCTGACTCCCCCCCCCACTACTATTCTTTCTGTTGCTCTCCGTGCTTAAAAACCTGCAGACAAAGAAAAGTCAACACAGACATTGTCCGGCTGAATAAAAGGGCCTCTCCCTGCATAAGCAAAGCCTGTTTGTGTTGAGGTGTCTTTTCATCAGGTGGCTCACTCTGAATCGCACTCACCTTGCCTGCGTGTGTGTGTGTGCGAGTATGCACACATGCATCCATGCGTGCTGCATGTTTGTGTGTGTCTGTGTGTTAAAGTGGGCGGGCGTGTGTGTGTGTGTGGGGGTGTGTGTGTGTGTGTGTGCAGGGGTAGGTGGGCACTCAGGTGAGGCTGTGTGGACATTTGTGCAACAGAGGGAACAGTGTTGCATTGCTGAATGTTGGCCCGCAAATATTTTTTCAACCAAGCGCCGTGTCAACAGAGCCTAACATTTTTGACTTGGTTTATAGTTTTTAAAAGATTTTTTCTTCAAAGGCAAACACATCGACATCAATTTAGTGGCGCTGTTCAATTAGGAACAGATCGCCAGCGACCACAGAAATGCCATCGCTGGCTGGGAGCTCTCGCCCGGACTGATTCGTTTTGATAATAAACTCACTGCTCACGCTTGAGAAGAATTTAATTACATTTGTCAAGAACGATTTAAATTAAATTTGTTTGTAAAGGAGGGTTTGGATATAATTTTACATTTCTGAAAGTTGATTACTCTCAAATTATGTCTCTCAGCAACTGTGTCTCAGCAATTACATTTACATTATACATATAAATGTTATTGAGTTACGGTGGGATTAGTGTAACACACACCAAAGTGGCGTATAATGGTTCATCAATGAACTAAAACAACAAAAAAAGAAAAAACACTTGTTATATCCTGTACCTACTATAATAGCGTTATGCAGACACTCCTTTTGGAGTTTCACAGGCCCATGCAGCTTGCACATTGTGTTCATGCCCACTACATAACATCACTTGTGTAGAACTATATGAAATGGTGTCAGGTCTTGTCTGTATCCTTCCCCATTCGGTCTCTGTGGAAAGCATAAGCTGGCATTGATTCGTCCTGCTTCCCCATAGCTCGCAAGTTCACTACCTAACCCACCCGCCCACCCTTCCGCCTGACATTAGAAATTCTGTTTATAGTGCGCTCTGGCTCTGGAGCGCCAGGCCCATCAGGAGCATCTCAGCACCCTTTGAGGAATGGATACCAACATCTCGTCTCTCCAGCCGCAGACTCCCCATGTTCAGTGACATCAATGAATCCCTTTGATTTGACGAATGTGTGTGCAAATGTGTTTTTATCAATTTATGTGTTTTTCACATTTGCTATGTTTGGCCTGAGCTGCTGCATGGTGCTTTTCCTCATGAAAATTTGGGCTAACTCGTGTTTAATTTGAGTTAAATTTGGCCTGAGGTGAACATCTGGAACACACCTGAGCTCACTATGACCCTCTTCTCTTTAAAACTCTTGTTGATATGTCTGTTTAATATCCAAAAATGTTTTCCCATAATTGGATATCAACACAAAAATATTTTCTATTTCCATTTCTACAAGCATGGAGCAGAGCAAACGTGTGTAGTCAATGTCACTGTAGAGTTGGTGGGTTTGGGGGTCTCAGGAGGAGTTTGTAGCCTGTCTCACTCCCAATAATGAAGAAACTGTCCAACAAATTCATCACTTAAATACAAACAAATTTTCTTCTGTTGGTGTCATCATGTCAGGAGTTGAATATATATATTGATTTTTTTATGTTAGCTATCTTTATGTAAGTTATTATTATAAGATATTATATATTATTTATATTAGGGAGAGGCTCATTTCTTAAAGGAGTAACTGCAGAAGAGAGTGGCCGAAAAATTCATGTATGTATAAACAGCATAAACCCTACGGAGGCTACAGCCGACAAACACAAACAAAGTGCTCGGTTGCTAGGCAACCCACTAGTTGTCGATGCTCTCGTCTGGACAGTGACTGACAACAATCAGTCATCTGTTACTCACACCTGAAGTACTCACTATTAATAGATTAGAATGAAGACCCAGCATGCACCTAGTGGTCATGCAACATGTCCGATGGTCGCTGGGTGGCTTTATTAGTTTTAGGTTTATAAACATTGAAATGGCTTTAAAATGCTAAAAACCTATGAGTACATGGAGAAATACATAAAAAATACACTCACACAAGTTACTTATCACCACACGGGGCTGGCGCTCAACTCTTCTTTCGGACTGTCCCACATAAGGGAGTGGATGAGGCCCTTTCCTCGCTATAACCACTACTGTTTAGCTCACATAAAGAAATGTTTTCCCTCCATAATTGTACCTTAAACGCTTCACTCCATGCTAATAAAACGTGATTATACAGCAGGAAGAGAAAAAGAAAAATCTCTAAACAGGGTTTCATCAGTCTGGTATTCCAAGCAGCTGTTTTCAGTTTGAGCTCTGCAGGCAGCGGGAGAGCGAGAGGGAGAGGGAGAGCGAGCAGGCAGGGGGAGAGATTGTTGATGAGATGTGGTGGTGGGAGCATAAACTGGGGCAGATATGGGTCCTGCTATTCCTTTGCCTGCTATCCCGAGGTGGGCCGGCTTCCAGACCTTGAGGCAGTCACAGTCCAATCAGCAAACAGCAGGAGTCTATCAGATCATGCACGTAGCATCAGCACTACTAAGATTTGTATCAGGCTCCGCTTCAGTTCACGCACAGGGCATAAGAATGCTCCCTCCCTGCAAATGGCCTGCTAAAGGCCATGTCATACAGTATGTGCGTTGTATCGCCGAGGTTGTAGTGGTCATACTAATTTAAGAAGTGGATGGATATCCATCGAGGATGAGGTTAGTTGACCGCGAGAGGAGCAGCTGTTATTCTTGTCGAAGTTATAAATCAGTCTGGCTGCTTCCCGCTGCGTTTGTCCCTGTAGCGGTGGAGCAGGTTCAGACTGGGGAAGCAATTCATGTCAGATATCCGTCATAACAACACGTTGCGCATACACCTTCGTCAATTTGTCGTTCCTATCTCTTTTTTTTATATTTTCACACTTACCATACCCTGACGTTCTCTGACGAAACTGACGATATACTCGAAACACACCGCTGCACCCGATGGCACAGTCGATTAGACTGGCATGCTGTTTGTAATCTGATTTAACCTCTTCCTCAAAAACGCAAATAGTGCACATAATTGATGGTATGTTGTGATACACCAGGTGCCACAAGTGTGATTTTTATTCATTTGTTGTACTAGTAGTTTTAAAGGTACGAGCAGTAAATGCTTAGCTTTTAACATCTTAATAACAAGAGTGTGTTAAGTGTGGGGCTGTCAGTGCTTATCTGCTTTACTTATGTTGTTTCAGGTGGCCCAGCCATGTGTGTCTGTGAGTCACATTAGTGATATTAGTGTTTGAGTTCCACCACTGGCGTGTCAGCTGAGCTTTGGGAGTGTTCCCATTGGCCAGTGCATTTTTAAAAAACGTCTTGGTGGAAAAGTTTCTATTCTTAAGTCCTGTTTGGCCACCTTCTTGCACGTTTACTATACATGCTCCAAACATACATTGGAAACAGTGGTGTGACGTTTGCTCTGGGTTACGATCAGGTCATGGTTTATCCCCAATAATATTAAATTATTAAATAAAAAAAACCCTGCTCTAATAAGATCATGTGGTGTGGAATAGTTTGTTAGAAATCATCGAGCGAGAACATTTTCCCAGGAAATGAAGTCGCATATTGATAATAAGTTAACCACCGGGTGCCCCTTGCTTCCCCCCGTGTAACCCTCATAAACCAATTGTACTAGTTAAGAAGTCACAATGTTCTGCAGAGCATCAAATTCGATTAAAGCCCAGCAAAGGCACAAGTCATTTCAAATGTGTAGCCTCCTTATCTCCGTCCAGGCTTGTGGGTCCCGTTTGAATAAACAGCCAAAGCAGCAGGAACGTCTGATGGGCTGATATTTTTATCGGCCTTGGCCTCGGGACGCATCACTCTTTCCTGACCTTATCTGCTCAATTGAAAAATTATGAGGTAATGCTCTTGATTAGTTATGAGTAATGGCTGTGGTTGAGGGCCTTGTGCTCCTCAGACATAGGACTCTCTTTAGTGATAGCGCAACTCCCCTTGTGACTGCCTCAGATGATCAGCATGATTGGGCTCCTTTGTGCGGAGGTTTTTAGGATTGAGTGTGCTCAGGTTGATCTTTTGGGTTGTCTCTGTTGCACAGAAATGTGTATAATCAGAATGAGGGGGAATACCTGATGATAGCGATGGATGGAGGAAGACCAGGATGGCTAGTTCAAGCCTCCGCTGACATAATCCGTCATTCATTTACATGGCTCGATTCCAAATCCCTACAAATTTGACTGACTTATTTGCTTCAAATTTAGAGTAGCTACATTAGGAAAAAAAGGGTCTAATCAGTCCTATATGACATGGAGCGGGCCAAGGAGCCCTTTTGTTTGATTTGTACATGGGATGGAGGAGCTGGCTATTGGAAATCCCTGAAGCAGGCTTTAGGGGCAGGTCTGATTCTCGTGTGAATTGGGAAGGCTCTATAGCTCTCGGCTGACTTGACTGAGGCTGTATGGGTGTGTTGGCAGGGGGAGCGCCGGTCATGAATAGGGTCTTTGACTACCTCAGACTTGCCCTGAAAGGCAGGACAAAGACCCTAGGGCAACGGCTTAGAGCCTCACAGCTGAGCTACAGAATGCTTGGCCCAGTCTTCCTCCCTCCTTGCCTGATTTAAATACTACAGTGGCTTTCAGCATTCTGGCGACGGAGACTCGCTTTCACCGCTGCACATTTACCATCAACTTTTCTCTCTGTTTTTGTTTACAGTGTACTAATAACAGAGCTGTTTATGCAACCCATTGTATAGAATCCATCAGCGGAGCTGGTGAATATGCATCAGTGACTCTGAAAACCGCCTAATGATTAGCTTCATGTTGCTCTTGTTAAGCTGGATTTATTTTTGCTACAGACTAACTGCTGGCACATGTGCGTCTCACTAAACATGACTCCTCTCGGAGTCGTTATTTACGGGACGTCTTTCGCTTATCTCCACTGCACGACGCCGAGATTGGCCAATAAACGCGATGTAACTCGGCGCACACCTCTAATTGCTTGATAATTTCTGACAGATCTGTGCGACTCCGCAGCCTCAAGATTTGCAGGGGGAGAATAAAAAGTCATAAATCTTTTTCTGCAGAGTTAATGGGGTTATTTGAGTCCTGTCCAGACACTCTCTCCCCACAGAGTGTCTAGTTTCAGATGTCACTCAGAGCTTTGTTTGCCTCCCAGGGTGAAGGGTTAGAGGTCAGGGTTCAGGGCCAGTTGGCTGAGTGGCCACAAAAGCCCAGGCTTCCCCTCAGCACATCCGATCTCTTCTTCCACACCAACGTGCAGCCACAATGAAGGGATCAGTTTGCAACATTTGTCTCCTCTTATTATAACCTAAAATTAATTTTCACCCATGACAGGGGCGTGTTTGCAGGGATACACAGTCTACAGTTTCACAAGCAGCTCATAAAACTGGTTCCATATTGGGCTTGAAATTTCGGTATAATTATTCAGTTACAGTTTTTGTTGTGAGGTTTCATTGCTTTCGCTGCCAGGTTTGCGGTCTTGATCCATTATTACCCAAGAAAAATCCTTTTTATTTATTATTTAGAATTATTAGCTGATACATGATGATTTTTTTTTTTGCTCAAACCTCATTGCCTCCCGCTCTGACAGTAAATATCGAGACTTGCGCCACCGTCACATCTCGGTAACAAAAGCAACACTTAGTTCTTCCTTTGTTCGAATCAGAAACTTTGGGAGGCCACAGCCTCACCCTCGTCAGCCCCCACCCACAATCTCAACTTTTCTCCTTGCCCTGCCACCCCCCACCCAAACATATCCTCCAGCCAGGTTTATTATGCCGTTTCACGCAGACCAAAATTGCAGCTGCATGGAGAACAATCTGGAGCACATTAGCTCAGGCGCTGTGATTTATAAATTGTTTCTCAGGCCATAAATCCCTGCTGTAATTGTGCACAAGCACCCCCCCCCCGACCCCCCCCCCCCCCCCCCCCATTCAGTCTCAGTCTCTCTCTCTCCCACTCTCTCTCTCTCTCTCTCCTTCTTTCTCTCAGACCTCTCACTCTGAGTAGCGTACAGTTCTTGGGTTAACACCTAATTGTTTGCAGGAGTGTGCAGTTTGGATCGAGCAGAACACACACACACACACACACATTCACACACACACACACACATACACACATGCACACACACAGACACACACACACAGTAACTGCTCCTCATGAAAGATAAACTTTCCGACTTTTTTATTTTTATACTTTGCCTAAAACCTTCTGTGTCGTGTGGTCTGAGCTAAATGTCCAAACCCGGGATGTGAGCATTTGTCTTCAGCTCCATGTTACTGTGGTTCGTGTTCCGCATTCCTGAATCCTGTGTAATTGTAAGGGGCCTCTCCTAAACTCTGTCCCTGGGAATCTGATATTTACAGCAGCCCCTGATCGTAATCACCTTGCCGTTCTCATTATATTCTATTGAAACTGAAAGATAGCAGCAGCTGTACATATTGTATCAAATAGCCGGTCCAGCCTCGAGTTTTCAGTGGTCTGGTTAATTATATGAAGATATTTCTGACTGAAACCAGGAACAACATATTATAATCTATTTAGGTTGGTCAGCATTAGTCAGGATTAAAGAAAATATCTGTAAAATAATTTCATGTCAACATGACAAAACTGACATATTCATGTGAGTGACTTGCCTTCAGGATGTACTTGATGTACCTTGAAGAGGAAGCGGACCTCATGATCCAACCTCATGCGCTGAATGCTTTTTCTGCAAAACCCTTGAAAACCTATACGTTCTCACTGGGAAATGCATTCCGTACCAATTTCGAGACATGTAAGACGATCCCTCGGATGTGCGCGTGGATTGAATTTATGACCAAACCCATCACCAGGTCATGATTTAGCACTATCGGTATCACTGCGCGCAGCATGGTGAAAGTGAAGCCTCTAGATTGCAGTGGAATGACTTTTACAAATGTTTCAGGTGTAAAAATGAATGTTTTGGCGACATTCCAGACCTCCCTGCAGTCTGCTGACAATGCACATAACTAATCGCGGGGATAGTACATTGTGCACTTCATGAGTCACACTTCATAAAAGGTTTAAACTCCTTTTAAAAACACTTTCTTATTTTTGCAAAGCATAATAGTCTGAATATTTTCAGTCTCTAGAGTATCGCATCTTTCGATTGTTTGTCTTATCTATTCTGTTCGTACTAGCTATAAAATCATTTTGATTCAACCAGTTTCTTTCCCTAAAATTAGAGTGTTTGGATATATTTTTGGTCGTGCCCCCAAATGTTTCTAAATGTGTTGGTAAACGATGCCGGGTCTCTTTGGAAACAGTCCGTTCCTGTGTCCCCACGCGGCAGGACCAGGCATACCTGTGGCGAGTGAATGTGCCTGTGTGTTTGTGGAGGACGGGGCTGGAGGGGCAGGTGGCGGGGCGAGGCGAGGAGGGTCGGAGAGGAGACGTGGAGAGCGAAGCGAGCGGGGTTAGCAGTGGGGTGATAGGGATGTCAGGTAGTAAAAACTGAGATGAGGCAGAGCCCAGAAGTCTGCGGGGCCTGGAGACTCGGAGAGCAAACACAGGAGGCATCTGCAGGCAGCTGTGTGTGTGTGTGTGTGTGTGTGAGCGGGAGAGGGGGGAGGGGTTGTCTGTGCTGCTGCTCAGGACAGGGGGGTGGGGGTGCGGAGCCGGGTGGTGGTGTTGGGTGGTGGTAAAGAGAGAGGGGGCGGGGGTGGACTTGCAGAGTGAACACAATCAGCCCTCTGTTTTCATAAGACTTGTGGTATGTGAGAGCAGAAACAAATGTGTTTAATTTAGGCCATTTTTTCTCTCTGCCTCTTGCCTTCTCCACTACACCCACTTATGCCCACCTCAGTTTCTCAAAACGGACTTTTCCCTTCAGGATGCTTTGTTGCCTCCCCTGACTCTGTCAGCTGCCCTTAGGAAGTTTCAAAAAAAAAAAAAACACACAAAAAAAAGAGCCAGAGCTAAAAAAAAAAAAAGGGGGAAACAATCACCCACTGTGAGTTGTCAGAAAAAAAAAAGAGACACTTGTAGCAAAGTTATTCAAAGTTACTCCAAGAGAGCGGGAGTAAATATTTGTCTGCACTTTCTGAAAAAAAAAGAAAGAAGAGAAAACATTATTCGTATGTCGTTACCGAGTCGTGTGGGTGAGTGCTGTGCTGAGGAATTTGCCCTGTTTGGTGTGATGGGTGCATGCTGGACTTATTACTGCCTCCTAAATGCCTTGGCAGGAAAGTGCGTATTATATTGGTAACCCATGCTGTCTCCATTCAATTTGTGTTTGGTCATAAATGAAAAATTCAGGTCTCACTTTTGTGTCATTGGCATAGACTCAGATGCGCGCACACACACACAGACACACACACACAGAGACACACACATTGGATTTCTAAGTTGAGCCTTACTGTAAACATCCAGCCAGCCTCTGGTAACCACCTTGTGTTCTGGAGTTAATTATACAGACGTTTACAGCCTTGAATTTCAATGAAACGGGGCTACTCCCCAAACAATAAAAAGTTGTGTTCCTGTGCAACTGGACAAACAATGCCACTGGACATGGAAAAGGACGACATCTCCGACCTCTCAGGTGTAGACTGTCTTGACATCAGATCACACTGACATTAAGAGAGTCGTCCTAGACTATTGAAAGCGGATCTCGCAGGTACGGGAAACCACATAACGGACTAACACATAATTGACTGGCATAGCCTCGCACCCTCCTCCTCTCTGTCTTTATGAGATGGCCTTGCTCTCACCAGATGATAATTATTCTCTCGTGTTTCTAATTAAGCAGCGCGTTTTATACGACCTGCAGTTGTTCCGCGTAACCGAATTACTCACTTGTTCCAAACTTCAACCCCAGTTTAAGGACTTCACTTTAACTATATCTGATCAAGCGTCATCGAGCCGGGCTAAGAACAACAACAGCTTCATTTTGAACACTTATGGTATGTGATACCACTCTGGATGCAGGAAGCACTAACTTAGGATCTTGTCATGGAAAAGGAAGGGGGGAAAAAAAACCCTTGAAACAAATAAATGCTTAGGTTGCAGAAAATGCAAACTCCTGCTGTCAGAGCTTGCTCACAGGGATTAAATGTTAAAGAACCAGTAAAGGGGGGGCGGGGTAGGGGGGTTTATCTTGGCCCTGTTAATACACTTTTATTACTGAAACTGCAGTAAATTCACTCCCTGGACTTTTCATATAAACCCAGTCTGGCCTTGTATGGACTATGTGTACACCCTTCTTCAAATCTGATGTACAAAACGTGAACTGCCCCTTATCTGTAACACATTATTATTACAACATAAAGACTGTAATCGTTTTTGGACTAATAAATGATCAGACATACAATGGCTTCTACTATGTGGCCTCTGCACCCATTGAAGGGACTTCTGAATGTCTATGAACGCTACATGCATGTGAAGACTGAGCTCCAGGCAAAACGTGGCTCCATCTTGGAAAAACCTTGAAGCTGTGTTATTCGGACCTCCCTCATGCTGCCTCCCCTCTTCGCTCTTCTCTCTCCCTCTTTGCACTAATAGTTCTTTTGTGTACAAGAGCATGTTAAGAGGCCAATGAGCCTGGCCTTAATAGGCCATGTTACCATAGAAACCACAGCACTCTGGATGTCTGACCTTTGACCCATTTTTTTTTTTTACCGGCTGTGAAAAAGAGCGCCGGACAACCAACCAGGTCACAATAGAGGCCCAGCAAATTGAGGGAGTATCCCTGTCATAGTCACTTAACTTCATTCCTCTACGGGCTAATGGACACTTCAAATGTGGTCGCCATTAGCAGTGCGCCGTCCCCACTGCTGCATCATGGGTATGTGTCGGGATAAACATGCGATGAATGTAAAATAAAAGACTAGGCGATGAGCTGTTAAAATGGCAACAATAGTTCTTACAGTTTGTTTTACGGGCATCTGATGTGTGTTTTTGTCTATCCCATTGTCACCTAAAATGTTTGTAGCATTCTCTTTGCACTGTGCAGGAAGATCGCTTTAATTAATAACTTCCTCTGTGACTAATCTGCTTACTACATAGTGGACTGGATAATAGGACACAGTCCCCATTCAGTGGCCCAGTAGTGCACTGCGGGTCTGACCAGCTGAGCTGCTTGTCGTTTCCCCATCAATTACACACTAATTAGCACAATGACTGCCGTGGTTTGCTTGAGAATTGTCAATGCAATTGCCTCTAATGTCGGCAAACAATGAGGCTTAATGCAAACTCTGAGTCAAGGCGGGGAGCTACTTATCAGATCGTCCTTGCACTGAAAGCTTCTAATTGTGTTTCATGCACAGATCAGGCTGAGGTGTCAATGGCCCTGCATGAGCAGGAGATATCAGCAGAGAAAACCTGGGAGGGACTGTTGTGTCGGGGCCTGACGGGGGCCATTGTGTGAAGCTGTTGTTCATATGGGCAGGGGACAGTAATTAACACCTCAGCCAAACAGCAAGCTGTGTGGCCCATTTGTTTTCTGTTGGGGGGTAAAAGAAAACAATGGGGAGGGGTCCTCCACTCAGTAGGTGATTGACATTATCTGCTGGAGCGATCCGTGGAGGCATTCCTGCTGCTCCGCTATTCACCGCAACTTGGGCGAAGCCATTTTCACAAGCGTCAGGCCTCGTCTGAGCTCCTGCTTTATACACAGCCACTCACTTATTTGTTTGTCTGTTTGCTCATGATTGATTGAGTTAATCCCATTCAGCCCAAATGTCTAGACGCTTATCTGTTTCAGGTAGTCACACTTAAACGCTTGCCAGAGTCATGCTATAGTAGTTTTCACAAAATAAGAAAAATACTTGTATTTATATGTATGTTTGATTCTGTATTTATATTATTTTGACAGCCCTTGTGACTTGAGCTCTGGAGCCGGCAGATAGTTGCTCGCAAAGTTTGGGATTTTTTTTTTGTCCTTTTGGCAAAGTGTCTGACTTAGTTTGACAGCAAATGTCCAGACATCTGTCTCTTCCCGGCGCTCTGATGTTGGCCTGCAGTGTGGCACCACACACTTCAGAGATGACAAAGACTTTTGGCTGGGCTTTCCTCCGCTCTGTGAGAGCAGTGTAACAATTAGGACCCAGCTCTGGCAGGCCACATGCCCCAGAGCATGTGCTGTATTCTCTCTGTTCGGAAAACCAAAAGGGCTCCAGTGCAGCGTTGCTGGAAAATTTCAGTGGCATCGCTGCCACCTTTGTCGCATCTGGGCCCTGTAAAAGTAGCACATGCTACTGATGTCTATTCTGAGTGCTGGAGTCAGCGGGGCAGGCTGGAAGACAATTAGAGAGATGCAGAAAAGGGGATCAGCTAAGCTTCACTCCAGTTTCACATGTCTTTCAGTAGTACGTCCCAGTCTGTTTACCAGAGTCTCCAATTCCCATGCTGAAACCAGCATCGCTGTGAGTCACGGCCACATGACTCTGTATTTGTTTCTAATAAAATAGGGGCATGTGTAAAGAATTACTAAATGTCTTCCAGTCAAATTGGTATTAAGTAAATTTTTGGTTCATAAATCTAACTGTTCTGCCTACTCTCCGTGTGTGTGTGCGTGTGTGTGTGTGCGTGTGTGTGTGTGTGTGTGTTCATATAGCCACTCTAGCACTCAGAAAGTTTTTGCTGAGCATCACGGCCAGCAATTTCTCGCCTTTTGTTTCCCGAATCTACTCACAGAGCCAAACGCCCTCGCTCCTCTCTCTCTCTCTCTCTCTCTCTCTCTCTCTCTCTCTCTCTCTTGTCTCATGTGTTAGCGAGTGGTGCGCCGCGCTCGTCTTGGCTGAAGCTAATGTGACAGTGTGCAACTGGCATTACCTGGCTGGATGTTTCGGGGGAGTGTGTGAACCGCTGCTCCATAGGGCACACTGGCAATTAAAAGGAAAGTAGGCGCTCAGAAAGAAAAAGTGCCTGGGGGCATGTTCCTCAGTCCTGGCAGAAGCTGTCAAATAAAGGATGGATTGGGTGGGAGAGCCGGGGTGGGCACGGCCGGGTTAGACCAAACGCTCACAATAGCGCTCGTTTCATTTGTGGAAGAACTCATGATTGACATAGATTAGACAGAGAAAACTGCATTGTTTTGGATTTTCCCTCTGGAGAGTAGCATTCATTAGGCACCCAGCACACAGCGGCGTAAAGTTTCAATAGGGAGCTAGCAGCCTCTAAAAGCAACTGCCTCCTGACAGTTGTATGGAGTTGGGCCCATTAGTTGGAACCTACGATTCAGCCTTGAGCAGTATAGTGAAAATGAAGAGGGCTGATGTCAACTCCAAGAATTCCCCCCTTTTCGAAGGGAAAAAAAGGGTCCCCTTCCCCCTGCCTCAGTGCTCTGTTGGACCCCAGCTGTCAGGAAACAATACCCTCTGCCTGCTCCGACAAACTCATTCCTGAAAATGTTTTTTTCCCTCCTCTCCCTTTCCCCTCCTGCTATAATGTCTTTTCCATTTTTAACCCGCAGCCATCCAAGCTTCCTTCCTCCTTACAAACCCCGAATGATGAATGAAGTTTTGAAAATCCAAACCTGAATGCATGACTCCTCCGGTTTCTACGCGTTTGCCATCATTTATCCAACAGCCTTTAGAAAACTGTCAACTTTGCATATATTACTTAAGAGGATTTGTCATTTCTTCTAAGTGTCAGACAATATGTCTCGTCTTTGTCTATCAAATGTTTGCTGTGGGCGGACGTCAAACGGCCTGTGCGCAGGAATTCATGAGCACGATACCATGAAAATGGCGACAATGATAATAAACACTGCAGAGAGATTACAGTAGATGCACGGTGTAATTGTACAACCACCTTTTCTCAACACAGTTCAGTGCTTAACAAAGCATCTTCAATGATAAACTTTGATAACTTTGTGTGTCAGGATTACATGGGTGTGAATGAGCAAAGCGTTACCTCTAATGCAAAACTCTTTTAATGACTTTAATGTAATTGTACCGGGGAGAAAATCCACATGCATGTCAAGCTGCCGCATCCGGTATTTAAAGTGATTCATAAACCAGATGGTTGAGCTGTGCTGTTGGAGCTCTGGCTTCATGTTATCTTCATTCCTGGAGAACGTGAAAAAAAAAAAGAAAAAAAAAAACGGAAAAAAAACCCGCTTGTGGCCTGTATCGAGCAGTAAATCACAAAAACGTCCTTCCTCATGTCCATTCCTCCCATGGCGCAGTGGCACCGTGGCACAGTGGCGAAGGGTCTGGCTGCAGTAATGATAAGACAAACACGTGGAAATCAAACGCTTCATGATCATTCTGATACGTGGAGGAAAAACAGTGATGCTGAAAGGTGGAGGAACGATGTCCAGGTCTAAAGGCCAAACCAATTGAGACGGAGGGACAGGTGTTGCCTTCGAGTCCATAGCTCAACCTTTCGCCGCTCTGTGGACGGGGCTTCCTTCCAGCTGTCTCTCCCCACCCGCTCAGCGATGGGCGCCCACAGCTGGCCTCTTGTTTTTTTTTCCCTGACAAACCTCAATTTCACAGTCCTCCACCAGGCCGCTGTGTTCACATCGTTTCCTGCTCTCCCTCATGCCAGAAACGACTGCCTGTCTCCAGCAGCAATGTGGGCCTCATACAGGTGTCTGCCGGAGATCCCTGTGGGTTTGACACCATCCGTGCGAGTTTTCCACGCTCTGAGAGAAGATGCACTCCCTCTGCATCAGTCGTTGTTGATTTTTAAGGAACAATTCTCCCTTATTTTTGAATGTCCCCTGTTTTTATTTCGTAATCATGTTTCCCCTGCAGTGAGTCTGTTTGTGCCGTTTAATTCAGCTGGTGTTTTCTCGCCCACAGTACCTGCAGATGAAGTGGCCTCTTTTGGATGTTCCCGGATCTGCAGTACTAAAAGACTCCCGCTCGCCAACGCCGGGCCATTTGGTAAGAGAACACTAACACTTCAAACGAAAACGAAAATTTGATTATGACAACCAAAAGAAATTAAAAGAAAAATTCTTAAAACCGGAGAACCAGTTTTGGAGTCAGGATTATGAGAATTACTGAATATTCAGCAATATTCTAGATTGTTGCTTCCTAGTGAGTGTGTGGCTGGTTTTAGGAGGAAAAGAAAAACTCTCATCATTTCTACACTAAAACTTCACCCAAAATAATTATAATAATAACTTCACACAAAAATAATCTGCTTACTATAAATCATATTAATCCCTAAATCTAACTAAAGCATACATGCTTCACTTTGCAGTTCTTGTTTTTAACAACATACAACTTTCACCACAATCTACAGCAACCATAGGCCAGAGCCCGTCTCACTGTCTGCCTGTCTGTCTTTGACGCATGAACTCAGTCTGCCCCATAAATCTCTCATGTCTGAACCTCCTCCTCGCCATCCCTGAACCTTCTCACACAGGTGTGAACTAGTCATCATGGTGTCTCACTCTGGTTAGACAATGCAGGGCCTCAGCAGACCTGTTTGGTCAGTGAGTTTGCTGAGGGAAGTGTGTGTTTAGGATTCAAAACATCAGATAACGTGGCGCTTGTAGCATCTATCTAACATCTCGCCCGTCTGATCAGTATCAGGGGCGTTTTCTTGTTCAGGAAAGTCATGTCAAGCAGTGCATGGAGCAGAAAGCCATGATCTGCGTTTTAGTAATAGGAACCGTTGTGGCACAGCCCATTGACCTTACATACCCTGGCTAGACGTGCTCGATGAGTTTGTGGTTTGTGGATCTGCGGTGATGCACACAACAATGTCCTCATTGAGCACAGTCAATGGGAAATTGTTGTGAAGGGGACAGCGTTTGCTCATGGGAATCCGGGGCAGCCCTACGTCTCGATGGAGACCAATTAAACATATTTCATTAGACTAAATCCTGAACTTTCAGCGACACCGTTGACGTTTATGTCTCAGACACAGTCAGCTCAAATTTATCTCAGGGCATTTTTCACAACAAAAGGAGAGCCAGAGTTCAACTGGCCAATGGAGGACGTTATGAAATATGCCACTGTACATTGTGGTGAGATCGAACAAAGAGTCTAAACAGTGAGTCTGGTAAAAGCAAATGAATTATCAAGGAAATGAAAACACGACGGTGGCCGGGTTCACTGCTCTGTGCTTCAGTTGCTGCTGCTACCTGCTGCTTTTCATGTGGTTCGACGTTGGTGCTTTTTTTTTTTTTGGCCTTCTGCATCATTCATGTAAGTGTTGAATAAACACGAAGGCGTTTCTATTTGTACTAGAAAACTTATAAATTCCTATTGAGGCCCAAGGCTGTTTTTTAAATATATTTTGATGTTGTTTAAATGTTGTTAAAGTTGATATGTTTAGACAGAGGCGCCTTTTAACTATGATGATTTTAATATGTTTATTTCAGTTTTATTGACTTGGCAGCCCCGAGGCATGAGAATACAACAATAATAATGTGAGAAAGCATTATTATTGTCTTATCATTAATTATTGTCGTTATTAGTTCATTTCTGTGGACACAGTCATTTTAAAGCCATGTAAAAGGCAGGGGGAGTTCAGTGAAAGAGCCACGGCTTCTGTTGCGAGTTGAATCGAAAGGGGAAGTCGACATGCTTGATTCAGTGACCTGTTACCACGGGGTCATTTGATGTGTGGTGGGAAATTCTGATACTGGGAAGAGAGGATAGAAAGTGAAACGCCCAGCTCTGCCCTTACCCCACACTCTGGGCCAGAAGCCCACATGCCCCTCTGGTGTGCTGCTGCCGCTGCTGCTGCTGCTGACAGGGAGCCAGGCTGATTATGTGCTCATTACTCCAGCTGAGGAGGGAGAGAGAGAGTGGGAGGAGAGCAGCAGGCTGGCTCCCCAGGCCTGCAGGCTCCCCAGGCCCCAACACTGCACTAATGAGAGCAGGGGGAGCGGATGGGCACACATGGGGGGCCAGGGATTACTGCCCAGGGCCAAGAGGAGCCATAGAGAAAATACCTGAGGAGACACCAGCAGGGACTCCTGAAGCAGATCAGTGCTCCTGCGGTCACCCTGCAAGCACCGATTTATTTTACTGATGGACTAACTAACGCGGTTTGGAATATCTATCGGCATATACTTCTTCTATTTATCATGATTGTTTTTTGCATAATGACAGTACAGTCATTTTTTTAAAAATTCCGGTTATATCACTTTGCCTTTTGACATTGAATGAGCAAAGGTTATGTATATTAAAAAAAACAAAACAAATCACAGCATCTGGTGAGGACGAAAAGTCCATGGACCGAGGACCATCCTGTCACTGTGCAGATTGGGTCCGTGAGGCCCCTATGCTAATCAGAGCTTGCTCTGGCCTGAGATCCTCAATAATTCAACAGACAGGTTTGTTTAGCATTCACTCGGTATTGCTTTTGGTAGTGATGGCGGTGCTGGTAGTGAGGCGGGAGGACTGGGAACAGGCTTCTCTGTGAGCATACAGAACCACACCCCATCCTGCACGCACACACATGCACGTACACACTTATACACACACACAGACACATACACACACATATACACATGCATGCATTCGACCAGAACCCCAAAACCCCCGTATCATATCCTGTGTTCAGAGGGCTGCCTTCTTATGAATAATACATCAAAGGTACTGCAGGGCTTGGTGATGCAGTATGAAGAACTTGTCAGGCCATCAGTAGTGGCCCAAGCTCTGGCATGGAGGGGAGAGGAGCTTGTACTCATCCTTCACTATATAACTATATATTCAGTCATGAACAGTTTGCTGATAATGATGCCAGGCTGCGTATTGCGTACTTCCTCATCGAGGTCATTCAGTCTTCAGTCATTTGCAGTAATTTGTCCACGGGGCCTATTCTCTGTCTCATTGCTGACTACACTGACTAGTTGTATTGTTATGCTGGATTAGAAGATACTGTGACTCTCACTTCCTCCTCTGACTAATCAGATCATGGTGTGTTCAGTGCTCGGAGATGGGCTGATCTTGCCCGTCTTTGTTTCAGCAGTGTCTAGAGTAATAAAGGCAACCAGGGACCTGGTCCTGTCAGTGTGTCATAAGTCACTTAGTCACTGGATTGTTTAAGTCAACTGAAGTGGCAAGGTCTAGAGCAGCATTCCAGAGATGCCTCGTGTTCCCTGCATGGTGTCTGGCACATTGGTCCGCTCTCAGGGCTGTAAGACAATTCTAAGCCGAGATATAAACTGGGAAATATGCCGTTTTCCTGTCTAAGTAACATATATACTGGCTTTTGACTGGTATCCATTCAGCAGACTTTTGACTTTTGAGAGTCTGGTGAGATTTTCTCATTTTGCATTAGGCAGTGAACAACCCAGATCCATCATGAAATCAAAGGCTTTGGGAGGACTGAACTGAATACTGATCTAAGGTCTGAAGCCCTGCTGGGCCGCTGCAGAGACAGGATACTGTTCAGAAATGAAATAAGGAAGTAGCGCTTTGATTCAAACTCTGAAATGAACAAATCCAGGATGGCAGAACGTGACAGACTCAGCAGGACATGTATGTTGAGACATATTTATTGCAACTTGATCCCAATGAGATTTGTGTCCACGTGTGTTTTGCCAAATTGTTTGCAATTTACTGAATGACCACTAGGGACATATTCACACCACTGCGCTGTGCTGTTATTCTAACCTAGAATATTACCGCCATTGACCTTTTCGGAGGCGATGACCAGACGTAAAGCACACGTTGTCCGTGATGAATGGCGTAGGTTTTGGTATGGTTGATTTTAAAGACATACGACACGGCCAGTCACCCTCTCATGTCCGCTTCCTGTTGGCGTTGACAAACAAGGCTTGGATTTCTCAGCATGCCTGGCATTCTTTTCACCCTGTCTTTCCTGGAGTTTTGAAAGGCCTCTGAGCCTCCCACCCAGAATCGCCCAGCATAAAGCCACACAAAGCTGCGGGGTTATTCAGTTTGTTCTAAGCTCTCTTCCCCATCGGCTGTTTGCCTAGTAATTCAATTCAGATGTGCAGGATCCAAAAACATGTTTGCCTGAATGAAATCCACCCTTCCACCCACACTGACCAAGGCCTGTGCTTTTCTTAGCGCCGGTCCAAGTTGGACAGCCAAGTGAGGTACTGCCACCTCGGCCTTTTTAGCTTCAAACCCTCTTAAGAGACAGACATCTATTCTCTGCGTCGGCTCAGCGACTCTTTTTTTTTTTTTTTTAACATTCCTGCTACTACGTCCAATTGCTCTCAGACTCACTCTGTGTGTTTATACTTGTTAACTGAATGGGACGCCCCACTGCAGAGCTGTTTGCAACAAGCCCATCTGTGTAAAGAGCATGATCTCTGTCAGTGCAGATACCATCTGGTTCCAGGTTGTGCTTTATTCCTCCTATCACGGAGATGTTGTTTACATTTAAAACACGGCTCATGTTCCTCGCGGTTTCCTCATTACACTTTGCTTGTGGCTCGTGAAACCAGACATATGAAGCTGTCGTGGGCTGGAGGAATATTACCTCTATACATAAGGCAAGTGAAAGAGGCCATTGATGCACAAGTGCATAGTGTTAGGTCATGATTCATCCATTAGTCTAGTTTTTCAGTCATACAAAACCACATTTTATGCTCTCAGAGCTCAGGGAAAACTTAATTCTCTTAAACTGGTTTAAAAAGTTTAGCAGATTTTAATAAAGAAATGTTGTGATTTAATGACAGAGCTGGCTTTTACTTGCTTGTTGAAGTAGCTCTCTGTGTTGCTGAGGGAGAAACGCTCAAGTAGGATGCTCTTTAGAATTGTTGTACATGAACGCAACCTGCATTTTCCTCCACAATTTTTTTTTTCGGGCTGCCAATTTGAAAAGTAGCCCAGAGTTCAGACAAGTGCCTTGAAACTAATAAACATGTTTAGAGCGTACGACTGGTGTATTCCAGCGTATGAATCATTAATAGGTATCATTTCCAATTCTCACAGAACTGCTTCCCAAAATGTGTTGGCACTCAGGTCTAGAGGTCTCAAACAGGCACATTGTACATGAAGTGGAGCAACAAAGCACAACTTAAATATACATGACATGCGGGTCCTGGGACTTTACCACAGTAACTCAACACTATTACTGCCATGAAGCTTCATCAAAGCCTTTTTTGGTGTTGTGTGAAATTATATATATCATATATCACCTCCATTGACCTTTTATGAACTAAAGGCCAATTTGTACTTCTGCATTAAGTCAGTCCCATAGGTACGGCATAGCCACGTAGCCTGACAATCACCTACCTAGAATTCTAACTACACACAGACAACAACAACTTCGATTTGTTTACATCGTTCAGTCGTGGAACAAGCAACCAAGAATCAAGGCATAAAGCAGGCTTAAGTCTGGAGAAACTAAAAAGGTCCTGAGCAAAGTGATCTTAATATAGCCACGTGTAACGCCAGTAAATATTTTCCTCACTCCATCTGGTATTACCAGAATCAAAGCAGGCGTCAGACACGGGAGAAACCAGTTTTCTAAGGACTTAAACGGAGGAAAAGGCTGAACCCTCCGTTTAAAAAAAAAAAAAAGAAGTGGTAGGAAGAAAGAGAAAAAAAACGCTATGATTTGGAACAATTCTGAGCAGCATGAAGCAGGAGAGTGTACAGATGTCTCAAAGCAAACCTTGTTCCCTCGCAGACCACGCTGGAGAGAGACGAGAGGTTGAGAAGGGAGGGTGGGGGGGTTAGGGGAGGGATACTGAAGAAAGGTTAGCCTAGAGGAACAAGACTCCTTTCTCCCCCACCTCCCCCCCCACTCCTTGACCCTCCCATGTGACAAGTTGAGCCAACAAGTGCTCCATTCAGCCAGGCAGCAAGAGGAAATGACTGCGAGGCCGAGTGCTGCCTCATGAAAGTAGAGACGTTGGGTATTATTATTATTATTATTAGTATTATTAGTGTTATTAGTATTGTTATTATTATTATTATTATTATTATTATTATTATTATTATTAGTGTTATTATTATTGTTATTATTGTTATTATCGTTAATGTCGTTGTGGTGCCCGTTACTCCCGTACAAAATGCTGCACATGAAAAGATCACCTTTCTAACATCAGGGTTGTGATATATCGTCACAGTGCAAATCCGACGGAGTGGGAGAGACGACGTCTCCACTTGTTTACGGACATTCAGTTTACCTTCACCTGATTGTGTTTGTTTGTTTGTGGCTTGCTGGTGTAACCCCTGGACTGTGTGGGCACCTTTGTTTTCCTCGTCGGACTAAACAAACAGTTCAGCTCCTCAGCTAAATGACCGTCATGGTCTTGGCTTGTGTCCATGAGGCTGTGCAGTGTTTCTTGATGCTGGACCAGATTGCATCACAGCGCCGGCCACACGCACAGACTGTGATGTTTACCTCACAGGGAGCTCACATGTCACATGTGATGGCCTATTTACTTCATGCTTTGCCTTTGGACAATTTGTCACCAGTAATCATGAGCAGCGTACAACATTGGATTGTAACATACCAGTTCCGGGCATAGTGCCTTTGATGGATTACTTGTGTTTACAATATTATCGCGTTCTCATGCTTTTTCCTTCTCCTCCTCAACAGTCCAACAAAGTCCCAGTGGTGCAGCACGCCCACTACGTCCACCCACTGACTCCCCTCATCACCTACAGCAACGAACACTTCTCCCCCGGCACGCCGCCATCACACCTCTCCCCAGAGATCCTCGACCCAAAGACAGGTGACGTACACAGCAATTTCTAAAGTGGTATCACAATCTGTCACTAGTCATGAAATGTAGCCGTGAAAAGCTCAACTCGGCCTTGTCAGTTACTATAGTCGACAAAAGTTACTGAAGCAGCGACAGAAACCAGGAGCAGGCACTAATGAGCACAAACCGGTCATGAAGTACGAGGAGGGAACAGTGTGTTTAGACACATTTTTGCCAAAGCTGTTTTTGTGCGACACATTTCCAGCAGGTTTATGTGGAAGTTTTGTTACTTTTCCTTCACCTTGAAATCACTAAAAGTGAATTCGCCAGTCCGCTTATAACTTACAACTTTATACAGTTTACTTTCAGGCCTTCGCTCATATTATGATTATTATTATTATACTATCACAAGTATGGCACTGATTTCTATTACTCATATAATGATTCAACGTAGTTTTAAGAAAGTAGCATCCCACCTCAGTAAGCATGAATTCCATTGTAAAAGCTGGTTTCCTCTGTATGCGCCACCCGCAGGTATTCCTCGGACACCTCACCCATCAGAGCTGTCTCCGTACTACCCTCTGTCTCCCGGTGCTGTCGGCTCCATCGCTCACCCTCTGGGCTTGCTCATGCCACAGTAAGTTCCCTCCACACAGCCGTCCCCGTCATGTTCTGAAACCTGTGCAAATTTGATGTCATTAATGTCGTTATTCAGAAACTACATAGACATGATCTCATCTAAAAACATAGCATACATATAATATATAAACATATAGCAAATATGATGAAGATCACTTTGCTTGTTTTGCAGGTATATTCATGTGAAAATAAAAAAAAAAAAAAAGACTATTAACAGTGAGATAACAAAAGCCTTAGTGATGATTACGTTCGGGTCAAGTCATAGTACAGAGGCACTGATAATGAAAACAGTGGACTCAACCAGGAGGACCTGATGAACAGTTAGATGTTTGCTATGGGTCTCGTAATCAATTGTAACGGCGCTGTGTCACAGTCAGGGTATTTGAGCTGATGAGTAAAGGATTAGTGCTGGTGGGTTAACTGTCAGCTCTGTTTGATCTACCTCATGCTGCAGCTTTTACCCACTCTCCACCCTCTCTCTCTCTCTCTCTCTCTCTCTCTCTCCCTCTCAGGCAGGGCCAGCCCATGTACTCCATCCCTCCGGGGGGATTCCGTCACCCCTATCCAGCTCTCGCAATGAATGCATCCATGTCCAGGTGAGCAGATCATGTTCGGCAACACTCCCACATTCCCATAGAGAGACATCCGATAGCTCCAGTTTCTGTGACATGCTCTAATCACATTTCTCTTGCTTCCTTGGCTGGCGTTCCTAAACTGGGGGGAAATAAATAGCTGGTGTGCAGTTAAAGCTCCATTGTCAGCACTGTTAAACTATTAAGGCAACGTTTAAAAGAAATCAACTCAGGCTTGTTTTAAATGATTTTGCAATATGTCTCAACCGCATACATTTAAAATTAAAAACAAAAAGTAAGTTACTTCCACCTTTGATGAAACATCACGGACAGCCAGCAGTGTCAGGACTACAAAGGGATGTGAGGTCTAATTCTACCACAGACAAGTTCAGCTTCTTAAATAGAGTGAACAGATTATTGGCATTCAGCACTCCTCTCTAGTCTTTCCTCTCAGAGCTTAGCTTCTGTGGTCCGACTAGTGTTCTGGGCCATTCTGCAACACACACACACACACACGCGCGCGTGCGCGCGCACACACACACACACTGCAGCGGCGAGATGAAAGGGCTGAGAATCGATTAGGACAAATCAAAGCTCATCTGAACCTACACGTCCCGTCAGACTAAACTCTCTGACCCTCCATCAAAATTGGAAAGATTTGTAGCAGGCCTTCCGGTGCTGGTACGAGATGAAATATTCAGAAGGGTCTCTACGATCGATAGCGTGCGCAGCCTCATCCAGGTGAACTCACACCAATCGCGACATACGCTGTACGTCACACACATTTTCAGGCTACATAATGTATCCGATTTAACTTCACACACTAATCAAGCACATGAACCTAAATGGGGGCATTTTTTTAAACGTGCGTCTCGACTGCATGCCGTCACTTGGAGCAGCAGCAGGGTTATTCACTGGAGACTGGGCAGGATGTTTACAGACATATTCAGCAGTTGGTCACCAAGGGAATGCTATGGCACCTCCTTGTTTATAGAGGAAAACATTTTAAATAGATCAGAGTAAAAGTGGAAAATGAGGCAAAATGTTTGCTCTTAATTACAAGTCTTTTATAAGACTTACTTTTTTTTTTTTTACTTTATAGAGATAATAATAGTGAGTATTGGCTGGGAATTAAAACCAGTGTTTTTGTTTGAGCATGTTTGACTTTGACTCCTGTGCTGTTGGTGTTTATGCTTCAGCACTAGTAAACACTGCACATTGTGCATTGTCTCAGTGTAAACACATTAAGAGATGTTAAATAGTGGTATTTAACCCTACAATAACCGGTGAGCATGTGATAAATGGCTATAAGGCTCAATTTTCCACATGGTCCATTACAATGCTCCATTGTATTAACATGTGGAAACTGAGGGAGACACTTTGTAAAAGGTGTTCTGTGTGGACGGCTGTCGGAAAGCTCTCCACGGTCTGGAACGTGGTAAGGAAAGTGGTTTCAGGTGTCATGGCTATGCCGTCACCATGGTAACAACACACTCCACTTTTCTCCGGGCCACTGCTGAATAAAGGGGCTTTTGAAAAAGCCTTTATCTGAACAAAAACTAAGTTGGTAACTCGTTGTGTGTATGAATTGAGTCTAGACAGACGCAGTAGGCGCAGAGGGCACTAACGCGCCATGTCAGTCTCGTCTCCAGCCCCACTGTTAAAACCATGTCTCCCTTCACCCTCTCAGCCTGGTGTCCAGCCGTTTCTCTCCCCATATGGTGACTCCACCCCCCCACAGCCTGCACCAGACCGGCATTCCCCATCCCGCCATCGTCTCACCGGCCATCAAGCAGGAGCCCAGTGGTGACATCAGCCCCTCCATGCATGCGTAAGGACAAATCAATGCAAACCAAAGCAGCTCTTCAGAGCCCTTGTTTACTTTCTTTTGCCAGTATCTCTCCTGCAATCTTACTTTATTAACAGCATATTGATAATGTTTTGGATTAGCAGGAAATCCCCTGTTCCTCCAAAGAAGGAAGAGGACAAGAAGCCTCACATCAAGAAGCCCCTGAATGCTTTCATGCTGTACATGAAGGAGATGAGAGCCAAAGTAGTGGCAGAGTGCACTCTGAAAGAGAGCGCGGCCATCAACCAGATCCTCGGAAGACGGGTAAGTGCCATACACACACAAATAGCCGTGCACGTGCGTTTATAGCCCTGTGTGTTTGTGTGTGCGTGTGTGTGTGATAGGCAGTCCTTTGATATATTTTGTCACTGTCCACAGTGGCATTCCCTGTCAAGAGAGGAACAAGCCAAATACTATGAGCTGGCCAGGAAGGAGAGGCAACTCCACTCCCAGCTCTATCCAGGATGGTCGGCACGAGACAACTATGTGAGTGGCACATCTCCTCCATGATCGGCTTTTATATTTTTATCAATATGAAGAAAGACAGTAGAAGAGGGAAAAAAAATCCTCACTGAATGAAGTGGTGAAAAGTAAAATCATCAGTGACTCATGCGTAGATCATTGAATTATAAAATCCACCCTGTTTGCACCGTGAAAGACAATGTTTGTTTTTTTAAATCTGTGCAGGGAAAGAGGAAAAAGAGGAAGAGAGACAATAAGCCAGACTCAAAACCAGAAGGTAAGCGGACAACCTTTTTTTAAAAAAAAAAAAATCAGATCATGCAATAAAATAAAATATCTAAACTAAAAGCAAGAGGACCTGGGACACTGCATGTTTGTGCCATTCTGTTTGTCTGAATTCTTTTCTTCACTAACACACTAACTTCTTCTCCTGATTCTGCACTTTGACAAGCAGCTTATGAGGTTCAGTGCTAATAGTGTCAGGTATGTCTGCTAATGACGACTATAATTCATTCCAAATAGCAGGATGTGCACATCGCTGCACATTCTAGCATAGTGTGCCGTGTTCTCTCTTGCATCATGACGTCATATCATCCAAACATGTTGAACATCTTGTTTCACCGTCGCCGGTTGTAAAATGTGTGCGGGTGGGTTTGACCACGTCGTGTTTCAGAACGTCCACATCCATTATCTTCACTGCTGTAACGATTACTTTGTCGCTTCTGTCACCGGCAATCGTAGAGGGACATGAACCAGATTCAAAGCCAGCAGGAGATCAATAATTCAGCTTCTTCACGTCTTCTTTGTTTTTCCCAGACTTCTCGATAAGGAGCAAGAAGCAGTGCGTGCAGTACCTGCCCTCAGAGAAGATGTGCGACAGCCCGGCGTCGTCCCATGGCAGCATGTTGGACTCACCAGCCACTCCCTCAGCAGCCTTGGCCTCTCCGGCTGCTCCTGCCGCCACTCACTCCGAGCAGGCCCAGCCACTCTCGCTCACCACCAAACCGGAGGGACGTATGCACCACCACTTCTCGGTACCCGGGAAGGCCTCTGGATCCACATCCTCCTCTTCCTCCTCCTCATCCCAGCCCACCATTTCTATCCCTATGGGCACCTCAGGTAGCCAGCCAACCACACCCATCCTCACTCGACCAATCCCCTTCACCTCACTGCACCCCTCCATGCTCTCCCCTCCCTTCCACCAGGCAGCCCTTCACTCCCATCATGCCCTATTCCAGTCACAGCCCCTCTCCTTGGTAACCAAACCAACTGAATAAATCAAATTTTTTTTCTCTCCCATTTATTGTGCTGTATATTGCTTTTCTTCTAAAATAGATATTAGATCAACTTTTTTTCTAAATGATGAAAAGGAAGAAATATTATTGGTCAATATTTGACCGTCTCCTTTTCGACATCTCCCAATGAAACAAAAATGTATTTTTTGTAAAGTTTACCGCAGAACTGGTTTCTTTTTTTTTTTGTTGCATTTATCCAACGAACCTCTTGTATAAAAGAACCAATGTACATAAAGTTTCTTTAGAAAAACAAAAAGGAACAAAAACATGTTTTCTTTTTAGACAAAAACAGATTAATGTTAGTCATAAGTTTAAGTCATAGTACTGGCCAATAATTGCAGCCCCCTTTTCAATTAAAGAGTGTGACCCTTCTTTGACATGTTAAATAAACGTTTGAAATGGTTTCTTAAGACAAATGTCTCAGTCTGTCTTTTCACATTCACTTACACTGTTTTGTTGCAATTATATACAAATGTTGTCATTTATAATAAGGAGAGGCTTCTTTAACAAGCTAATGTGGTCTGGGTTAATATTCTGTATAACTGGGACCACAGTGCATAATAAGATAGCTTTTAGCCTTTTATAGGTGTTGCAGATGTAGATTTAATGAGCAGTACAAGCACTACTGCAGCCACAATGAAACCCAGTATGTTTTCGAAACCCACCTATTGTTTGGGGGTTTTTTGGCTCATGTGGGTTGTAGTTCTAGTCCGGGAACATCTTTAAACCATAAAGCAGAATCAGGCTAAACCACACTGGAAAATGAGTGCTTGAACAAGGCTAACAAAAAAAAAAACAAAAAAAAAAACTTCAAGCCTGAAATAAATACAAAGTAAATAAATTAATGAATACAAATAAATAATAGACAACTGCTCCTGCTTGGAATATATCTGCAATGGAGACAAAATATCAGGTCAGCCCCATCCCAGTGCTACCAACGCTGCTCGGGTTCCCCGTTCCTCTCGCGCTTTTACTGCATCTTTATTCACCGTTTGGCACACAGCTTAGGCTTTAATTAACTCAGAGGTAATGGGATGGAGCCCCGGGGACCTCATTAGGCATTTCAATTAGTGAAAAATACACAAGGTAGGTTACAGTTTTTGGTGGCCTTGGAGATGTGGAGTTGTGCCAGGGATGGACCAATTATGTCAGAGTGGGAGGGGGTTAGTGGAGGTGATGCTGGTTACTGGCCTGGATGATCTCTCTGGCAAATATATACATTTCACCATTAATATATCTGACACAAGTGACCAATAGCACAGTGTGTGTTAATTGATTTTAAGCATTCAAATGCTGCATGGATAATCTTGACATTATCAACATGCGTTCAAGCATGCTATATTAGTTCTCACTTCCTGAACTATTATTTATTATCCATGTAATGTTAATTGTCTCGAACGGAATCAAATGTCAGAGTCAGAAAAAAAACACACACACACACCTCTCTTATATACCGCGCCCTTCAACTGCAGACAGGTGGCCTGAGGATGTTTCCATCCTGCCCCGCTGAAAGCGACAACAAACTGACACGTCTCCCCCGCTCTGTTTAAAGCAATCATTAGCCACAATAAGTCTTTGCTTGTTTGCTGTTCTATCTTACATCATCCCGAGCAAAACTCACACATCGCTGGTGCCACGGCTGCCTAGTCTGAGCCACCTCACCAGTCCGTCAGCGAAATTACAGGTAATGAGTTGTCAAGATGGACAGCAAATCTGTCTCCTCAAGGCCATACTCTGCAATTTTCCATTCTCCTAAGACAGTACCCTTATTATGAAACCCAGTCCCTGAGCGAACGACTTCAAATGTGCTGGTTATGACAGGAATTCTCCCCTATCTCTATACTTGTGTTTGCTTATTTTTATCTCTAGCATTTGCTACTTTATTTGGGGAAAATCCCTTAAAAAAATTATATTAAAACCGTAAAAACATCCATTTGAAAATTAAGTACAATGTATGTTTGGTATGTCCCTCACAAAATGCAATATGCCGTTATTATCTCAAATAACGGATCTGTTTCTCACATCCACTCAACATCTGCCATGTAAGCACGAGGTCAGATTTAATACATGTTAATTTTTTTTGCTCATTAAATTCTACCAGTCCGTTGCCAAGGTTCCTTTTTGGGCCTCCCTTTGATCTTGAATTTATTCCAGGTTAACCATGTTATAGTCCTCATGCATAATACTGTTAGTGCAACTGTCACAAATATGTATATAGAAAAAATAGATACAAAAAAAATAACAATCACAAAAACACCCACACATCAGCATCATTTGGTCCCAATCAAAACAATTACACATCTTGATGTCATTGTGATCTACTGAGAAGACTCCAGCTCACTGCATGACCTTATAGTCCTGTTAATAACAGGATGCTAGGTTTGTTTCACATGTGGTTTCCCTAAGTGATATTAATCGATTGTCTCGATAACATTCACAGAGCTTAGCGTGACTCAGATGGTGTCTTTGTGACGATAGGTGTGGCTGGCTGTGAGCTTAAGAACCTCCTTAATGTATTATTCATACCTATTTGACCTTAAAGATGGAAATGCAAATGTGTGTCAAGAATGAGAGGGATCATTGGACTTTTCAAATGTCAAAGAGCCTGCCACAATTAAGACATATTCATTACAAGGACCCACGCTCCCCCTCCTCCCCCCTACACCCAGCTGAGATGTAAAACACCTACAATTAACATTTAGATCATTATCTCACCTCTAAAAGCTGCTGCACACATGCAATTATAATGTAACAGAAACCACAGTGTTCAGCTGCAAAGTCTACTGACTTTATATGTAATTAATATTTAGGAAGTATCTTACTGATTCCTACTATTATCATGTTTATCGTCAAAAATGTTCTTGAAAACTCCTTCAATGACACGAAGAAGAAGAAATTCATAATCTATCTGAACGTTGTTTTTTTTCTTCAAATTACACTCTATATCAATACTGCCACCTGCTGATAAGGTCAAACACTGCAACACACACACAACCACCTCATCTGGAGTATCCCGATCATGTCAGTATTTAACCTGTGGGTGGCAGCAACAACACGGATGTAAATGTGCTCCACCCCGCCAATGGTGCTTCAGTAGAAAAACAAAGCACTTTTACTACAATAAATAGAAACATTCATTTTCGACCTTTGACCTTCACCTTTACAAGTTCAGGCCGGTTATATACAACCGTGTGAAAACACAATAGGAGGATGTCAGCCTCACCTACAGTAGCATCTACACTGCCGTAAATGTATGAATCTAAATATTTAGTCTCCCTTTGTTTCCACATTCACATGAAACTGCACCTAAACCAACAAGTTTTTCCTCTCACTGGCCGCTTGTCTATACCGAGATCCACTGACACGGACACGTCAGGCGGGTCAAATGAAATAACATTTCATTGTTTTACAATACACATACTGCACTGCACTGCACTGCACTGCAGGCTTTTGTGAGACCATTTTGTGATGACCTTTGCTGAAAGTTACACGGGTGTGTTTACATTTCCTCTGTTTAATAGGGCGTCATGATGGTTTTGATGGCAATAACATGTGCCATTGAGGGTTGGTTGACATCACACACACACACACACACACACACGCACACGCACACACACACACACGCACACACACACACGCACACACACACACACACACAGAGAGAGAGCGGGAGATAGGATCTAATGGGTCGTGTCTAGTTTTGTGACTTCCTGTTGCTAAAACTGGTGGATCCAGAGTTTCAGGGTCGCAGGCTTGTACATTGTTAGACTGGGAGTGAAACTGTTTGAGTGACAGCTCAGACTGTTACAGCGACAGGTGTTGTTTAATTTGTTATCTGTTTGTTATCCGATCGACTGCAGTAACTTGTTTGTTTTAACTTCAGATGCAGTTACATGGTTTAAAGAGGGAAAATAACCAAAGACCCTTTGCATCGTGTTAGACGGACGGAGTGTGATTGTGATTTGGCTAAATAGTAACACTCACCTCACGTGGCTGCCGTGGAAAGCCTGTTATTCCATCACCCGAGCCAAAGGTGGCAGCAAGTCGGACTTCAGTGTTTTCATCGGCAGAAGAAGAGCGAGCTCGTGTGTACACGGAAACAGGAACCGGACTTGTCAAACCTTCCAACTTGTCGACTCGGATTTGTCAAGGCGGATTGTGTCGTGGGGGCAAAGGAGACACGGTGTGAAATAGATTTGATGTTTTGTGATTTTTTTTTGTGGACACAATGAAGACGCTTTCTCTGCTGCTCGCGGTTTTACTGTGGTGCTCCATCATCTCAGGTGAGTAGTTTTTTTGTTTTCCTGTTTCTCTTTTAGACTCACTCTGAGATTGGCCTACCCTCTTAATCACCCATGTAATCCAATACAGCTAATCTCCCACAGCAACATTTAAAAAGAAAATAATGATGCTCCCTTTCAATGGGGGTTAAGATAATCACAGAGGTCACTCTCATCGTCGCTTATGTTTAATGAACATTCCTACATTTTACTTTATTGAGAGCAACTAAATGGAAACACTGGGAGTGAACGTGTTTACCTTTATTAAAAACACACTGAGAATCAGAAGGGCTTTGTTGAACACGCAGTACTGACTGCAAACAAGCCAAATGGAGCCGTTTGTTTGTTTTGCTATTATGATGTAATTCAATATTGCAAACGTAACACCAAATGCAACGTTTAACAAAATGGAGAACAGGACTGTGCTTGTTGTTTACTGTCTTCTAGTCAGAACGTCAAGTCTCCCACAAAACTGCCACTGACACTAAATTCAAAGTAGAATATAATATCTATTGTTTTCACTAAGTTTCTGGACCCAACTAAACAGATGAAAAAATATATTGTCTCCGTTTGCATTTTGTGCTGTTTTCAGTTGGTTAAAACTTTTTTTCTCTCCCATTTAAAGGGGCTCCACCAGAAAGTGCAAATAAACCACCAGCCACACCAGATAAAAACAAAACAGGCCCTAGTGCACCAGATAACGACAGTGTAGCTGATACTAATAAAGACAATACTGCGGTAGCAACAAAGACTGCAGACAATGCTCAAAAGCAGTCCCAGGAAGATCCGAAAAAGGTGCAAAGTCAGGAACCGGAGAATGTGAATACAAGCAACATCATACATCCCGTGGACAACAATAAAAGTGTGCCAAATGACGACCCTAAAGATAAACAGACAAATCCAAATCCAAAAGACCCTAACACTGCCACCCAGAATGGAAAGCCAAATACAGATGAAAATAATGCAGAAACAGGTGATAAGAAAAAGGAAGATGCTGATAAAAAAACAGAACAAAGTGCGACTGAGAAAAAAGAAGAGGAAGATGCCAATGACAAAAAAACAGAGGAAAGCACCAAAAAGGTGGAAGAGCAGCCCAGTGAGAAAGAGACAGTAGAAAAGGAGGACAAGAAAAATCCAGAAGAGAATCGTGCAAATGGAAAATCAGGAGAGAAAAGTCAGCCCAACTTACCTGGAATGAGGGATGAGGCTGAGAGTAGTCATTTCTTTGCCTACCTTGTCTCTACAGCCGTGCTGGTGGCAGTGCTCTACATCACTTACCACAACAAGCGCAAGGTACTCAGCTGCTAAATGTTCTCTTGTCTCTTGAGCAAAGCCGATTGAGGACAAAGATAAAAATCAAAAATTACAGTGTTGTTTTATTCTCATAAATGATTCTGTGTTTTGCCAGATAATTGCCTTTGTTTTGGAAGGAAAGAGATCGAGAGCCGCGCGTCGACATCCGTCCGCCGAATACCAAAGGCTAGAACAGCAGGTAGGTCATGTTGGGGCTAATTTTACAACTACTACAGTATACAAAGGTTGTCACTTGTGAATTCCTTGCATTTTCTTTCAGGTCTGATGTCAAGATCTTCCTATGAAGTAATTTTCTGGACCAGCTGAATGCATTGTGGGTTTGGTGGAGGAAGGCGACTGGACTGTAGCGTTAGTTACTTTCTTGGTGTATTCCTTGTTGATTCATGTTGTGTTTAATAGACATTGCTCTGTTTTGTACCTTTAGATGCTTATTGCATGACTATGCAGATAACATTGTTGCCTTATTAAGGGGACCTAGTGAAATGCAGCAAAGGTAAAATAAGCATGTTTTGTTTGCACATGTGTTGGTATTCCACTTTTTAGGCAATCACATAATCTGACCTGACTCAGGATACTTCAGTAGCAGATGAAAATAGCTGTTTGGATTCTAGCCTTGTTTGAACAGTACATTAGTAATTGCACTGTGTACTTAAATAAGCCATTGGATCTTTGTAAAATATTGGCTGTGTACAATGTCTGTGTGGATGATTTAAATATCTGTTCGATAAAATGTTTTGAGATTCAATATACATGTACAAAAGTATCACAATTGGATTTCTGTTCACAACCTTATGGTGTTGGCCAGATGAATGTAATCAACCTTTATTTTCAGACAGAGATGACTGCACAGTGCTTACACACTTAAGCTCCTTAGAGGCCCATACATGTTGACACATAAGAAACAGATAAAATCCTTGATGAGCCGTTTCATTTAAATACGGCTGAGCATCTCAAACTAAGTTTGAAGTACTGTCCTGATGCAGGATTTAACCCAAAAGTAATTTTGTAAGAGGAAACTGTCCCACAGCTGCACTGTTGTGCACTTTGGAAAAACTGTGTCTCTGGGGATACAGGTTGACCACTAATACTTATATTTAAACTTTCCTTTTGAGTATATTTGTTTTGATATTTAATGCTGACTTGTGCCAAATTGTGAATGATTTAATGTGACTTAATGTGTTGTATTGTGCCTGTTTCATAAATGAAGAATATATTTTTTACTGGGGAGTTGGTCATGATCTATGGGAGCCCATTCTCTTGAAAGTCACTTGCTTCTTGGCCGAATCAAAGTTAACATTCTAAAGTATTTATATTTTTGATGTAATATCTGCAAAGAAAAATCTGCATTTACATATTCAGATTTTCTTTTATGACATGGCTCATCATGGGTGAACTGCACAGGATTCAGTCTTTGCGCAAATGTTCAATTACCTTTACTTAAAGAACAAAGTATAAGGTATTTTTCACTTTGTGTGGTAAGGCTGTTTAAACATCTTATTGTCCTTCAAAATTTTAGATGAATGTTGATTCTAAATAAATCCTTTTGTACTTGGTAAACTCAGATGAGTTGGACTCCTGAACTTTCTTCACTGTCACAGCTGCTTCAGTAATTCAGTGTCTGACTCTATAAATCTGTGATAAAAGGTGTCAAGCCATTAATGTAAAACTCCCAATACTAAATGTAAAACAATTCCCCTATAGAATCCCATTTAAAGTCTTTAAAATCATATGCCTACAGTAAAAACAGACTGTATAGAGGGTTACATGTTTGCGAACTGACTGATGGGATAAACACAACACATTACACATGTATTATTTCAAACAGTTCTTCATAACATAGTTTGCTTTCTTTGGGTCTCAAACTGTGATTTCAGTGAAAAACAAGCTGAAAAGTGGAGCTCTGTGGTTTAACCACTACACAACCCAAATACTGAGAACTGCCACAGGTCACAGACAAACTTTAACAAGATGTTAAAAACTAAACAGGGGAAAGAACTTCTGGTCTGTTTTTAAATTGCATATTGTTCATAAAACTGACAATAATCTGGGGTAAAAAAAAAACAAGTTTCTTGAAACATAAAGCACAGGAGGCAACACTCATGTCTTTCCTTGCATATTTACATATTAACACAATGGTGACTGCGGTCCCTGTCCCTGAGACACGTGGTGGTTGTGTTGTGTCCTCACAGTGGCACCATGTGTCTGGCCTCCTCTTCATATATGTCTGGTATCTCTCCAATGCACGATGACACCATGCAGACTGAGTTACACCCACGAAGCTCCATCTCGTACTGAATGAGCTGCTTCCAGAAGCCAGTGTTGGGCCTCACCGTGGGGCGACAGCTCTTCAGCCACCCGTGGGCCTCCAGCAGCGAGTGGCCACGGTGCTTCATCATGTAGGCAATGCACAGCGCCGCGGAGCGGCTGACACCGGCGTTACAGTGCACCAGTGTGCGTCCTCCACTCTCTGCGACCTTCTTTATTTTATCCGCCACCGAGTCAAAGTGATCGCTGAGGGGAGACACGGGGGAGTCGGGGACAGGAATGTGGACGTAGTCGTCCACCCCCGGAGCAGGACAGCAGCTCTTCCTGGTCTCAGTGACGTTGATGACACAGGTGATGTGACGGCGAGTCACCTGAGCGGAGTCCCCGGCCGCTCTGCCATTACTGATGTAAAGATGCTCAGTGACCGGACACAGACCCGAGAGACCCGCAGCGCCCGAGCGACGCATAAACACACACACCTACAGCAGTGTGTACAAAACTTAGGCAACACGACGAGACACTACCAAACACCACTGCTGCTATTTGCTGCTACTACCGCATCTGCTACGGCAACGCAGGCAGGACAAACTTTTGTTAGCGCGCACTCTAGCGCCCTCAGGTGGGCCAGGTTTACATGAGATAAGGCAACACACGACAGTATATTAGTTTTAACATTGGAAGGAAATACAAACAAATAATTAGTAATTTATGATTAATCTACTGACATATTTAGGATTTTTAACAGGGTTGATCTCATTTATAGTCCATGGTTTAGTTTTTCTTTTTTGTTTAACTAGAACATTAATCTCTTAGACATTTTGAGAGGGCCTGATGCTACTGCTTGATTATAAATGCACCCAGAGAAACATGTGTGTATTTATGCGCGTGATGTCACTGATGACATCACACAGTGGTGGCGTCATCAATGACATCAAATGTTTGTACTGTTTCCAATTCATCCCGTGTGACTCGACCATTGTGTTTTTGGGGAATTTCTTTTAAATAAAGGTTTTGTGGATATGTTCTCAAAGCTGCGGGAGGGAAAGTAATAATAAATATAAGAATATGTATGAGGAATAGTATTAGTTAGTTGGGCTGATAGTTCTGGAGGAGCTTTGGATTGATCAACTAGCCTCACATTCACCAGCCAATAACTCAGACAGCTGTTGTTTGTGTCCACTGAATATTATAGTCACCATTTTGTAATCCATGTTTATCCTTCCAAACAAAGTGTCACTGTCATTCCCAGGAATATCCAGATGTTCCTCTTGACTTGCCAGATGGACAGTCATCAGGTGACCTGCTCTTGGCCACAGTCTCCTCAGCTGCACTATAGGTGCACTGATCCCTCTGCAGCTGAGCCATTAGCAGCCATTACATCTGTTACATCAGCTCCACTTAGCTGTTCCTCAGACAGAGCTACAGAGACTTTACAGTCACAATGAAATGCTGAAATCAAGAGTGGGGAATAATAAATCAGTTAAAATGTGAGTTTTGTTGCAGATTGTCCCTTTAAGTCAAATTAGAGCAGAACACTATTTATTTATTTATTTATTTTGCGTTGAGGTGGAGGCTGGCGGTGTTGATGCCTGCAGGCAGACCTCCCCCGTTGCCCAGGAAACACAGATGGTGGATGGAGGGCGCGCGCACAAAGGATTGTAAACCTGTGGCAGCAGCTGGGGATCGACACCGCTCATTGATCGGCTCTGTGCGCACTGCCGCAAACAAAGACGTCGCTGTTCCGCCATCAGTTTCCTTTGTCCCGAGGTTTCCGTCCCCACTTTATGTGGGCTGGACTCCCGTCAGTGCGCAGCTGTTGTTGACGCTCCCAGATCTGCTCCACATCCCTGGAGCCTGGACGACGCACCGCCGCGGCGCGTGTTAGTGTTAGTGCAGGGGGCGACCGGCCGCTTGCTGCAGATCAGCCTTATCCCAGATCAGGTTTATTCGCACGTTTGGCTGCTTGTTGGCCGGAATGGAAAAGGAAGAAGAAGATGTGATTTTTTTTTCTCTTTGTCCCATCTGATGCCGCTGGACAGGTGCGTCATGAATCTGCAAATGACTGGTAGGAGAAAACCAAAGGTCTTTTAACACTATTCTTCACTTACATCCAATATTTACTGCCAACTATTTATATTAGTTTGTTTTTCTTTTGTCTGACTGGATGGACATTTACTAAATTAATATCAGGCAGTGGGCCTGGTCTGAAAACAATATCTTCATCCTTAAAGGGTTTATAAATATTAAAATAGATTATTTGGTGGTAAACAAGTCAATGTGTTTCTGTGTAGATGGTCCACTGTCTTTACTGTAGGCTCTTCAGACACATAGTATGTTGCTTGTAGCATGAGCTGCAGCCATAGACAAAAAAATCCATAAAATGAATGGATGTGTGTGTGTGTGTGTGTGTGTGTGTGTGTGTGTGTATTATATAATGATTTAGTTCTTAGGTTTTTATTTTTAAGCAAAATTTGACAGTTTTCATAAAAAATGTAGTTATGTGATTACTTTCAAAGATGTAATGATCGTCACACTTATGCAGTATGCTTTTATTCATTTAGGTGGTACCCTTGTGGTCAGATCTGTATGGATTTCCCTGTATTCCCTGCTGCTGACATGTTACCATCAGGACACTGGGAGCATCCAAGCGGGAGCTGAGAAGATTATGTGTAAAAGGCTGAATTATCCAACGCAATATCAGATAAGTAATTTAACATGGCTGCTCAGCTGATCAGATTACCAAGATCAGTGAAGCTTATATCAGTTGACTTATAAGGATATTTTAGCATTGGGTGTAAATTTGTTGTCGTGTGTCTGAATGAAAAGGAATAAGGAGAAATAATAGAATCAAAGCGCAGACATTTCCTCAGGTATCTGAAAGGGACAGCTGGGTTGCGTCCCACTTTGCTGCTGCTTTGTGTTGTGTGTCTGTCTCCAGTTACACTGATGAAACGTCAGAGAGACGCTCAGACCAGGACTACACCGCTCACCTGGTGGCACTGCACCACCGCCCTCTGCCACGCTGTCAACACAGACTGGTAACAGATCTCAGTATATAAACACCATGACTTATATTTCCCTCATATTTATGGTTCACTCCACACCATGACTTGTAATACAAGGGCTGGATGAATATAAACCGTACAGTTGAATCATATCCTGCTCTTGCTGGCGTACACTGCCTGTGTCCTGTGTGTGTGAGTTAAGCCCCTGTGCGGGCTGTGAGTGCAAATAAATGGGGAGCAGATGGAACATGAGAGATTATTTATGTGTTCAAGCGCTGCCATATTTTCTGCTCTGTGCTACTCTCCTTCCCTGGTTTACGCTTAATAAGAGAGGAGATCAACCAGCCCTGCAGAGAAGACCATGACCAAATCAGACTGACATAATCTTCTTCTCACATTCATTTCTTCACCATTATGCAGGATTACTATGTAAAAAAAATATGTTTGCATACAAATGCAACACAAACATGGCTTTTATAGCACATCTCATAAACTCGTATATAACACACTACAGCTGTCATGTCGTTTCTCCTGCAGTGATCGATGCACGTTGCTGTTGCTACTTTTCCGTGCCATCAGAGGGAGAGCGTCCACGTTCAAGTGTCTCACCGCTGCGAGATGATTTCTTTCTGCCTTTGTGTGTCAGTGAAAAGAGCTGTGCAGAGATAAAAATGCCACCACTCCCTGGTAGCCAGTGCGAGCGTGATCAAATTAAGCAGGAAGATATTGCATCTATTCTGAGGCCCAAACAATTGGCTGCAGCCTCAGATGTTTATATTCCTCCCCGGCTGTGAGTAATTTCAACACAGCCGCCTCCTCCTCCTCCACCCTCAGGCTCACTTCTTATCTGATCAAAAACACTGACGCTGCAGCCATCAGACGCGGCACGCCTGCTTTCTTCAGCTGCGGTGTGCAGTGACCTCTTCATGCTGTTACCTTGGTTACTCTGCCCAACACCGCAGTCGCCGCTTCCCTCTAGAAGAGACTTCAAATTGACCAGGAAGTGGTGGTTTTACATGTGGTGTCCGACAGTGATGATACGATTGTGTATCTATGTCGGGTCAGAACAGAAACGCTCTCATATTTCAAACTTGTAATCTTAAAAAAAAAGCTTTGTGAGGATTTTTTTTTACACATTTACTGTAACACTATCCACAATATGTTTTCAATCCTCCTAATATGAATTTGATACCACATTTGTATGAACTACATTCAGTACACGCTGTCATTTTTGTGTGTCAGTTTGTGTGTTTGCGTGAGTGCATGTGTTTAGGTGCATGTGCAGCATTTCTGTGTCGGTGTGTGTATATGTGTGGTTGTTTACGTATAGGTGCATGTGTATTGTCTGTCTGATAGAAACATATTTTTCCAGCCCTGAAGCTTATTTACAGTGATTTTTTTTCACAGCTTAAAAACTTTTAAAAAGTTTCTTTTTTTTCAGACACTGCTACAGATGAAGGGATAAAAAAACTATTTGCAAATGACTCTTAGTATTTGTTACAACCTGGACTGAAGTGCCATCTGGGAGACTGTGATACAGATAATCACAAGAATGGCGCTGGGAATTAATGGTGTGTAGTTTTCTAAATGGTGGCTGGTGGCATTAATTAAACTGTCTGGATGCTCACAGCCCCATTATCTGATACAAAGTCAATTACATCAAATGCTAATAATTATCTGCAAATAGCTTTTTACCAAGGTCTGGACTATACTAACAAAAACCTCTGACTAATATCTAACAGTACTAATGTCTGCTAACAGTTGGGATGAATACTAACCTGTACTCTGAATGCTGATGGCTGGCCTCGTTCTATCTAACCCACTGACTAACCCTCTGCTCTGCTTTGTGCACACACTCCTCTCTCATCAGCCTGCAATCCTTCTGCCAGAAACCACCGCCTTAGTCTTAATGATCAAAGAGAAGAGAACTAAAAAAGTGGGCGCGTCAGAAGGGTTTCAGGACCTGGGAAGGGAAATGTTAGTAACCACATAGGTGTCTGTGCACTCTGTGGTCGACCTGTGCAGACAGGTGAGTGCTTGGCTTGTTGTCAGCTAACGCGGTGAGGCACAAGCCAAGCAAACCTCGGCTCCATCACTAACCCCTTGATGGTGTTGATGGTAACAGTGGTGATGCGGGAAAGGTCCAGGAGCCGTTGTTTCTCCTACTGAATCACTGTCTCGGTCTCTTTCTTTATCTATAATTAGATCACAACTCGCGAGCACCAGTGATGTTGATCAAGTCACTTTGCATGAAAACCTGTTTCCAAAACGTCACTGGTGTCATCGGTAAGAGCCATTACTAAAAAGTCCTCATAATTATGCTCAGCAGGTTCGTTACCGTAACAAGCTACTAACATCACCTCGGATTAACAGTTACTAACCTGCAGAGCTTTCACCAGCTCTCTGCAAACTAACAAACTAACCTACTAATAAACTAATCTAACCCAAAACAACTAAATCACTAACAATGTGATGAGTGGCAGGATCAGTGAAGCACCCTGCTGCTGCAGGAGTTGCATAACTTAATAAATGTACTAACTGAATTACAAATTCATGACATGACTGGATGTGGTGTGCATGTGTGTGTGTGTGTGTGTGTGTGTGTGTGTGTGTGTGTGTGAGAGAGAGAGAGAGAGAGAGAGTGGGAATGTAACATGTGATTATTAAGCACCACATTCAGTAACCTTTGACAACTATATCACAAATGAGTCTTTCAGCTAGTGTACCTCTAACACACAGCGCTAAACCACAGTAAACTGTATCAAGCATGTTAAGAAAAATAAATTAAACATAACACAAGTAGCCTATTTTGTACCTTACTGCTAACCTATAATGTGTCCTTGCTATATACTTTTGTAACACGTAAATAAAAATGTTTTTTAATCATATTGTCTGTTTATGTGAAAAATCAGTATCCAGGTCTCACGCAGGCAAAGTCCTGCTCTCAGCCAGGAAATCACACAGTGTTTTATTTCAATGGAGATATTAAGTGCCATTATCCTAAATCCTAAAAATATTCTCGCTCTCTTGATTGCCGTGATACTGGAATGTGCTAACTGCCACAGCATGTCACAGAGCTCAACCCATTTCCAAGATGTAACAGCTTTCAAACTGATATTATTCACAGGAACAAGAATGATGTGAATCTTTTTTCTTTTTTTTTTTTAAAGCGGTTTCAGTTCTCGTTTGAGAAACAACCTCCAGCCTCAGAAACAAGTGAAAGCACATTGGCATGACTTACTGATAAATCAGTCACAGCCATGTATGTAGTTCTTACCTGTTGTGTTACTGGCTGGAGCTCAGCGAGAGTCAGTGTGTTGCTGTGGCGTCCGCTGGCCAGCTGATAGACTCCCATCCAGCCTTTCAAACACCAAACAGGTGAAGAGCTGAACCACATTCCTCTTGTCCAGATCAGGAATGCTCACTGCTCCCAGCTTTATAATCTGCAGGGAGACTGACTAATGACAAATACAGACATAAGTGACATCATATGTTTGAATTCAAAAGCAAATGAATTCTCTACCTTTGTTTTAACAGTTTCCTCCATTTTTAGGATCTTACAGAAGATCTTGTACTGTGATGTGGATGACGTTTGATTCCTGATTCCAGCATCACACTGCAATAGTGTGGGGGATGGGCACAATCAGACATGAAGAATAAAAACAAATGCAACAGTAGTTTTGCCAGAAAAATAAATAAAGTAAGTGCTTTAACCCGCTGTAGTTATGAGGGAACCTACCATAATCTAGTGGAGATCTAATAGAGGTTAGCAGCTGCTTGGTGATGAAATCTCCAGCTCCTGTTTGAATGGATGGTCATGCGGTTATTTGGTGCATGATATATGGTGCACTGCTTTTGCTCCGTATTAATAAATGACAATGTGATCGCTTAACAGCAGAGGAGCCAATTCTATCGTCAAAAACAGACGCAGAAACCAAAAGCAGCATTTCAGGGGTTTGGTGCTGCTGTAAAATATCATTTATAGGTGTGAATAATGCACCTGCTGCTCCTATGTCACAAACATATTCTGTGAAATGTAACGTAACGTCATGTTAGTATCTAAGCATCAGCAGAATATAACAAAGCTTTCCTGCTGCTGCACATTGATGAGGATTTCAGATTTTCATGGATATCATGTTACAGCAGGGGGCAGCATTTCATCAGGTTGGAGGATAAGAGTTTTTTGTTTTTTGAGCAGTGTGAGCTCTTTCACTTCATTATTTGATGTTTTGCTTATATTTACAGACACCAGTGGTTTAATATTTCAGATTATTTACTGTGTCTTTTAATGTTTTGGTTATATTCTGTGTATTGTTCATGGTTAACCCACGTATTCAACAGTAGTAGTTCTTTTCATGAATTGTAATTAGTACCTTTGAGCATAAAAGTGCCACACGGTTGTTTTTATTCAGTCCTTACTCATTGCTCTTATTACTATTCCGAGGTTAAAGGTCATTTTTATATTTTAAGACTGCAGTCTGTGGAGACAGCAGCAGTGTCTGTTGACACAGATTCACAAACGTCTTCCCCAGTTTGGACCGACATTATCAATTCCACATGTTTATTTATTTATTATTAGTATTTTTTTCTCCCGTTAAAAATAAATAAATCTGATAGTTTGACAGGTTTCTGTGTGTGTGTGTGTGTGTGTATGTGTGCGTGGGATCACACACATACACATTCAGACAGTGGAGGGTCTGCCCCTCAATTTAAGCCCGATGTGATCCAGATGATGGGGGTTTTCCAAAGGTAGGAGCAGCGGGGCCTGGGGTCTTCATGGGTCAGCTGTAATTCACCACAGAGCTCAGAGAGCGGAGTCTTAACACCCACAAAAGCCCTCACTGAAGTGAGGCTCCACTTAAAGTCTTAAATATCATACAAACGCCGGTTCAAAGGGAAATATGTTGGGATAAAAACATGAATTGCTTAACCATGTACTTTAGCGAATGGTTCGTTTTAAAACTAGAGTAATGGCATAAAGACCCAGAGAGGGAGAGATGACGGGATGACGTAAAATCAGACTCTACAATTAGGCCTCCTCGTAGTTTCTGAATTTCTACAGATTTTGCCATTAAAACAACTGCATTATAATCTCGAGTAAAACGAAGAATCTCTGATGGCGGCGGGCATGTTTGCATGTGTGTGTGTGTGTGTCTGTGTTTATATGTGTGCTCCAGCTCTCTGTAACCAGAGCCTCCATCACAGGGAGGACGTCTGCTGGAATAACATCCCGCTGCCTCCAATGGAATTTGTCCGTAAGCCTTAAAAGATGGCGAGGGAGAGGAAGAAAAAGTCAGCCCTGGATGCATTTCCCTCTGTGGCGGTGGAATCAGCAGCGCTCGGCCCTGCCGAGTTTAAAATAGTAAATCCGCTCAAAGGCAGTTGAAGGGCTGAAGAGCGACTGTTCTCACTGCAGGTGTGTGTGTTTTTCATGCGTCTCTCTGCTTGTAGTTTGAATGAAAGAGAGAGGTTTCCTATTTTTAGCCTTCTCTTTCTATTTTGGCCTAAAAGAATTCAACACGTTTAACTGGCACGCACAGCCCATAATATACATCGAGCTTCAGGAATGAAATATTTTAATTCAGTGATAAAGTCCAACAACTAGAAACACAACCTTGCAAAAATATTGACCGCAATCACTGTTGCAGTCTGAAACAAACGACTGTAGTAGAAACCAGCTGTTTTCTTTTTTTTTTTAAAACATGCTCTGGTGTGTAGATCTCCATGTATCATAAAGTGATCAATCTACCACACAGTAAACACAGTCAGGGCTCGGAGCTGGTGGCCAGAGCTCATATTGTTTTGGGCCCCGGTACAAGTATTACAGAGGAGGACTGAAAGAGGAGAGCAGGAGAATTTGGGTCAGGGGTTAGACGTCTTTAAATGTACAACAGGGGCTTTAACACGAGGGCAGGGGGAGTTCACCAAAATGGTTTGCAGACTTGTAAAACCTTTAAAGACGAGAGAAATGTGGCTAATCACAGTGAACAGGACAACCTCTGTTTTTGCCCAAGGTGCCAACCAAGGATCCGAGAAGCCCGACCTGAACCGCAAAACACAATGTGCGCTCAAGTATTTTGGAAACTATGACGGTAGAGATTCTTGTTCTGACTTCTGCTGATGAAAAATCCCTCGCATTCTTGCAGCAGATTTTTTTTTTACCTCCTCTTCTGCTTCTCAACTTTTAAACAAGCCTCCATTAAACTATTCAACACATGATCGGCTCTCATTAAACTATTTGACACATGATCTATTCGGTCACACCATTTACGCCTCCCTCCCTCCCGTCTCATTCTTCCAAACACGAGGCCTTGTTAATACGGTGAAAATGGTGATATTAAGTCAGAGACCCGGTGCTTCCGGAGCGTCTTCTCTCCTCGCCGCCTGCAGCCAGCAGTCACTTCAGACTAGATAAGCGGACGGTCAGAGACGGCCAATCTGTCCTGCTGGATGGTAAATGATGGACAGTAATTAAAAGTTAGCTAATAACCTCTTCACACCTGACATTTCAACAGGGAGGTCCTGGACACCATTATCTACATATAGATTAAACAGTATAATTGGCAGGGAGATAGGGTTAGGAGGATCGTGAAAGGAAAAGGAGGAGGAAAAAAAAAGAAAAAAAAAAAGGCCAGGCCATTGCCAAACCATTAAGCAGAATATCTGAGTGACACTCTGATTTTGCTCTTCCTGCTAATGCGACAGGAATTGAGCTGAACTAAAATGCTAAACGAATGAAGCCTATCTCGGTGTGGTTATTACCAGGGCAAACATCGGCCATGGAAAATACCTTTAATTTCATAATAATTGCTGGATGGACGTGACTTGTTAGAGACACAATACGAGAGTGAGAGACGAGGGGGGTGGGGAGTGGGGGGGTGGAGGATGGGAGAAGCTGAGGATGAATGCCGTTAGTCGGCCTGCATCATTTCTGCTCCCACGCACTCCCACTCCCTGTAATTCACACAAACCCCATCGATGAGTTTTACTGTGGACTGATGAGAGCGAAATGGGGGAATTAGTGGCACCGTCATTAGCGTTGTGGAAATCCAACATTCTTCAATTAGTTCACACAGTTTTACACAGGTTCCCTCAGGTTTGTAGGCAACACTAATATGACAATACGCACGCATCGCACAATAACACTCGACAATCCTATTGGCTTTTCTAATGACTGTGCTTTTTCTCTTCAGGAACGTGAAAACATCTGCTCACATATAAGTGTGGTGTTGATGTCAGAGTCACACGCAGGCCTTCAAAAAGGACTTCATACAGATTCCACTCAAGGTTTTAGCATTTGTTTCTCCACATGTATAGAACATTTAGCCACCAAAGTGATGGCTTACAACTTTAGTAAAAGAAAACTTGACTAAAACCAGCAGTCTGTCACAAAAACAGCCCTTTTGCTTCCTCCCATTTGACAGAGTCAAACTGACAGAGAAAAATGAACAATAATGACAAAAGCATGCAGATACTTTGTGGCACTTAAATCTATTAAGTAACAGTTAACTGTTACATTAAAAACCTGCCGGGTCACTGCTGTGTGATTAGTGCCCAATAATGAACATAAATACTCTCTCTCATCGTAGGAGAGTCATTTAGTCAAATTTTGAACAGCTTTTGATTTGATGGTCTATTATTTTCACTGTCTGAACGAAGGAGCAATTAACCTACTGCCTGACGCAATCTCACTTACTCAAGTTGTTCTAACAGGTCCCCTTGAACCCAAAAATGAAAAAAACTAAAAAAAAAAAAGATGTAGATATTTGCCACTTGCTTACTCTTTATTCCACAGTCGGGGGTAGGGGGGGTGAAGGGTTAGGACGATTCCAAGGGCCCCTGACTGACAGGGGCCCCCCAAAATAGGAGCGAATATATACTCCTTGCACAGGAGGGGCCATATTTGATTTTTTTGTCATGGGGCTCAAAATTTCTGGCGACTTCCTGGTGGTGTCCCTGTCCACGGTATATGACACGGCTTGGTCGTCTACTTTATGATATATCTTAGGAACATAACATAAAAACCTGTGTTGCTGTGGTGTAAAAAATGTTTTGAAGGTGAAAATAGGGAAATGAAACTTGCATGTTAACTGTTTCAATTCAAGGGTCGGATAAGACTGTCTCTTATTGCTCCTATAAAACATAATACAATCATGTGTCATATTTGGATAACTATCATTTGCAAGTGTAAATAGCTCATCTGGTACATAAGACAAAAGACAAGTACATACACTGTGCCCTTCAGTCCAAATCAAATTATGAGATAACTGTCACACAAAATAGTGCATATATTGACATCCCACAAAATTTAAATTAAACGACTTTTACTTGTCGAAATTTCCATGTATAATTCTTATTTATTGTGGCATTTTATTTTGAAATATTATCATAGGTATCAGAGGTGTTTTGCAATCTCAAGACTTGAGTTATTATTGTGAGTAATCTGGCCTGGCTTTATGCTAATCAGCTAAATGAATAATAACCTCTCAAAAGTTTTCAGATGCAGTTTGAAACTTGACACCCGAAGAATCTGCTTGTGAATTTTGGGTTGAGTTTCCAACACTTACTGAGACGAATCGACAGTGATGGTGGAGTTACACTCCCCACCACTAGATGTCCCTGTTGGTTTAGTGTGGACGCAGCAGGGCTGGTATTGGAGTGTGTATCCGAACCATCTGTCCATGACTTGTCTCTCCAGACCCTGGGTTCATCCATCATGTCCAGAGGTGCTAGTCTCTGAAACCAAACAAGAAAACATTTCTTCATCCCTCTGCTTCGTCCGTCCTCTTTGCTCTGTCCTCTCACATTCCCCACATTCCCCCTCTGTCTCCTTCTCCCCGTCTGTCTCTCTCTCTGTGTCCCTTCGATAAAAAGGATCGCTTTACTGTTTATACAAGGGGATTGGTGTTGTTAACAGGTGTAAGGTAATGGGATCTCTCCTGGCAGCCAGGCTCAGAGAGGGTCGCGCCCCTCCTCTTCCCAACACCAGCCATACTCTTCTGATGGATTGCACCACCATTCATCTAAATTATGTCACTGGCAATGAGCTATCAGTTCAATCTGGCCTAAACGAAGCACAGGGTTTGTTTTCTGTTGACACTTCCTCAGCACTCACTTCTCCTCCTGATTACTGTCAGGGCCTGTAGGATTTACACAGCTCGGCCCAGCTCTGCGCCTGGTCCCCACTCTGACACACACACTGTGTGTGTGTGTGTGTGTGTGTGTTTTACTCCCACTTTACAGCTGTTGTGAGAGGATGTCAGGGACTTTTGAATTTGCATTCAGCAAATGCGGCTGACTGTCACGTGACCTGTGCAGTTACATGCTGTCAATGTGCTTCTTATTAGGCGCAGGGTGTAAATGAGCTCAGCTCAAATAGACTGAACTGTAAAACACATCCAGCGTAACTACGGCGGAGAAATCAGTCCTGAATGGCACGAAAGGTCGACCAGGTGATACGTGTAACATGTGTAAATAGAAAGATGCTACTACTGCCATTTTAATCCAATCCAGCCATTTTGGATCTTGTGTTTCTCTTCTCTCTCAGCCCTCTCTGAGCGTCCCCTCCTCCTCCCAGTGTTTAATTCCTTTTTCTCCTGGCGACCCTTAGAAATACTCCCAGCTGCATAGCAGATGTTGTATATCCCTTTCTTTCTTTCTTTCTTTCTTTCTTTCTTTCTTTCTTTCTTTCTTTCTTTCTTTCTCTCTTTCTTTCTTTGTTTTTTCTGTCTAACTCCCTGAAGACCAAGCCGATGACTTAATCCATATTTCTGACCACACAGCCGTTCTGGCATAACAGTGAAATCACGTTGGCCATACAGGCTCTAATATTAGCACAGTTTTGTCGGCCTCTTTTCTTTCTTGTCGTTTTCATTTCACTTGATATTTCTCTCAAATTTGCAGTTTGCCTGAAGGAATTCCTCCCTCCTCCAGCTTTTGGAGGGCGAGTGCTGGGGAAATGCCGACAAAGAGAAGTGAAGGGGGCCCAGAGTGCAAACTGTGAAGATTTCATCTCTGGTCTTTTCTTTTCTTTTCTCAAATGAAATTACTGAAGGGTTTAGGGTTTGATTCATTGAGAAAATTCCTGAAGGTGATTATTTGACCATTATGTGAGTTCATTCATCATGTGGAATGATTGAGAATTAGCAAATAAGCAGAAGGTACCAACATCTCAGTGTTTTTTGTCATTCGTTGGTTAATTGAGCCGATCTAAAATATTGACGGCTTGTTTTTACCTAATAAAAGTTCCCTAGATTTTATTATTACATTTACAGATGTGCCCAGGGAATCACTTCCTCCACATGAAAACCTTTGAGCATGCCACCCTCATACTCATTGTCTTTATTTTTTTTTTATTGAGTTCCTCCCCCACAGGAGCCAAATATAGATCTAAAGCAGAGCTGATAGAAATAATACTTAGTTTTGAATCTACACCCCCAAACGCACATTTTACCCATGTATGACAGCAAATTCACAAGACTTACAAAAGATGGCCCTTTCACAACATTTGCGTCATTCCTTTGATGTCAAGACATTAAATGTTCTCCCCCCCACACACAAACTAAAAACCCCACATCTGACAGGCTTGTATTGTCATCTCCTAAGAGAGAGGTGTTTGACTGAAGTCACCATATAGACAGAACAAAGCTGCCGCGTTGGTCCATATTCATGAAGGTGTAGCTATTACTGACATATTTTCTTATGGGAACAAATCACCACTTGGGCGTGAAGAAGTTTCAGTGTGGACTACAGTCTCTGGAGCTCTGTCACATTCCAGCTGATCAGAGTCCAGTCTTGTCGTCTGGGGAAGTTCCCCTGGACGGGACAGTTCCCGGGCCCCTCCCCTCAGAGCAGAGTCAGTGGTTGGATGAGCGAGGGCCGTGTGAGGCGGGGTTGGGCTGACAGGAGGTAGGATGTGAGGGGAAGATCAATGAGGTTTAAAGGCAAAATAACGTGCCGGAGTCAAAGGGAACTACGGCGGGAGCATCTGGAGCGTCTTGGGTTGTGTTTGGGTTTGGCCTCCAGTGTTGCAGGGTTCAATCGGAATCTGATCTATTCCTGGGAAGGGTGGAAATGTCAAATTATAGCCTGGGAGACGCAGACATATCGCTTGCTCTTGTATTAAATTAAACATGCAATTCTTGCCTCTCCGCTTGCAGCTGTAAAAACTACAAATCGTCACCATATTACAACAGTATAAGGCTTCCACCAGAAATCCTCTGCAGAGGAGGCACTAGGACATTTTTTTCCCATTAACTGTTTCCATTATTTCTGCAATATAGAGCCCCTTTACACAGTGTTCACTTTTCTTTTCCAAATAACAATATTAATCGCATTATTGCATTTTCATGTATACCAGCACTTAGTCAGGCCCAATCTTTTTTTTTCACCCTTGCACATAGTGATTAATGCAAATTAGCTGACAATTTCAAGTGTTTGCTGACCATTTACAAACATATGACCTTAACAATGGAGCTATTGATCAGTAGCGCCGATTGTTTTCCCCGTGTTTGCTGAGACTATTGCTCCCTTTGCCAATACTCGCTCTCCGGCGGGATGACATTGAGCATGCGACGGGTTGAGCACACGTGGGAGTGAGGGTTAGCAACAAGTCAATAACCGAAACACAGCAGAACAGTGAAGGTTATGGAGGTGCTGTATGCACGTCGACTGCTTAATGCGTGTCTACCTGTGTGCATTAGCACTCGTGCATGGCAGGCCTCTGTAGTCTGTACCAGGCCTGGGTATTCCTCCTCTACCTCATTAGTGCTGATTTACGCCACAGCTAGGTGGAGGCAGGCAGGACGGACCTCCCACCTCCCCTCTCTGTTTACACACACACACACGGACACACACACACACACACACACGCACACGTCTCTTCTTTCCCTCCCTCTCCCTATCTCTCTCCTTCTCATTCTCCTGCCGTGCACAGACAATGGGGCCCTGGAGAATACCGGCTTGTGCTGAATTATTCAAATCAGCAGTGGCAGCAAGCCGGAGAGCAAAGGAGAGAGGCAAGGAGGTAGAGGAGAAAGAGAGAGAGCGAGAGAGAGAGAGAGAGCGAGGGGATGATAGGGAGAGATACTGAGGGAGAGAGAAACAGACAGACATGGGGAGAAGAAAGCGAGAGAGAGAGAGAGAGGCATTGTAGAAGTGGTGAATCTCATCTCTGCATGCAAATAACCTCTTGCTCCTCTTTCCCTGCCTCTCTCTCTCTCTCTCTCTCTCCCTCTCTAGTCACCCCCTGCCCTTCACTGCTTCATTAATACACATCTGTACCCCGGCCCTCCCATCCACCTCCTGCCTCTGCTCACTCCTCGTAAGGAGGGAGAGAGAAACAGAGAAGAGAGGGAGGTGATGGTGATGGTGGTGGAGGGGGAGGGGGAGGAGGAGGGCGGGAGGCGGGTAGGCACTCGACAGCAGCAGCACGCTGTTGGCAGGAGGAGAATGCACCGGTAATTAGCCAGCACCCGTACAGAGGGAGAGAAAAAAAACAGGAAGGAGAAAGGAGAAGAAGAGGAAAGGAAAAAAGAGCAAAGCTCTGAAAACAAGTCTCCTGCCAGGCTGAACTCCCTAGAGGCGAGACCTGGACATGACGGTGTGCAGTCTGGGAACAAAGGAAGGAGAGGAGAGCTGGGGAAGAGATGCGAGGCTGAAGAGTGGGCCCATGACAGCACCTGCAGAGATGGAGAATGTGATTGTGTGTGTGTGTATGTGTGTGTGTGCGCACGTGCACATGTGGGGGCATGTAGGCACTATTTTCTTTTATTGTGTGTGCTGCTCAATATGAAGGATGCTGTCAGATGTACAGATACAAGATTCATCCCCAGGATTTCTCCCCCTCACACTGTAGGGTAACAACTATGTTTATCTGCCTCATATAAAAATAAACTTAAAAATTACAAAGATCTTCTGCTGTCAAGATTTTTCCTGTCAGACTCCATCGCTGCTGCTGATTGGCTGTCTGGATTCACCACCACACTCACTCTTCACTGTGGCTGCACCGCATCAGACATTTAGACAGAAAGTCAAGAGAGGCCAAGATTTACATCTGTTATCAGGCAAGCTATGAAGCGTAAGCTAATTTATAATTCATAATAATGATAATAATCACAATATTCTCCCCAGCAACATAGCAGCTGAGCAGGTTGCTAAGCAACGCAATAGTAAACGAGAAATGGTTTCTGGTAAAGCTCATAATGTTTTTAAGTATGCCGTTATCAAATTAGCTTTACATCAGCCGTAAACATGACAGCTAATCACGCTGTAGCATTATTTATTCAAACACGTATCAGCTTGTTTTAGCATGGAGAGCGTTTTAAAGGTGACGACTCATGAGGTCATGAGACAGTGAAGTGCTATGAAAGAGGCCTTTCACTGCCGCGTGTCGTTTAAGGTTAATGAACTTAAGAAGCTAATGAAGAGACGCTGACCCGTTCAATAAAAGCCTCCAAAATGTATCTGCCGAGTCTCTCATCTAATATGAGAGTAAGTGGAGACAAAGTGTGTGTGTGTGTGTGAGAGAGAGAGTTCCTCAGTAGCTTCATTAATAAGACTTGGTTCATTAGATGATGTGAGTGAGCTGTGTGGGCTAAAACGAGCTCGCACACACACACACACACCCATACAGAGACTACCCCAGTGTTTTACTTCAGCTTTTTATGCAATAAAATGTGATTTAAACAATGAAGAATGTTTTATATTCTCACATATGCAGCAAGTGCAATATACCCACGATATAGCTCTGTTATCTGGCTTTGCTGAGTCTGATCTGGTTCACACTACAGTGGTTATGAGTGTTTTCTCCAGCATGTTTACATTCAAGCACCAGTCGACAATATGACCAGCTGCAAACATAACATAACATAACATAACATAACATAACATAACATAACATAACATAACATAACATAACATAACATAACATAACATAAGTCTACTGGAATCAGCTGCGTATCTAAAAAACAATTAGTTATCTTTAGTATTTGTTAGATAGGAGGTTTATTGCCTGATATTATTACTTTACTATCATTACTGTATTATTATTATTATTACTGTCTAGATTGACTGTTATGCATTCAATTATGTGTATTATTTATAATGGGGGTTAGCATGATAATCTGATCGGCTCTCAGCTACAATGCCAATGGCCTCAGATTGGTGAGAAAATAATAGGAATAAATAAGAAAGCATTATTTATTGGCTGAATGGAAGTACGGTGCCCAAATAAGTATGCAGGTAAAACAGGTACAGGATGCTGGCTTCTTAGGCACTTGGCCCTTTTAGCAGTGTTTCTTCCTGGCTATCAGTGATGTGTGGTGGCCTCTCATGACTTGGCTGTGGATGAATTCACCCCCCTGTGCCATAGACCGTCAGGCCTGTCCAGCCGTGCACTGCCCCAGGAGGGACTGGCTGTGGTTTGACATGCTCCATGCTTCCCTCCAGAACAGCAGCAGCAGCATGAGCCAGCCGGCCGGCCAACCTGCCCACTCTCCCCACACACTGTGTGGAGTGTCAGCCCTGTGCGCTCTACTGGGACGGGGGCTTGGCAGTGATGGTTATCAGGCTCAGATGGGCTGTTGATAGGGCCTTCTGCCTAGCAGCCCCACGAGGACAAGTCGAGAGGGTGAGGGAGACAGGTGTGTTTATGTTCCACTTGTTGCCCTCCACTTCACCCCACCGTCCAGACAGAGGCCAGGACAGATGCCCATAACATTGACTTTGGAAGTCAGAAATGGAGAATCAGACAAAGGAAAACAAAGGGAGACATGCATTGGAGGGAAAGAAGGGGAAATGGGATCTGATGGTATGAAAATGAACCTCCGAAGCTGCCCAAAAAAAACGCTCCACGAGTCCAACAGAAGGTGCTTTGTGATTAAGGCCTCCCTGTTGTGTATGGTCCCATGCATATCATTTCCTCAACTAACCTATTCCCAGCCTAAGGCAAGAAACACTTCCAGGAAATCCATTTTCTCTACGTCCCCTCAGTCATCAGGAAATGATATGAATATTACACCATGCTCTGGGAACAGGCATTAGGCTGGGTGTCTAGGTTGAAGACTGAAGCGGAGTCAAGCCGTTTGGCTCAGCAGGTTGCACTGCTTTGAGTAATCAGGGTTTGGGGATTCTAATTAGGACAATTAAGTCCTAATTACAATGTAAACACATTGTGCTGCCAAAACCATAGACCCCTAGAGTGAGGCCTCTGTACCGTAGCCGCCCATTCTGCTCTGCTGTCTAAAGAACAGCATGGCCCCCATATTGTACAGTCCCAACAGCTATGAAGAACCTGCAGATTACTACCTATGAAGAACACACTGATCCTTTAATACTAAACACTGAGTTAACCATGACCAGGATGAATGAGTCATCTGCTAGTATTTTAATATAGAGAAAAAGAGAACTTACCTTTTTTTTTGTTCGATTTATCCTTTTCCTTTGCTTTATCTTTTTTTCCACACACGCAGCTCTACTCTCCAAAACCTACACACAGACACAGACTTCAATGTGTGAGCTTGAGAGTTTGAGAGTTACGTTTTAATTAGAAAGCAGAGTAGCATCCAAAACTGAATGTTTCAGTTATGAGGAAAAAAATATCTTCAAATATTAATTGTGCAGATACATCATTTTGTATGTATCAGTTGGAGTTTTTACTTATAAACACTGCTTTGAAATGTTTTAAAAATGTAAGGTTTGAACAATTACTGGATTTCATTCCTTGCATACAGTATATGAGTATCATAAAGTGCATATACACACATGCTTAAAGAGGACCTTCCTCCTTGTACATACTATATGTTGCTGTTTTTGTGTTCCTATGTCTGCTTAGTAACATTTAACAGCATCATTTCTTTCACCCCATCGAAAAAAATAGAAACAGAAAATTACTTATAAAATAATTAGTATCTTGATTCGCATGTGTATTGATAGCTCCATGTTTTGTAGATGTGCGTGATGTCAGTGAACACTGGTAGGTGAGTGCATGTGTGTGTGTGTCAGAGTGTAGGTATTGGTCAGTGGAGCTTTGAGGTAAACACTAAAATGCCAATGAAAACACTGTTGTTAAAACAATGTTAAAGTGTTATTTGTGCGAAAACTAATTCTCGCCATCTGACCGATGTCAGCATTTGATAACCTTGCAAAAAAAAAAAAAAAAAAAGAAAAAGAAAAAGAAAAAGGAAGAAAAATCCTCACCTGATGGGAATGGCAGCTCTTGGCTGCTGCTGAATATGAGGCAGGGGGCAAACAGACAGCAGCGGTACAGACAGGACAGTGCCAGTTGATCTCTCGTCAGCTCTGGAGGGATGAGAGACAAACAATAGAGCAGCTACTTGGAGAGAGAGCAGGGAGGTGACAGGGTGTCAGGGTGCTGTCACTTCCCACCATCACCATTCTCCACAGAGTAGGGAAAAAAAAAACTGTTTTGCAGAGGTCGAGGAGCCACAGTGAACTTTGCGCCTTCGAGGGAAGAAAGAAAATTGTGCTACAATTATGCTTTTTCTTACTTAATTCTTTGCCACCTACGTTTCTTCATCATTCTCATACTGAATCACTGCCTTGTCCATGTTGGCAGCACGTCACTGTGAATGTAACTGGCAGAGGGCCTAAATATGATTTGGCTGAAAACTCTTTTTAGTCCCTTGTAAAATAATTTTCCAAGATAAACTAGAATTTTGTGTTAAACTCTAAACAGCTCACAAATATTTCTATTTGTTCAAAAGCCCCTCGCTGTATTTTTTTTCCCCCCGGGAACCTGTCAACGCACGCACAATGAGATGTGCTCCCTCACACACCCAGCTCACCTCCAGTACCACATAAGAGCTTTAATTGTCATGTCACTTCCCATTACACATGTCATTCCTCATGCCACACTCCCATGCCCATGTGCCTGGCCAGATGCTCAAAAGGGGGGGGTGGGGGTGGGGGCAAAATGAGGACAGGGCAAGGTGCTGTGCATTCCCACATATCTACTGTATGTCAATCATGAGCAATAATAATTTTTCCCTCATCAAACAATGAACTATTATAGAAGCCTGCACATATTCACATAAAGAAGAAACTCCGAGTGTTCACAGACAAGCAGTGGGTTAAGGTATGCTCCCCAATATCCTTTAAAACAAACTTTAATTCAAGTTTGTGTTATTTCACTTGTAGAATGTTTTTTGATGAAATGTTGCAAATATCAAATTTTTTTCCCCTTCACACAGGAAAAAATGCGATCACTGTTGGCTCCCAGCCTCCGGGCAAAACGCAGCGTTAAGTACACGAGGAATACATTTCAGCAGCATGATATTAGACAGCTTTTGTTCTGTTTCATTACCTTTGCAAATGTAATCTAGGACTCAAACAGAATCCCATCCCTCTGAGTGCACAGCCTCCCCATGATAGTATTTCCCTGCTATGCTCCTTACCTTCTCAGAATAGCAGGACCTGACAATTCCCCTGCCCCCACCTGCCACCACTTGGACAAAGCAGAAACTATATTCGGCAAATGAGGCAGGGAACTGAGGCAATGGTTGACTGGTCCTAAGGTGAAGGCAGAGGCTGTGTCCAGGGGGGGGAGGCAGGGAGGAGGAACCTGACGCCTTTCAAAATGAGACTGTTTCACAGCCATGATGATTTCACTTCTTGCTGGGCAGGTCTTGGGGAGCGACCTGTGATATTGTTGCTGAAGCTGAGAGGCTGGTCTGAAGCCCCTGGAGGAACAAGAGCCCCGCGCTGCAGTGTCGAGGTAATCAAACACACACACACACACACACACACACACACACACACACACACACACACACACACACGTATAACAACAAAAACAACAAAAATAATAATATCAATAACAACAACAACAACAACAATAACAACAACAACAATAACCACAATAATAACAACAATAATAATAATAATAATAATAATAATAATAATAATACATTCATATACTGCCTCCAAGGCCACTTTATCTCATTCCCACTAGCCCTTTCAGTATTATTCATGACAAAATTACAGGGTAACATTTAACCTCACCAACCGCCCACCACCTTTAAATCATTTTCAAAGTGTGTGTGTGTGTGTGTGTGCGTGTGTGTGTGTGTGTGTGTGTAAACGACTATCTGCTTGGGTTTCATGCACACCACGGTGAAATAATACTGAATAAAAATGTAAATCAAAGTAAGATAATTATTTTTCTGAGACAGATTTGTGAAGTGCACAGTTAACTGCTGCACATACAGTTATCGCAATGACCATTTAATCACTGACCTCTTCGTTATCACTGAATGAAAAACATTATCAGCCCATCACCATGATCTCCTGCGCGATGGGTGCAGGGAAGTTTTCATTCCATTTTGTAGATTTTCATTTGCAACTTCAAATAATAATTATTTATTACGTATGGTGGTGGATATAGGGGAATCTAAACCAGGTTGCTATACTTTGCATATACTGCATATTCCATAAACAGCTAATGTTTGATCACTTTTTGAATTTCCCCCCGGTGTTGAATAAAGTATATGTGGGGGACAGGTTTAACACAATTCACTGTTTTCATTCATTTGTTAACACAATTCATTATTTTCTAAATTAAAGACAGTGATTAGGTCAAAACTGCAAAGTTGTACTGATTTAAAGAAAGAAAATTACTTACCCTTGTTGAGCGTTCGGGAAGAAGATGTCCCACCTTAAACAGATTATTAAGATCTATGAGGCAAATTGTGAGTATGAGATGCACAAGTAAAATTTGATTTGATTTGATAATCCTGCAGGTCGGCAGCCATATTGGTTTTAGCCGCTTTTCATCTTCAGGGTTAAGAGGCCTTTTTGTGTGGAGCATGTAAATGTATACATTTTATGGAACGTTTCTTTATAATATGCAGTAACACTTGAACATGGCGGGGCTGGCCCCGCAGCTGCACATAAACTTTTATTCATCAGACTAATCATCTAAGAAACATGCTTCATAAAGCAAATTGTCCTTATATAAGACATAAAGACATTTGGAGAGGAGCAGACAGATTGCGGCGTGAGACCCGAGCTGAAAAAGAAGAGATGTCGTTTCCTTGTGTGCAGACCCTTTCCTGTGCCGCTTCCTCTTTTATGGGCTGACCTTTCCCTTAATTGGCTGCCATGTCTTTACACTGAGATTCTGTTGGTCTCCCAGCCAAGTAATTTCTTCCCCTCTTCCAGCTAAAGCGTTTCCCTCTGACCCATAAATTGGAAGTGCTTTAACCTTTCCTGAGTGCTCACTTTATAGTGCTCTCTTCATTCTTTTATTATGCAGATGGGATGGATTTGAAATTTCAAAAAGGGAGTGGTGTCACTCACACCTTCGTTTCGTGAAAATCTTTTGGTCTTTCAAATTGTTGTCGTTAAACGGAAATATTGACACGCATGACGTGATTACATAAATTTACCCGTTAATGTGAATCAGTTTAAACCACAGAATGATAATGACTGTATAAAGATGTACATTTGGCAAAGTGTTATTGCATAAGTAGCCGAGACAAAAATCAACCTCCATAAGTTACCTTATTTAACAGGCCTGTAATAATTCTCACCAAGAACGATGCTTAAAACAATAATCATAAGAAATGATGGCCTGGATCAACTATTTCCTCCAGTTATTTCTGAAATCCATTGCGGGTACATTAATCAACTATCTATTAGGCTAAACAAGGTTCATAATATATCTCTAAAAGTGTATGTGTGTGCTCGGGGTGTAATATACTTGATGTATTGATATGTTTATTTCAATTTATTTCAAGACCTCATCCTGCGAGTCTGACCCCAAAATCAATACCTTCATTTATGGTCCACCACCTTCAATCAATTCTGGGCCCGTCTCCTCCTCGTGAAGGCCGGCCTCCGACTGGACACATGTAAGCAGAGCTCCACGGCGCCCTCCTCTCTTTTTCCTGCTGGCTGCTCTCTGTGTCGCTGCGTCGCCGTGTCGCTGTGCAGTGGGAGGTAACCGGTCACTCAAACCCAAGACTGGCTGCTGGCATCATCCTACAGCCATCCTGGCTCTCTCCTCCTTCCTTGGCATCCTCCCCCGGCATTCACCTCCCCGCTCGTGCTGCTGACTGGCAGCCACATAGCTCTGAGTCATGATAAACAAAGCACACGGCCACAGGCAGAATGAGAACAACACACACGGAACCAATGCAAATGGCCCTTTCGGTTCTGTCATCAGCTTCCCCTCATTTCTCACTGTGCTTTCTGTCTCACCGATTCTGGCAATTTTATCAGCAGAAATATATAATATAATATATATATAATATATAAAAATATATAATCCTATGGGCAGCACGGTGGCGCAGTGGGTAGCGCTCGTGCCTCACAGCAAGAAGGTCCCTGGTTCGAATCTCGGTTCGGGGGATCTTTCTGTGTGGAGTTTGCATGTTCTCTCCGTGTCTGCGTGGGTTCTCTCCGGGTACTCCGGCTTCCTCCCACCGCCCAAAAACATGCATTGTGGGGGTTAGGTTAATTGGCCACTCTAAATTGTGCTTAGGTGTGCATGTGAGTGTGAATGGTTGTTTGTTTGTATATGTATTCTGTGTTGGCCCTGCGATGGACTGGCGACCTGTCCAGGGTGTACCCTGCCTCTCGCCCGATGTCAGCTGGGATCGGCTCCAGCTCCCCCCGCGACCCTTAACAGGATAAAGCGGTAGAAAATGAATGAATGAATGAATATAATCCTATGAAATACAGATTCTGATGCACGTGCAGATATGGCCTAGCTTCCCTTTGACCACGCTGCACAGCTGTATTCCCACCAGCGTAAACAAACCTGTGAAGATACACGCCGCGGGGGAGATTCAGACATTTAGCCGGGGCCCTCCTTTTAGAAAAGCACAAGTTTGAGCAAAGACCAGAAGGTTTTATTCTTCTTAAAAAGCATGCATGAGCTGGCAGTGTAGCTCAAACGGCATCCTCTGGATTTATTAGCCAATTTCCACCACCATTGTCTTTTACTTCAATCTCAGAAGTGAGGGTGCGCTGGGCAGAATATAGGGCTGCAATCACCCGAGCGCGTGGCGACAAAACCTCCAGCACTCGCACCTGGAACTCAATAGATATTCATGAACATTCTCGTATTTAGAGAAGGAAATAACTTAATACCGACAGTGTCGATGGAATAATAGCCATTTCCTGCCTGACTTGCAGCCCCTCAGAAAATGAGATTGCACCGGGCCGTCATTTTTCTTGTCTACTGGCTGTTTCCATGCAGAGGTCTATGGCTGCAGCTATGCTCCCTGCATTGGCAATGAGGTACAGATAGGGAGCAGTGGAGGAAAGAGGGAGGGCGAGAGCGAGAGTGAGACAGAGAAAGAGAGACGACTGGGTGAGGACTTCCACAGGAGACAGGGTTATTGTCGGCTTTAGCGTGAATAAAAATGGTGGTTAAATAGAGAATAAAAACATAAAGTGTAACAGAATCACAAGATGCGCCATTTTCTAAAACACCAGCTGGGTGTCTCTCATAGCAGCCTGTAAAAACCGCCTCTGGAGCCGCAGTGTAAACAGGACACGACCCGACCGAGCTCAGAGATTCAGCTCCTCGGCTGAGCCAAGGCAAATATTTCAGCTGTGCCATGATTAAGACTGATTACCTCGGCGAGGCATGGGGGGCGAGGGGGGGGTACATGTGTAACCACAAAGGATGAGCGGGCTGAGCGAAAACATAAAAACAGTAAAAGGAGGAAAAGAAGATGGAGGAGGGGAGTGAGCGACGTGAACGGATGCCTGACCTGAGAGACAAAGGGATCCTTCAGACGCTGCCTTACCATTACTCGGCCTGTCACGTCATCCCCGCCGCCGCTCTTATAAATGAACCATTTCACAGAGGAGCTCCGTCCCACGGCCCTCTCCCTTCTCCACAATTAGGTTTCTCCTCTTTGTAAGCTTTCCTTATCTCGCTGCTTTTTACTCGGCCCCTCATCAGCACGGACATACATCAGGATTTTCGTTTTCATCCCATTCTTATTCAGACCTTCATCCTCACGAGAGCGCGCCGTTCATCATGAGTTTAAAAGGCCCTTTTAAGATTCTAGTAATGGCTCTTCCTACAACTATTACCACGCACAACCTACTGCTACCTGAATTTGGACCAGTGAGACATGAATGCTCTCAGGAAACCACATTTGGGGGCATTATTTGGCATGCACATGTTCCTGTATTTATGGGAGTGTTGTTTTCAGGGGCAGTTTGTGGCAGAGGAAAACGCAGTTGGCTGCCTGAGGGCACAAAATGCCAGAGGTTGCTGCAAGACTACACAAGTGCATCCACCCCTGGTGACAACAATGTAGTGTCACCCTTTTCTGCCGCCACTAACATAGTTTTATTGATGACGATAGCAGTAGTAACTTTTTATAAGCCTTTTAATGACAATAATACACATACTGGAACCCGTCTGGGACTCCATCTGAGGTGCAGCAGTAAAATGAAGCTACAAAAGGACAAAAAAGTCCCCTACACAATTTAGAAAGCAGGAAAGACACTGTGGAAAGAATTAGCACAACTGTGCACGTCATCATTTATGTTTCTTTTTTAAACCTTGGCTTCAGGCACTGGCACTGCCAGGGCCAGGCCTTGATTTTGTCATGACTGCTTCTGCAGAAAGCAAAAATGTCACTAAAATAAAATCAAGCTTTTTGGAAGAAATTTTCTAATAGAAATTTGCTCCATAAATAGAAGCATCAACCACTCACTGAACAACTGTTGTACAAGAAGCTAACTCATATATATCTGGGATGCACTGGGCCCTGATATAGTCTTTGTCCTTTAGCATCAAGAATGTGATAGAACTTAAGTTCCTGTGAGGCAGAGGCAAGAGGAAACTCATCACACTAAATGATACTGTAGTAAATATCTCTTCTTAAAAATAAGCTGGGATGAATCTTTCTGAATTCTGTTGACAAAATCCATTGCTAGTGGTTGTATGTTACAAAACAACACTCACAAACCTAAAACGTACTTATAAATCATCAACAAACTGAATCCTGACTCTATGTTCGGTTCACCATGACCTGCTGAAAGACGAAAAAAAAAACAGACTGGAATGAAACTTTTGGATCAGCAGGTGTAGCGGGATCGCATTGCTAAGCCCACATGTGGCTTTCTTCCCTTAGTGTGTCTCTATAGAGAGCTGGCAGACCAGATCCAGGACTGGATGGCTGATCTTCAGCCATGTGAGTGATATGAGAACCTGAGAAACAAGGCTGGAGGGTAAACAGTAAGAGTGTGTGTGTGTGTGTGGTGATTTTGTTGGCGATAACAGAATGAATTTGCAAAGTTGATTTATTTTTGGCGGAGAGTTCAGAGTTGCAGTAACGCGGGGAGAGAGAGTGAGGTTGTAGGAGGAGACCTGGTTGGAGGGTGGTGGTGGTGGTGTTTAAGTTAATTTGATGCTGGGTGCCTCGGAGACAGGGCCGATGTGAGCTCGCCACGCACCCAGACAGAAATGTGAGCAGATTGCACCACTGCTTTGTATTCCAAATTAATTGGCCTCTGAAGATCGCCCCCTTCGCCCCTCACGACACTACTGATGCACATTTTCTTCCCTTCAATTAAAAAGGCCCCGCCGTTAAGCCGCTCTGCTCGCTCCTGCAGACGTCACGCTCTCATGGTTACCAAGAACAAACTACTGGACTATGAGCTTAGCAAGACTTCAGGGGGAAGAGAACAAAGTTAAAGGTGGGAGCAATTACACAATCCATCACTCGGAGTGTCAAGTAATTGTCAATAATCAAACCTAAAACACGAGGCTGCCATTATTTAACATTTACATCCAGATTAACAGGTATTGGCTGCGCGGCCGAAGCTTGATATTTCTTATATGTCTGTGCCAGCATGTTGAGTTACGGTGTTTTCTGGAAACCAGAACACATAAATAAGCTACACTGTTTCACCGGGTGACAGGTTCCCCTATTACACTGCACACAGGGCTGCCAACTTCTGACCTCGGTTTTGGAGTGAGATTAGTTTCGATGGTGGTGGTGGGATTAAAAAAGGAAAATCATCCCCGTAACAGTTTTATGATTGTTTGGCACATAACAATGGGGCTGTGTGCTGCAACAATACAGCTCCTCCACAGACCCTGAGGAAAACGCGTTGCTGCTGCTGCTGCTGTTGAAATGGATCAAAAAAACACTGTGATTCAGACGATTGCGTCAAACACACTGTGACACTTCATAATTATTCATTATGCTGTAATGTTTCAAAAACAGCAGTATGGACGTTGGCAGCTATAATGTAAATGTTCCCGGTTTAGATTAGAGGGACGATTGGTTTTTGTGTATGTGTGAGTTTGCATGCTGAGGTTAGCAGGTTAGGTGGTGTGAAGTTATTCTCATGTGTGCAGGTATTAAAACATCTTACCCTGCACATCACTGCAGGTTAGGATGCCATGTGTTCCATCCTGTGTTAGGATGCCATGAGATCAGTGTCAGTTGCGTTGCGTCTTGCTCTCAGTGCCTGATACATCTGTTTATTTTGATTAAATCCCAAATTCAACCTTCTGCTGCTCACCTAAACCCCCACAATGCACTGCTCTACAACCCCTTTTCAAGTAACGTTTACCATCTGTCTACGGAAATGTAATCGCCTTCTTAAAGGAGCTATATATATATATATATTTGCTATTGTTATTTAGCCAGAATCATGCAAAAACAATAGTGAAGGACATTTTGAGTAATTTCCAGGTCTGCCCTCTGGTCTGCACTGAAGCAACAGACATAATAAATACTGCTCAACCAGTCATTTCTGTGTGTGGGATCACTCAAGAGGAAATAATTGCTTTTGTTTGCCATGCCAGCTCCAATCAAATGATCGGATTTGTTTGTTTGTTTTGGCTGAACCCAGCTTTGAGTGTCATCAACTTCCTTATTGTCCCGATTATTATCAGTATGATCACAACCATCTGACATCAGTCGCCCTGAACATCAGAAGCAGTTGTTATTGACAGGACTCAGAAGATGAGTCAGGAGTTGGAAGAAGTTTTACTGTCTTGTAGTAAAAATAGTAGTAAAGGCGTTCGCAGCTGACATATCTGTTTATGACATTTTATGAATTTAGTGGATGAGTAAAAATGTAGGATGAATCTATTTATTGAACAAAGGACAGCAACACACCCCAACAAACATCAGGCGTGAAGGCAGAAGATCCAAGATATTTCAGGAGTGATGCGAGATGTTCTCGGAGGAGAGCTCAACTGCCCCTACGGACGACAAATGCCAAAACAACTCTGACAAAGAAAGAGAGGAGGAAAATCTGAGCAAACAGAAGGAACAACAATTATTTATGTAAATAATGTGCCATTGCTGCTTATAATTAGTGGGAAAATTAAGCAGAAAAGAAAAGCGCGGGGGGGGGGGCACACCATGCATGTCACCCAACTAATTTTTCTCATGCAAATTAACAATTGAAATTATAAATGGAAATGGTGTTGTTGTGATAGCGAGAGAAAAAGACAGAGCAATGAGAGATGCCCTGTTTTTCTCCCCCCTCTCCACTCTGTTTGGAATTCATTATCCGGCAAAGCAAGGAGAGGCAGATGTCGTTTGACACAAAGGGTGAAGTCAACAGCAGCAGCAGCAGGAAATAAGTTAGGACTATTGTTTCGGACAAAACTGACTAAAAAGTCTGTTTTTATGCAAAAGGGAGAAAAGGGGGGAAAAAAATTGGAATTTTAATTCACTCAAAAAGATCCATTAGTCGTTGTGCTGATTGCACCTTAACTTCTATGTGATTTTATCACACCTGTAAACCTCAATCTAACGTACAATACATTCAAATGACATCTCCCTGACTCATGTTCATGTCCTGTTCCATCCACCTGCACTGGGCCGTCAGGGTGAACCGTCAGCCATGTGTCCCTGCACGCGGCGCCGACGCACCAGTGTGCAAAGATCAGATGTGCTGAGGTGGCGACACAGTTATCAGACACGACATCCCTGCCGCTCTCCCACTGAGAGCTGCTGGTTGCAGGGACGATAAAGGCAGTGTCAATGAGGGCGTGATAACTGTGAAAGTCTGTCTACATGTGTCTCCCGTCTGCTCCCCCCCCCCCCCCCCCCCCCCCCCCCCCCCCCCCCCCCCCGGCCCCCACCCCTCGCTCACCACTGGCACCTCACACACACACACACACACACACACACACACACACACACGCACACACACTGCGACCTGCTTTCTGCCTCCCCCCTCTGTCATTGGGAAGTGTTTTTAAAAGAGAGAGAGAGACTGGATCAAACAAAGTGGGAAAATGCCTGCCTGCCGTTCATCTGACAGCGCCGCATCCTGAACCCTTTTAAAGGAGGGCGCGGAGGAGACGAGGAGGAGAAAATAGGACATGTTTCACACAATTTATGCAGCGTTAATTTTCCAGCCCCCGCGTCGTCGACTGTTTACAGAGTCCTGCACATCTCCAAGCTCCCTCTCTTGTTTTCTACCCCCACCCTTCACCAATCCTCCTTTACTTTTTACCCCCCCCCCGTCCTCCCTTTTACTTTTTTGGCTTATGTTATTCATATTTTTTTTTCGCCCCCCCCCCCCGTCCTCCCTTTTACTTTTTTGGCTTATGTTATTCAGATTTTTTTTTTTTCGAACAGTCTTTTTTGTGTCACTACTGAGGGCGCTCTCCCTTGGGGTGGCTAAATTTACATCTCTCCATATGACAAACGCAAACAAAGAAGCAAATAAATCAAATGAGGTAGAGAGAGAGAGAGAGAGAGAGAGAGAGAGAAACGGCGGAGGAGGAGGAGGAGGGGGAGAGAATCTGGATGTTTATCAGTCTCACAACATGTATATGCCTATAGCAGCAGCAATATTGATAACATATGAATACATTATAGCTGTTTGGATAATGAAATGAGTGAATATCACTCTACAGAAACAAAAGCTCAGTTTTTAATTGCAGACAACACAGATAAAATAGCAGCAATAACCATGACTGTCTTCAACAGTGACAGACAATGACAGATGCCTTGACAGCTTTTTTTTTTTTTAAAAACAAGATTTAAATACAAACACACAACATAAAGAAGTTTAAAAATAGATATGTGCGCGGTTGTTGAAGGTGTTGGTGAGAAGTGAGGGGCTCGACTGGGCAGGAGGTGCCGTCACCTCAGCACCAGTGTCACCTGTCACCCGTCTCCAGGGAGCAGGCTACATCCAGGGTGGAGGATTGTGTGGGTTGTTGTGTGTTGGAATGGCTGTCAGAGGAGCCCAGAGAAACTAACCCCCATCACTGCTCCCCCTACTCCCCGCCCCCCCCCCCCCCTCTCAGTTTACCATAAAATTTCACTTATGAAAATTCATGCAGCAGAGACAATGCCCAAAAGAATCCGCTCGCGCTCGGCTCCTGTTTGTCGTTGTGAGTCTGTGTGGTGAGCGCGTGCATGCGAGCATGGCGCTCCACACCATTCATCAACAACGTCCTGTGCACAACTATCCAGACCCTCTCGTCTGCCTCTACACCTGAAATAATGAGTGGAGATTTGGGTGTGTGTCTGCGTGCGTATGTGTGTGTGTGTGTGTGTGTGTGTGTGGGGGGGGATCAGCCTCTCCTATGTGTGTGCGTCTATGCATTGTGACAAGCAGAGGAGTCTTGCTGTGTCTCAGTGCGTCCTCTCTGATACATTATTAATTAGGCAGCGTTTAGAGTAACGAGCTGAGCATTTGAGCCCCCCACCACCACCTCCATCACCACCCCCGGTGACACGCTCCCTGGGAATCTGCTGTGTGACTGCAGATCAGAGGACGCCACAATCTGACAATGCATCACCACCTTCCAGGAATACCAGAGAGCCAGGCTCCCAGGTGAGACGGAGGACGGGAATCATCACACACATCCACAGTGGTTTGAAGGAGTTTAATGTATTTAATTGTCCAAAGTTAAGAGTGTGTTTTCATTGTCGACCTATTTAGTGTTTCTAGTAATTTCTAGTATTTTCTCCATGAACCCATATTCCATAGTGAGTGGTCCAATGTACAACAACTAAGCATATTACCAACAGTGTTTACCCATGGTCGTCATTCAAATGTATGCACGCGTCTAATTCCACAGTTGGTCGTTACTGTATTTAGCATTTAATACATTAATTATCTATTTCGTCCATGTCTATGTTACACTGTCAGTGGGGGGGCTAGCAAAGAAAGACATTCGCGCTATGATGCAAAACCTGTTTACTGTGCGTACGACAAAAAAAGGTCTTCTTGAATCTTGACTGTTTTATTTCACTTACATAAAAATGCCCTTAGACTGTCGCCCAACAATTCATCATCCAGTTTAAGTGCAGCTGCTGATATATCACATGCATCCAATAATACACTATGGTTTGTAAGAGCGACACAGGGAGAGAGAGAGAGAGAGCAACACAGTGAGAGAGAGAGAGCAGGAAGATGTGGCACTTAGAGGATCAACAGCATGTTAATAAGCCGCAAATCTCCTCTCCCATTCTGATAAATGAAGACCAAGCTGATGCTCTTCCCTGTTATTATGCACCTCTCCCTCAGATAAATACAAATTCATTCATCTGCATCTGCGTTTCTCTCTCCTGCTGTTAATTCTCCCATTGTTTTGATGATTTCATATTTCAGGTCGCGACCCCTTCCCTCCCACCCCCGGTGCATGTTCATATTATACTCATCTCTTTCTGCTACCACTGTCTGACTAATTCAATAATCCCCCCCACCCCCTTTTGTCATCCCCTCAGCCCCCCCCCACCCCCCACCCCCCCTCTCCTCAGACTGCCCTTCAAATCTTCTGGGTCTGGCTGATTCTCTGTTGCCGTCCTCATTACTGACTGTTCAGCCACTTGATTTTCTGAATCGGGCTGCTGTGCAGCCATGCCGAGACCTTCTCATCCCTATTACACCCCACCACACACAAAGTCACACAGGCCTGCACACACACACACACACACACACACACACGCACACACACACACACACACACACACAGAGGAGCTTATAAAGACACAAGCGGCTTGTCCATTTGTCTTCTTACAGTATGATGCATGCAGCATCCATGAATATGTGGGAATTCTGTGCCTCTGTTTGCAGAGTGCCCAAACACTGGACAGTGTTAGAGTGTGGCACAGCACCACAGTGACAGCTAAGATTTAGCTTTTATTTTTCCAGGGCTACTCAGCAGAATGTAAAACGCGCCTCCATAAAGAAGTGTATCTTAGAGCGACTGCCTGTGATTCCACACCACAGTCGGCGATGACACCACCATTCCTCTTGGTGACGGATGCACTGTTGCATCCTCCCAACTCGCTGGCCCACTCCGGTTATGAATGCTGCTGGCGCACGAGGAAATACTGGGGCAAGCCTTTTTACTCGCTGGTTGTTTTTGTTTTTTTTCTCTGAGGCGGATTTCAGCCTAAAACCAAACCAGGAAAAGACTCGAACGTGTCAACGGCACTAAAATGAGACGTAAACACACACTTTAATCAGTGTCACATGCAGTTTAACAGACATCTAAGACTTGGCTCGGACATGCAATGATCACACGTGTCCGGCTCCGCCCCTCACATCCTGCTGGACCACTGCGAGGGACATCTCTACATGCCAACCACCAGAGACCTGCGTCCCACAGCCAACAGCAGGTCACTTAGAGGAATTTGATGCCGTACTTGAACGACTGCCAGAGCTCCCTTTTCAATTTTTCGAGGAAACTGTCATTTTTCTTCACCTTGCTTTGTTTTGCCTGACTGTGATCGAATCAGCATACAAATGATTTGAAAGCGATTGAACTAGGGCTTTGAAGGCCTCTTGTCTTTCCCTGTGACAGATGTGACAGATGAGGAATCTTCACTAAACGTCCACCATCCCCCTGAACCACTCTGAACCCATGTTCAAAGAGGATTATTAAAGCTGTTATGACGCCATAAGAAATGATAAAAAACACTTTATATTCATTACCCATTTATAATTCATGCAATTCAAAGACATGTACACACACACACACACAAATACATCCTCACATTGGTGCACTACTGCATTCAGACTATTCATTATCTAAGCCCCTGGAGCAGTCCAGAGGGGCAAACTGTGTGGACAGTGCAAGCCAAACATGCTCGGAGGCTGCAGGCCAGAGCCAAATGGCTGTGGCTCTGGCTCTGCCCTGGGTGTCAACAGCCCCCCTTTGGCCCTAAGTGCCAAGCTTCCCACTGAAAGGGGAAAGATGGAGAGCCAGATACAGAGCCATGTCATTACCTTCTCCCCGGGGCTGCGACTAAGCAGGAGAGTGTGAGGGCCATGTCACCTCTGTGGATGGCCCTCATGAGCAGTGTTTAATTGAAATCTGATATATCTAAGTCCCTCCCTGGCACACCACCCGTCAAACAGCAGGCTGGGTTTCATCCTGCCAAGCTGAGTCGGGGGGAGAAAAAAAAAAGAAAAAAAAAAAAAGGAAAGCGGTCCATTTTTCATTTTTACATCTTCTCCAGCTCACAGTTGTGCAATCCGCAGTGTTATTGATTTGTTTGTGAGCTGTGAACGTGTTCCATCATTGGCGGCGCTCTAGGATGATAAGAGCTGATCATAGAGCGCGGTCTGATGCTAACTTGGTGTGCCGTGCGCTGACCTTGGCTGAAGTACACAAAGCGGAGTGGATGGAATCCTGGCCTCTCACAAAGGTGATGCCAGGTGGGGATACAGGCAGTGAAGATGCAGCAACACAAAGAGCTGTTTAACTGTCCAGAGGCCCCTGTGGGTACTCCACCTTTCACTTTACCCCTTTAATATTTCATATCCCGGCCCCAGCCACGCTCTGGCCAAATGCCTCTGTCTAGGTTGCTGGAATATGGATGAGAGTGCACGTTTACCCATTTACCTGGGTGTCAGTCGGAAGCCGCTCGAAACAATGCACCTCTCCCCCCCGCAACCTCACCTCTGCTCACCTCGCTGGGCCGAGAGCTGGCTTGTTAGAGAGAGAACAGGATGGATCGAAGAGATGGGAAATAGACAGAAAAATCCTACAAACAGGAGCCCAGGGATAACAAACACACCACCACCACCACCACCACGCACATGATGTAGGACGTAGTGGACGGAGATTATTGTTGTGCATAAAGGTAACGATGGCTGCAGATGCAACTGACGCAAGAGAAACTGAAAATAAATTACAAACACCAGTGATCAGAGAGCATTTCCACAGGCAGAACGAGGAAGAACGGTACGTACATACAACTGAAACGTTATTAGACTAAAATATTATTAATATTCATATTATTATATCTATTATAAAGTAATAGATTACATCGACTTGTTTTATGCAGTACAAAGTCCCATTTTAATTGGTAATTACTGAGTGTAAACACAATGAAGAGCTAGACTGGAAAAATAAATGGTATCAAATATTTTTTTGTGACTGAATGTACGTTTTTCCACTGAAGAAGCGTTTTAAATGCAGGATATCTACTTACTTCCACTACTACTACTATACTTACATATACTGCTGTGCACTAACTGCTCATTTAACTGCTTATTTAAAGTTTAAGATTGGACAGCCACTACGCCAGACTTCACTTAATGCAATTAGGCTGTGGTTTAATTGTTCTTTAATATCTATGGATAAAGTGAATGTGTTACATCGAGTAATTACGGCTAATGACTGCAGTGGCAGAGGAGTGGGAAGTAGGGTGTGTGTGTGTTGAAAGAAACCAGCGAATTCATTTTTGACTAATAGACCTTTTGTTGAATTGGTCCGTCCGCGTGTGATAAGGGTGTTAAAAATTAATGATTTATAACTATTGAGCCAGCAATTACATTTTAATTAGGCCGTAATTTATGATAATTTGTCTTCATTCACAGCAGAACGGTTAATAATTGTTAATTAGCCGTTGATGATTTGTCCTTTGAACATATACCCTAATGGCCAATTCTCCGTCTACGAGCGAGGACCTCGGCGAGAGCCACCCGAGTGTGTGTTTAAACACATGTGAGAAGACAGACGTGGAAAAGAATATAGAAATATTAGACAAAAACAGAAAACAGCAACATGTCACGTCCATCTGTACCATCTCTGTACTGGCACCAGATTTTCTCACATTACCAGCCTGGCTATGTGTGCCTGCCAAGTCCATCCATCTATCTCTGCCTCAGCGTGCCAAGGCAGCGAGGAGAGAGAAGACGACAGGAACGCACTCCAGAAGAACCCGTGCCAAGTGGAGAAAAGTGGAGAAAGTGGAGAAAATGTAAAGGCTTGTGCAGAATAAAGGGGGATCACACCTTCTCCGGTCATTTCTGTTTAGCGAACCATTTCAACCGGCTGAAGTCTGAGTGTCGAAGTCTTTGGCTCTGGATGCTGACCCCAGGCTGCTTTCACTGCTAAGTGCTAGCAGATTGCCGGTGGTGCTTTCCACTCCGCGTTGCTCTCTGTGCTAACCAGCGCTGGTTTTTATTTGTCGTCGTCCATGCAACACCCTGCATGTACTCTAATATCTCCTCACACATATTGTAGGTAAAGGTGGGTCGGAATATTGACTGCTGTCTCTTACAGCGACAGGAAGCAGTCAGGTGAGTTGTAGTGTTTAGAGGTGGGACTGCGGCTATGGTTTCGGTGGACAAGTCGACAGAGCTGTCGAATGATGAAAAGCTGCATGGTAAGGTCAAGCTAGCCCCCTTTTCACCCCCTTACCGATACTCTTCATTTGTTCCATTCGTATGTCTGAGCCCTCAAAGTGGCACAGAGAGAGAGAGGGGACGTCAACAGGCTGCGACAATCAGGAAAGTCTGTGGATATGAAATGAATCTGGGCTCCGTCGGGAGACCATTCCCTCTGCTGGCAGCTCTGTCTGATAAGTAAAATACATCTTTAAGATATTCAGCACTTATTAAAATTAATAACAGAATTTTCCAAGGTTCAGATATATAATACATATTTTTAACTTCCCCTCCAGGACATCTCTTTTTGATTAAGCATCTCCCCCCGGTTGTTGCACATAATGCGGTGCAGATATCTGGAATGGGAGGGAGGCGGCTTGGGGTGGAATACAGTGACGTTATATTCCTAAGACGACTGTTTGCAAAGTCGGTTGGATCATTAAAGACAGACATTGTTAGCATCTCCGCAGCATTCGTCCCTTGCCGCTGTCAAATTTTACTCTCCTGTGAGCGTACTAACTTATACGTGGGAACTTAAATATCCGCCATTAATTCGTAAGCGCTCACTCAGCTGTCACAAGCCCCTGTCAGCCCATCTTCACACACTTACACCATGTCCTTATTTCTGCCTCGCACCACTGCACACAATGGTGGCGCTTCAAAATAACCCATAAATGTGCAATTCTTCGACTTGTAAAACTCAATGTGTGGTCCTACGCTCATTCTCACATCCACTCCGTGCTCCTACAAAACCTATTCACAGTGTTAATCGTAAACATTTGCATATTTGTTCATGTGCTGACACCCTTATTTAACACTTACAAGCCGGTGCGTATGTGTTTGTTGAACTAGTCCATAATTCTATTTCAATATTTCACAGATGCCATTTCTATAACTGTAGCGGAGCGGAGAACAAAAAGGATCCTTTCAGATTCTTCCCATTTAAATAATATTTATGGCGCAGAGCAAACAGGAAGTTGAACTCCTGGTCTGTGCAGTGTGTGTTTTCAACTCTGAGACCTACTGAGCTTCGTGACAGGCTTTGTGGCCTGTGGTCAAAACACATATTTATTTGAGTCGCTATGCGCAGGATCGCATGAGTGTAATTATAGTGACACAGCTGTGCTGTCACACGATGGGCTTTATTGAGCAGGCTCCCATACAGTGAAGTGAATGCATCTTTTGGCTGCTTTTGTTTAAAGGCATAACATAATCGTGAGTACACTAGGCAAAGCAGCTGCTAATTAAATCAATATGAGATAATGAAGTGCAATTAGAGGCACTAGCTGGGCCGATCCTTTGCTGTAAGCACTGCTTCCCTCCCTCTGGGCTATCGCCTCTTTAGAACCTGTTAGTTTTTCCACTTCCAGGAGCCACAATCCCCACAGCAACCGTTTGGAGGAGTGATCACTGAGCTCCCGAGGCTGCCAACGCATTCTCACACTCAAACAGAGTTCTGCTCTCCATTTATCCTCACCTGCCTCTCTGTGAGCACAGAGCGCACAGATGCTGTTTACCTCCGACCCCCCCCGCCGCCCCTCCCCTCACACACACACACCCCCCCCCACACACACACCCACACACACACACACACACACACACACACACACACCACCCCACCTCCTCTCCCGCTCCTCACATTTTCACCTCTGCCTCCCCACCACTTCCTCTTCTTCCCGCCAACCTGGCAACGTGATGCTCGTTTTTAGGCCCTGGCTTTCAGAGATCTGTTATATATATAACATTCACTGGTTGAAAGATGACGAAACAAGGCCCTTTAATAATATGTGTGTAAATGAAACACCTGTTTTAGATTAAAAATAACGTTGTTCCCCTAAATCACTGCATTGCAATTATAACCCTGATGTATATCCTTTGAATGGAGTCTCGCAATGCCATCATCATCATCATCATCATCATCATCATCATCATTATTATTATTATTATTATTACCCTACATTATGACTGTAATTATCTCCTGGGCTGCCACCTGATTCTTTAAAAGTCACCAGATGGCACTATTTAGCTTCCACACACTGTACAGAGACCTCAACGAGAGCACGCTCATTGTTGCTTTCCTCTCGTGCTGAAGTTCAGCAACAGCCCCCCCACCCCCATCGACCCCCCCCCCCCCCCCAACCGAGCCAGTGGTCATGTTTGACCTCTGCAGCTACTGGATCACTGTCAGCTCTGTGGTGGTGCACTCCGAGATGCTACCAGGCAGCGGAATGTGAAACGCTATGGATGGGGAAGTTTTTTTTTCCTTCACCAGTCTAACATCTGTGTTGCTCTGTAAATGTGATGAAATGTCACACCCTGATCCGAGATTCGCTGCCACTCTCTCAGATACTTGCCACATGAAACGTGCTGAAAAATCAAGGGGGGGGGGGGGGGGGGGG